>CP139506.1:119917486-120265873 GCA_021014915.2 Artemisia tridentata subsp. tridentata
AGATTGTGCCCTAGTCCTTCCACATAATATACCCTTGAGATTACACTGTCACCAAACACATAATCTCCATAACCCATAATAGCACCAAAGTGGTCGTTCCCAAATCTAACGGTCCCGATAAACTTTTTCACGAAGTTCTTGAGCCGCGAGCGATCCCCAGTCATATGTTTTGAGCAGCCTGAGTCCAAATACCACTGGACGATTTGTACGACCTGCATTTGAAACCAGACAACAATGGATAACTGAAAAATGTGGATCCCCAAGTGCAATTGGGGTCCATTTGGTCAGCACACACATATTCAGGAATCACAGATTTCACAGATGCTACTGTCTTTACTGAGGAGACAGAACTAGAGGCAGGACAAGACCTAGATGGAAGGCATTGTGACTCTAAAGACAGGATTCTACCAGTTGGTCTCCATTCCTTATTCATCATAATTTTATGCATATTCATTTTAGGTAATGATCTCTGTTTTCCTAAATTGAATTTCCTTCCAGTGGGTCTCCATTCCTTAACATTCACAATTTTTTGCTTATTCATTTTAGGTAACGTGCACTGTTTTCCTAAATTGAATTTCCTTCCAGTGGGTCTCCATTGATAGCCTATGCTAGCAAATGTTTTTCCTGTTGCTTTCCAAACCTTTTTGCATGCTTCAGTTATCCTACCATTCTTAACATGGGATGATGCAGAAGACATCAAGAAAGACACAACACATTCATCATGATTAGCAGAAATTAAACAATTGTCGCATGTTTTACAGATAGCATTAGAATTCGAATTAATTACAGTACTTTTGGTACTAGAATCAACACGATTCATCCTACTCATTGCAAACTTATTGTTCCTAGGTTGGGCTTCTACATTCTTCAAGTGATCATTCTTAGCTGGCGCAGTCCTATCCTTTCTTGCATTTCCTCTAGACCTTGACCCGCTAGCTTGGGTGTCACTTTTTACTCCTGTAGAAGCATCGAAGGTAACATTAGTTTGTTTTTCTGTCACATGCCTTCCTGATAATGATGTGTTGGGTTCTGATGTTTTAGGTGGTAGATCAAAGGCCACATGCTTGTTCTCAACATTGGATGATGATGCAACAAATCTATCTCTATGGCAGCTAAACTTAGGAATTGAGCCTATGGCATATTCTAAGTTTTCCTGAATCCTTTTCGTGAGTTTGCAAGCATAGACAACTTCCCTATCAAGTGGCTTATCAGCCCTATCCTCTTCAACTACCTCACGAAGTGTGTCAAGGCCCTCTCTAAGATGATCGAGATATGTTTGATGGGCAAAGCTGTTATTTCTAAGCTTAAACGGAATACGCCCAACATCAACATCATACTTTTTACTATCAGTAGCCTTTGGTGCATCACAATTACAAGTGGTGCATGGCATTTTACCTTTCACCCGAACCTTCAGATTCTCAATTTCATTTGTCAAAGAGGTTATTTGATCATTGTGATTGCTTCTTGTAACTTTAATAGAATCATATAACTCTTTGAAATGTTGTTTAACCTTTGAATTTTCTTCTCGATAACACTCATTTTCATAATGTAACTTATTTATGGTGTTTTGATATTGAAAATTCTGAGAATCTGAAGACGAAGGTTTATTGGTGCCATATACTTCACACTTGTTGGATTTCAATTGGGAAATTTGGGCCCTCAGCAATCGAATCGTGTTCGTGTGAGCTTGAATTGTCTCATCTCGTTTGCTTAATTCAAAATAAGTATCAAATTCAGGAGCATCCAAGGATGTCTTGTCATTTGATATTTTATGTTTTTCATTTAAATGTTGATATTTCAATTGCAAATTAAGATATTCAACTTCCAATTTTGAAAAACGTTTAACCATATTATCATGGTCATCATTTTGAATTTTTTCAAGCAATTTTAAATTCTCCCCCTCAAGCTCAACAACACGATTCTGGGTGACATTTAACGCAATAGCATACTCATTAAATTGACAAGCAGATAATGCAGAATCAGTAACAGTGTAAAATACATCTTGTGCAATACATTTAGCAATCAAGTTGTCGTTGGTAATGAGTATGTTTTTTCTTTCAATCTCTCGACTCTTAAGTTCTATTGCATGTTCATTCACCTCATTTTCCATATCTTTAAACACTACTTCCATTTCTTTTATTTCGGCTTTAAGAGCAGTTTGCAACCCTTCAAAGTGTTCTTTAAGTAGTTTAAAGAATGGCATGACCTCAGTTAAGTAACACCTTTTTGCATGTTCAAAACACCTTTCCCCCTCAGTAATACCGGAGGGTGTGATTCTCTTCTTACATGTTTTATCGAAATCAGCAAACAGTTGCCAAAGCACATATAAGCTAATAAAAGTTTTGCATTCAGTGGGAAGAGACAAAGGCACTAAATTCCTAGGTGTATTGGGAGGATACACCGTTATGGATGGAACTTTTCTAATAAGGGGGGTGTTGGCCTTAAGTTTTTCTACCTTAAGTTTTTCATTATCTTGTTTCCAGAAAATCTGTTCAGGTGTTAACTTCTTTTGAGGAGCAAACACAGTCAAACGATTTTCCTCATAATAATCATGGGGCTTGATTATTATTCGTCTGACTATGCACTCGGGATCCCTCATTTTCTCATTCATTTTTTCCCTCGTTCTATCACTTATCTCATCCTCTTCATTTGTGTAGATATGCTCAGGTTGGTCATGAATAGGCATAAGCATCACATTACCATCATATAGGGCTGGTTGAAGTACTTTCATGTCCCTAAGGATGGTTGACTTAGGTTCACCTATCATGATTTTACTATGCTTATCACTCAACTTTATGTGCTTATGAATCATTTGAGCAGTTTGTATGGTTTGATTTTGTGTGTACAACTTATCTTCAAGCTTATTTTTTAATGTCTCGAGTCTAGAGAAATCATTTAAAAGAGTTGTTTCTTTTTGTATGAATTCATGCTTAAGTGTAGTTACACACTTTTGTGCTTCCTGTTTTTGTTTGACTGACTGTTCTAGCTGACTTTTCAAAGAACTCAACTCTAATTTTAATGTTTCTTCTCTCACTCTAGACTCTTTAATAAGTGTACTCAATTGACCTTCTAATTTCTGCTCACGATCATTAAGCTCAAACTTAGCACGCTGTTCATACATAGCCACTTGTTCTTTATAGATGTTTAGTCTAGTGATCAAGTTATCATCAGGGACAGGCAATTTGTTCTCATGGCACTCGCATGCATTATCTATATTACCCGCATTATCTAAGACACATACATTACTCATAACACAAACATCATTATTGACAAAAGATTCACCATTTGGTACATCAGGCGAGTTGTTGTGATTCAAATACTGTTCATATGAAATAATATTGCTATTTTCCATGTCAACATTACTTGAGTCAGAAACATCTGCCTGATGTACTTATTCGGGATTCTTTTGTCCCTCGACAATATTATATGTGTCATAGATTTTTAGTACCTCAGATATCACGGATGCATTAGAAAGACCAGCTTGACGGGGAGATGAGACCAGGGAAGACAAGTTAGCCATGAAGATTTTTTGAGTCGTAGGTTCATCATCTACATCAGAGTCATATGCATCACAGTCATCTGCCTTGAAGATGTTAGGATCATTAAGTGATAGATCCTGAACAGGTTTCTCATCCACATCTTCATCAAAAGTATTTCCTCCATCTCCTGCCAAGAACAATAACTCTTCCTCATCCAATACAGCTCTATTCTCTTGAGCTTGCATTAACAGCATCTTGTCTTTGAAGTAATCTGAGTTCTGAGGACGTTTAGGTTGATTGCAGTTTCTAGCAATGTGTAAGGAATTAAATATTCCATAGATTTGATGATCACAAACAAGAAGAATGAAACATATAGAATACTGAATGATAAGCAAAATACAAGGTACTGCTGGTCCAAAGAGCAAGGTACTGCTAGACCAACAAGGTACTGCTAGTGTATTTAAGGTACTGCTGGTCCAAAAAGCAAGGTACTGTTAGTTCAAAAACAAAGTACTGCTAGACCAACAAGGTACTGCTGATTCAAGAGCAAAGTACTGTTCCTGCTGAGAACTCTGCTGTTAAGACAGAACACTCTGCTGATAGTATTACAACTCTGCTGATAGTTCAAATGAAGTAACTGCTGAATCAATGAGTCACTCTGCTGCTACAGAAGATAAGAACGAAGAAGATATTATTTTGTATGAGTCATGTTTATACAAATATAATATCTAGATATTTATCAAGTCATCAAGTTGAACACTCAACTTGACACATGTTAAAGCAAGTGGATGACTAAGAGCTTATCAATTTGTAAATGATCTCCTTATGTTATAAAAGGAAGATCATACCCCTTAGATAAAGGTGTGGGTCACTGTGGACAGTGAGTGTGTCACTGTGAGATTAGTGATCAACCAAAGTGCTTCGTACTCTCAAATTACAACAACACAAAGTTGTGTTAAAATGTAAGAGCACTTAAAGAGTGTGTGTGGGAACATCAAGACATGGGGTCTGATGTTAAAACATTGAACATGGGGTTCGATGTTGTTAGTTTGTTTAGCCTCAAGGATCTTTGATCCCTGATTAGAGTGTAATCGTGCTTAGTTGATCACCAAGCATTGAGGCTGTGAAAGTGCAATAAACAAACATTGAAACATCACAAAACCTTATTGATAGTATTGTGTTCTTCATTAGAATATTCCGCCAATATTATCATTGTTCTTTAAACGTAGAATTCCTAGATCAAAGGCTTAACAGCCTAGAGCTCATCATCAAGTTGAACACTCAACTTGACACATGTTAAAGCAAGTGGATGACTAAGAGCTTATCAATTTGTAAATGATCTCCTTATGTTATAAAAGGAAGATCATACCCCTTAGATAAAAGTGTGGGTCACTGTGGACAGTGAGTGTGTCACTGTGAGATTAGTGATCAACCAAAGTGCTTCGTACTCTCAAATTACAACAACACAAAGTTGTGTTAAAATGTAAGAGCACTTAAAGAGTGTGTGTGGGAACGTTAGACATGGGGTCTAATGTTGTTAGGTTTGTTTAGCCTCAAGGATCATTGATCCCTGATTAGAGTGTAATCGTGCTTAGTTGATCACCAAGCATTGAGGCTGTGAAAGTGCAATAAACAAACATTGAAACATCACAAAACCTTATTGATAGTATTGTGTTCTTCATTAGAATATTCCGCCAATATTATCATTGTTCTTTAAACGTAGAATTCCTAGATCAAAGGCTTAACAGCCTAGAGCTCATAAACGTCCAAGTAAACTTATTTGTAGTTGTAAGTTCGAACCCAAATAAGTTTCAACAAGTGGTATCAGAGCGGGGGGCTCTGGATCTAGGAAAATAAAAGGTTTTAACTAAAGAAAGAAGAAAAATTCGTTTTTGCTTAATTTTTCGCAACTTTCTGCAGAGCAGTTTTGCAAAGGCTATAACTCCTTCGTTAACCGTTGGATTGGGCTGAAATTTTTGTTGAAGGTTCTTGGTATATCAAGTTAAATTCTCACCGGAGGGATCTTCAATCTGAGCCTTAGGTTGCAAGATATGCATCGTTAAATACTGCTGCAGAAACAGTTGAGGTATGGTCGAATTTTTGGTTTTCTTTCAAAGTTCACACACATAGGGGAAGAATCACACACAGAAGAGAGTTGGTTCTTAAAAGATAAAAAGGCTTGTTTATCAATTTATTATTGGTGAAAAAGGTCATTTGTTGCTTATTTGAAGTTGAGGTTGTATTTTTCAAGATTGTGTTTTGTCATATCTTTGGAAGAAAAGATAACTTGTTTGTGCTACAATTTCATATGATTACGACTTGTTAAATCTAGTTTTCATAGGTCAAGGGGAGGATGGACGAAGACCTAGTTAACTATCACTTAAAGGAGTTGCTTTGTCGCGCTCAGTGTCTCATAGGAAATGAGGATTTAGTCAAGAGATTTCGATCTACTTATATGGTGTTAGTATAAGTTCAAAGTCAGTTTTAGTACAAGATATAGGACACAAGATTGGTTTATTCTACTTCATCAACAAGTTGGTAATGATTGGTTTTTCTTTGTCAATCATAAAAGCCTACAGAATGGAGATTCGAAATGGTTAACATATGGGTTTCAGGGGAAGCTTAAATGTTCAAGTGTTTAACCATTTATTATCTGTGCATCGCCACAGGGAAAGTTATTGATTCTTATTATTGTTGATTAGTATTGCTACTGATGGTTTAGTTTTTTTATTGTTTCAAGTTCATTTTTAGACGCGGAAAGCTTCATGGAGGGTAACTTGAAATGATAGAAGGATAGATTAGATGTGTAGTATTAATTCATAGTTGTAAAAATCATATTTGTAAATTTCCTATTTGTTGATAACAAAAAGGGGAAGAGACATGGTGGATAGCATAGATTAAGGGGAAGTCAGTATAGTTTTCATTCATGGTGAGATTTATTTATCTCAATTTCTCTACTTCGTCTAGGGAAATTCATACAAGAATGTGTTTGTTTTGTAATCATCAAATAGGGGAAGATTGTAAGGAATTAAATATTCCATAGATTTGATGATCACAAACAAGAAGAATGAAACATATAGAATACTGAATGATAAGCAAAATACAAGGTACTGCTGGTCCAAAGAGCAAGGTACTGCTAGACCAACAAGGTACTGCTAGTGTATTTAAGGTACTGCTGGTCCAAAAAGCAAGGTACTGTTAGTTCAAAAACAAAGTACTGCTAGACCAACAAGGTACTGCTGATTCAAGAGCAAAGTACTGTTCCTGCTGAGAACTCTGCTGTTAAGACAGAACACTCTGCTGATAGTATTACAACTCTGCTGATAGTTCAAATGAAGTAACTGCTGAATCAATGAGTCACTCTGCTGCTACAGAAGATAAGAACGAAGAAGATATTATTTTGTATGAGTCATGTTTATACAAATATAATATCTAGATATTTATCAAGTCATCAAGTTGAACACTCAACTTGACACATGTTAAAGCAAGTGGATGACTAAGAGCTTATCAATTTGTAAATGATCTCCTTATGTTATAAAAGGAAGATCATACCCCTTAGATAAAAGTGTGGGTCACTGTGGACAGTGAGTGTGTCACTGTGAGATTAGTGATCAACCAAAGTGCTTCGTACTCTCAAATTACAACAACACAAAGTTGTGTTAAAATGTAAGAGCACTTAAAGAGTGTGTGTGGGAACGTTAGACATGGGGTCTAATGTTGTTAGGTTTGTTTAGCCTCAAGGATCATTGATCCCTGATTAGAGTGTAATCGTGCTTAGTTGATCACCAAGCATTGAGGCTGTGAAAGTGCAATAAACAAACATTGAAACATCACAAAACCTTATTGATAGTATTGTGTTCTTCATTAGAATATTCCGCCAATATTATCATTGTTCTTTAAACGTAGAATTCCTAGATCAAAGGCTTAACAGCCTAGAGCTCATAAACGTTCAAGTAAACTTATTTGTAGTTGTAAGTTCGGACCCAAATAAGTTTCAACACAATGTGTCCAAGCCCCCCACAATTATAACACTTGATCTGTTTCCCTTGCCCCTGATTGGCATTCCCTGCTCTATTCTGCACATAACCTCGACCCATGTTTCTACCAGCTCTCCCTTGCACATTCTGAACCACAATTTTCCCATCCTCCACCATTGCTAGATTGCGTGGGTTGGATGAATTCGTTAACTGATTGTTGGTCTGAGGGAGTGATGCTTGAAACTGTTGAACCAGTAATGAAACTTGATTGGTGAGGTTGTCAATCATTTTGTTGGTCTGAGAGTAGCCTGAGTCAAGTTGAGAGCTCATAGCAGGTACTTGTGAGTGAAGTTGATGATAGCTTGGGTTCGATGATGATTGGATTGTCGGTTGAACATTTGTCATGAATGCCAGTGGATCATTTGTAGTTGAAGGACTTAACTTTTCTCTCAGCACCCGATCATAGACAGCATGCTTCTCATGTTGTTGCAGGTAAGCATACAGCTGTTCATAGTTGGTATCCCTTAGACCTTTGTTGAGTTTGGCAGCAGTAACAAATCTGTCCCATTCAGGAGTCATGTTGTTCACAAACTTTGAGTTTAGTTGGATATTGGGCATAGTCATTCTGATCATCCTCATATCATTCACCAACTTATGAAATCTCACATAATAGTCTGTGACATTCTCTCCTGGGTTCATTTTGAAATGCTCGAACTCATCATACAGCTGTGACTCACGATCTTCCTTTGTGAGTTCTGACCCTGCCAACAACATTTTAACGTTGTCCCACACAGCTTTGGCTTCAGTGTTAAAATTGATAAGCTTGTATACATCCTTTGGAAGACCTTGAATGACTATGTTTGAGGCTCTAATATCAGCATCATACCTCTTCTTTTCTTCTTCATTAAGATCATTGTAGTTTCTAGGTCTGTCGATGCCCCAAGTCACAGTCCCATCTTCACCAGTTGTAACAACATCTCTGGTGGTACCCATCTGATATGGTCCATCGTCAATTGACTTAAGAATGTTAACTCCATTATCTTTTCCCAAGCAGTAAAGTCTTATCCGTTGTGCCCAAGACTCATAATCCGTCCTATCTAGCATAGGTGGACGAGTGTCAGATCCTGCTGCTTGAATATCTTCTGATGATGTGTTTGATGTGGTAGCCATAGTAACTACGGGATTTTACAGATCTTGTGATTTAACCGAGAAATCGAATCTTTCGCGGGAATTTCTAAAATCACCAAGACACAAACCGCCTAGACAAATAGCACTCTTGAGGATACAAACCGCCTAGACAAACCGCGTAGACACAAACCGAGTCCACACTGCAGAGACAAACCGCGTAGACACAAACCGAGTTCACGCTGGAGAGACAAACCGCGTTGATACAAACCGCATACACACCACAGAGACAAACCGCGTAGACACAAACCGAGTTCACGCTACAGATACAAACCGCGTAGACACAAACCGAGTTCACGCTGGAGATACAAACCGCGTTGATACAAACCGCATACACACCTCAGAGACAAACCGCGTAGACACAAACCGAGTTCACGCTGCAGATACAAACCGCGTTGACACAAACCGAGTTCACGCTGGAGATACAAACCGCGTTGATACAAACCGCATACACACCTCAGAGACAAACCGCGTAGACACAAACCGCGTATGCGCCTAAGAGACAAACCGCGTTGGCACAAACTTCCAAACCCGTCACTTTCAATGCTGTTTGTCCTTTTGCCTAAACTAGTAATAAGACAAACCTCGTACCCGATGTGACACAAACCGCGTTCAAGATCGTCCAAAATACACAAACCGCATTCAAGAACACTTGAAAGAAAAACACTCGAATCACCCAAAAACACCACACAAACCTTAAATCTGTGAATCCAAGCACTAAATACTACTCTTATACTATTCCTAAGCTAGAAAGTACAAGGTATAACAACTTTTAATCACTAAACAAAGCACAAAATGAAATAAATGTAACTTAACAAATCGAACCAAACAAACCTCAAAAACTACACAAATCCGTGAATACCAACTCTCATGGACCTAACCATGGCTCTTGATACCAATTGTAGGGTATTCACAATGCAAGAAACACTAGTTTGAGGCCTTAATATGGATCGAATGAATAAGATTCTAGAGAGAGGTAGGAGAGTTTGGGAGCCTTTGTAGAGAGAGAAATAAGATGAGATTAGATTAGCTTGAAAGGTCCAACCCTTCCCATAGGTGGGAAGGGAGTATTTATTGTTGGGAATTATGATGAGTATCAAGAGCAGACAACTTAGGTCTGGTAGTTTATCTAAGTTAGGTCTGTTTGTGTTATTAGGTCTGGTAATGTAATGTTAAGTCTGGTAGCGCATTTAAGTCTGGTTGACTTATAAAATTAAGTCTGGTCGTGAAGATAGGAAAGTCTGTTAGAGTTATGTTAGGAAAAGATACAATGCGTGTATGTATCTTTATAGAAGATTTGTGTATATCTTCTGTGTCGTCTAGGGTTTCCTTGTGTTATAAAAGGATCCCTAAAGATTGTTAGTTCGTGTGTGAGTTGTACGAATTCATTATAGTGAATATCAATATACGAAGTTAGTGATATCCCTGCTTGTGTTCTTAATTGTTCTTGTTAAGATTCCGCATTAACAATAACAATCACTTAGGGTTTCTCACTTAGATTGGTTCGGATTTATCCTAACCATCTACTAGGTATTCAAGACTACTTAGTGATCCATATACAATTTGTGGACCAACAAGTGGTATCAGAGCAAGGGAGAGACTCTGAATTCGAAGAACACTAAATCTCAAAAACCTAATTCTCACTCAAATCACCCTACAAAATGTCTGAATCCGATAAGCCTGTTTTCACTGAAACTTTCTCAATCCATAACAGTGAGGATGAGAAATCAAACCATGAAGATGAAGGAAAAACCGATACCAGTAACTCCCAATCACAACAACAACCCATCCCTTCCACAACCACAATCTCAAACATAAAACTTCCATTACTGAAGAGAGAAGAGTATGATATATGGGCCATGGAGATGGAACATTATCTGGAATACATTGATAGCGATGTATGGAAGGTGATTCAAAAGGGAAATTCTAAGAAGAGAATTTCACAAGGGAATGATGGGCAGCTCAGAATAATGCCACCAGTATCTGCTGAGGAGATTAGGGCTGTGGAGAAGGAAAAGAAGGCCAGAACCTTGCTTCTTATGGCTATTCCTAAGGAGCATCTACAAAGGTTTCATGGCATTCTTGATGCTAAGGAGATGTCGGAAGCTATCAAGAAACGATTTGGAGGTAATGCTAACTCCAAAAAGATGCAAAAGGCTGTTCTTAAACAGCAATTTGAAACATTCAGTGTTTCAAAGACTGAAGGTTTGGAGAAGGGCTATGACAGATTTCAACATCTGTTAACACAACTGGAAGTTCATGGTGCAGCAGTCTCGAATGAGGATGCAAATCACAAATTCCTTAGATCTTTACCATCAGAATGGGGCAATGTATCTGTGGCGATGAGGATTAAGGAGGAAGTAGATTCTATGACACCTGATGACCTATACAATAATCTCAGGATGTTTGAAAGGGACATCAGTAACAACACTCAGGCTTCAACTAGTTCATCAAATGTTGCTTTTGTGTCTCAAAACAAAAGCAGTACTTACAAGGTTAGATCTGGTGGTGTTAGGTCTGGTAACTATGAAACTCCTTCAAGTGAAAGGTCTGCTTCAAGTTTTACTGATGAGGTGATACATTCTTTCTTTGCCAATCAAACGGAAGATGAAAGCTTTATTAGTGAAGACCTTGAACAGATTAATGATGCTGAAGTTGAAGAGATGGACATAAAATGGCACATTGCCATGGTTGCTTTAAGGGTCAAACGATTTCAGAAGCAATATGGTAGGACTATCAACTTCAACAACAAATCACCAGTGGGATACGCAAAGAGGACTGTTGAATGCTACAACTGTCACAAGCATGGACATTTTTCAAGAGATTGTCCAGAGAAGAAGTCTGCTGATGAGAAAAGAGTTGAAGATGGGAAGATGGAAAAGAATCAGATGAGCCTGCTGACAATGGAAGCTGGAGGAGTCAATTGGGGTGAGCATCCAAGAGTAAATGAGGAGTCTGATCATGCTCTCATGGCCATTGGTAATGAGGTATCATTATGCTCTAAATTATGTACTGACTCATATAATCATGTTAAGGCTTTATGTGATGAGCAGCAAGAACAAATAGGTGATCTAGAAGTAAATTTATTAGCACATAAAAATGTTGTAAAAACTTTAGAGGCACAAAAGGTCACCCTTCAAAACCAACATGCTGCTTTAAATGAAAAACTATACTTTCAAGCTAATAAGATATATGAACAAGATGAGAAGCTTAAAAGGTATAGACAATTAGGGCTTAAAATTCAGAAGGAAAGGGATGAGCTGAGAAAAAGGGTAGATCAATGGAACAGTTCAAATAATAACCTGTTTAAGTGTTGGGATTCTCAAATTAAGTCAAATAAAAAATGTGGCTTAGGATATGAGGAAAATGAGAATAGGGCTATATTTAAGAATAGAGAAGAGGACTATGATGATAAGCCTTTGTACAATAGGTTTGTTAAGACTGGTGACTTTAAGGGAGTACCACCACCTTTGAGTGATGACTATACTCCTCTTGAAAAGGAAGAGTTGGATGATTCACTCTTTGTGTATGGTAAGAAAGGTCCTCAAGTGCCTGAACCAACTACCTCAGAGGACAAATCCAGTAGATATTCTTCTTGTCAATCCAATGACTCTGAAGGATCTATTGATGGTTCCTCTAATCACTCTAAGTCTGAGTCAAACAATGAGGAAAAAGAAAATCCTGAACCTAAGGTTATTGAGAAGTGTGAACCTGTTGTTGCTAAACCTGTAGTGACTAAACAAAAGGCTGAGACAGTTAAACCTAGTTGTGTCAATCACATAAAAACTCCTAAGGAATCTGTTAAATTGAATGAGTCACCTAGAAGCAATAGTGTTCACAGAGAAAGTAGGAGTAGTTATACTTATGCTCCTAAAAGATGCTTTGTGTGTGGAAGTTTGAATCATTTAATAAGAGATTGTGACTTCCATGAAAAGAGAATGAAAAGAGAGGCTGAGCAAAAGAGAATGAATGTTAATAAGGTTCAAGGTTTAAATAAACCAGTTTGGAATAATGCTAACAGAGTTAATCATGCTAACCAGTTTGTTCCCAGACCTGTACAACTAAATAACACTACCAGACCTAACTCTTTTGTTAATTCTGGTAGACCAAATTTTGGGTCTGGCTACAGAAATTTTAATGTAAATAGGCAAAATGTTAACTTTATGAGGCCTAAAGTGAATACTGGTTATGTTAATTCTGTGAGACCTAATATGAACACTGGTTTTGTAAGACCCAAGCAACCTTTTCAAAAACCTCAGGTGAATGAAAATTTTAAAAGAAATAATTTTTACAAAACTCATTCACCTGTGAGAAGACAAGTTGGAAAGCAAACAGCAAAACCTTTAAAGGGAAATGGGGATTCTGCTGTTAAGACCTCAGCATGTATGTCTTGGGATTCAAACAAAAATAAATCCATGTATAAATCCCAAAACAACAGTGGATCAGGTTCAATTAAGAAATTTAAGCATATTGATCCACAAGGCGGACCCAAGCCTACTCAGGCCTGGGTTCCTAAGAGAAACTAATTTCTCTTCTTTTTGTGCAGGATCATCCACTATGCTATATGGAAGATAGAGGAATACTTGACAGTGGATGCTCTGGGCACATGACTGGTAACAAGAACTATCTTAATGATTTTCATGAATTCGAGGGAGGTTCTGTTACTTTTGGAGGAAGCAAGGGACAGATAACTGGTAAAGGAAGAATTATTGTGGGCAACATAGAATTTGACAATGTATCTTTTGTGAAAGAACTTGGGCAGTTCAACCTTTTCTCAATATCACAGATTTGTGATACTCAGCATAAGGTGCTTTTTACTGAAACTGATTGTCTTGTGTTGACTCCGGACTTTAAGATGCCTGAAGAACATCAAATTCTTCTTAAAGTTCCCAGACAACACAAAATGTACAGTTTTGATATGAAAGCATCTAATCCTGCAAAAGGTGCTACCTGTTTAATTGCAAAAGCTACATTGGATGAATCTAAGTTTTGGCACAGAAGGTTAGGCCATGTGAATTTCAAAAACATGAATAAACTTGTGAAGAATAACCTTGTGAGAGGTTTGCCTTCAAAATTGTTTAAAAATGATCATACTTGTGTGGCTTGCAACAAGGGAAAACAACATAGGGCATCCTGTAAGGTTAAATTAGAAAGATTAATCACTGAACCTTTGCATACCTTACATATGGATCTTTTTGGCCCTACATCTGTCCATAGTATTAATCATGCATGCTATTGCCTTGTCATTACAGATGATTGTACTAGATACTGTTGGGTGTTCTTTATGTCTAGGAAGGATGAAGCTACCCCTTTGATTCAAAATTTTATTAGACAGATTGAAAACCTTATTGATAAACGAGTTAAAATCATTAGGAGTGATAATGGCACTGAGTTTAAAAACAAGAGCATGCTAGATTTTTGTGGTAATAAAGGAATTAAGCAACAATTCAGTAATGCAAGAACTCCTCAGCAAAATGGAGTTGCAGAGAGAATGAACAGGACACTTATTGAGGCAGCTAGGACTATGCTAGCAGATTCACTTTTACCTACTACACTTTGGGCTGAAGCAGTCAGCAATGCCTGCTACATCTTTAATAGGGTTAGAGTGACCAAGCCTCAAAATAGAACTCCTTATGAGCTTATGTTTGGCCACAAACCAGTTGTTAGCCATATAAGACCTTTTGGGTGTCATGTTACCATTCTTGATACTCTAAGTGTTCTTGGAAAATTTGAAGGAAAGTCTGATGAAGGGTTTTTACTTGGGTATGCATTAAACAATAAAGCCTTTAGGGTTTACAATCTAGTATCCAAGAAAGTAGAAGAAAATCTGCATGTAAACTTTCTTGAGGAAAAACCCAATGTCAAGGGAATTGGTCATAGGTGGATGTTTGATATTGATTATTTGACTGATTCTATGAATTATATTCCTGTCTCCAAGGAGAATCAAATTAACCCTATTGCAGGTACCCAAGAAGCTACTAACATTGCAGGTACCAAAGATTCTTCAAATTCAGGGAACATTGTTGATATGGCTGAGCTTGTTGTGATTCCATCTACAGAGAACAAGTCTGATGCAGCTGAAGCAGTAATCAAGGATTCTTCCACTCAGAAAATAGATTCTGAAGTTAAGTCTGGCAAAGTCATATCCCCTAGCATTACCAGTACTTCACATTTTAAGTCTGGTAGTGGTGTTCTACCAGACCTTTCTTCAAATACTGCCTGTGCTGATTCTGAGATGCCAGAACTTGAAGTATTTCCTAATCCTAATGAAGGTGTTTTTGATGGGGCTTCCTATGATGAAGGAGGAATTATTACTGATTTCAAAAACTTACCCACTGAAATGGAGGTAAATCCAACCCCCACTCTCAGGATCCACACCATTCATCCCAAAAGCCAAATAATTGGTAACCCCAAGTCTGCTGTTCAAACAAGAAGTAGAGTGCAACATCAGTCTGATTCTCTTGCACTCATTAGCCTGATTAAGCAACAACAAAGGGTCAACCATAAGGACCAGCAACATTGCTTATTTGCTTGCTTTCTTTCTCAAAGTGAACCCACTACAGTTTCTGAAGCTTTAGGGGAGGAAAGTTGGGTAGAAGCCATGCAAGAAGAGTTGTTGCAGTTCAAGCTACAGAAAGTATGGGTTCTTGTAGACCTACCTAATGGAGCTAAAGTTATTGGTACTAAATGGGTCTTCAGGAATAAAAGGGATGAAAGAGGGGTAGTTGTAAGGAACAAAACAAGGTTGGTAGCTCAAGGATACAAACAGGAGGAGGGCATAGATTATGATGAGGTTTTTGCTCCTGTAGCAAGGATTGAAGCTATCAGGTTATTTTTGGCCTATGCATCATACATGGGATTCAAGGTATATCAGATGGATGTCAAAAGTGCTTTCCTTTATGGCACTATTGAAGAAGATGTGTATGTACATCAACCTCCTGGCTTTGAGGATCCTGCTAACCCCAATCAAGTGTATAAGGTTATTAAAGCTCTATATGGTCTTCATCAGGCTCCTAGAGCTTGGTATGAAACTCTTTCACAGTTTCTTGAAGAACATGGATACATCAGGGGTGTAATTGACAAGACTTTATTTATTAAGAGAGATCAGAAGGATATTATTCTTGTCCAAATTTATGTGGATGATATCATTTTTGGATCCACAAGAAAGTCTTGGTGTGATGAATTTGAAGGTTTAATGAAGAGCAGGTTTGAAATGAGCTCAATGGGAGAACTTACATTTTTCTTGGGACTGCAAGTTAAGCAAAAGGATGATGGACTTTTTATTTCTCAAGACAAGTATGTTGCAGAAATTTTGAAAAAGTTTGAGTTCTCAAATGTGAAGGCAGCAGTCACTCCCATGGAGAACAAAGTGCCTTTAACAAAGGATGAAGATGCTGCTGATGTGAATGTGCATCTTTACAGATCCATGATAGGTTCCCTCATGTATCTTACTGCTTCTAGACCTGATATTATGTACGCAGTTTGTGTGTGTTCACGCTTTCAGGTTCAACCAAAGACTTCACATCTTCATGTTGTGAAGAGGATCTTCAGGTACTTAAAGGGCAAACCAAATTTGGGCCTTTGGTATCCTAAGGAGTCAACTTTTGACCTGACAGCTTATTCAGACAGTGACTATGCTGGTGCAAGTCTGGATAGGAAATCAACAACAGGAGGTTGTCAGTTCCTTGGAAGGAGGTTAATATCTTGGCAATGCAAGAAGCAGACGATTGTGGCTAATTCAACTACTGAGGCTGAGTATGTAGCAGCTGCTCATTGCTGTGGACAAGTTTTGTGGATTCAGAATCAGATGCTGGACTATGGTTTGAATTTTATGAATACTGTTATCCACATAGATAATAAGAGTACTATCTGTATTGTTAAGAATCCAGTATATCACTCTAAAACTAAGCATATAGAAATAAGGCATCACTTCATTAGGGATTGCTTTGAAAAGAAGTTGATTAGAGTGGAGAAAATACATACAGATTTTAATGTTGCTGACCTGTTAACTAAGGCATTTGATGGTCCTAGATTCAATTATCTGGTAGTTAACATTGGTATGATGAACCCCTAGTTTGAGTTAAGGGGAGGTTTGGCCTAAGGGGAGGTCAAACTGTGAAGTATGTAAAGTATGAATACTTACCAGCATTTAGGTTACTTTTAAGTCTTGTAGTTTTGATTTTAGTTCTGTTAGTAAAAAAAAAATAATAATAATAAATTTTGGTTTGTTTTATCTATGTCTTTTATTTCTTTTATAGGCAATGCTGGATTAAGTATATTTTCACAAGTTGTTGAGTGAGACTATTGGAACTTCTCACTTGGTGGAGGTGCTTTGCACTAACACATCAAAAGGTTATCAGTCCACCTTGTCTCATCAACATAAGGACTGGCTAATCCTGAGCAAACGGCTAACAGGTAAAGATTGCTCAAATCCGTTTATGGCTGACAATTTGCCAAAAATTGTATGGTATTCAACTCACCATATCTAAGATAAGTGAAGAGTTGGCTAGCCCACAAGGTTATGGCTTGTGGTAAAGGCTGTGGAAAATCATAAATGGTAATCAATTCACCATGATGAGGTGCTTTTCCATCAAAGAATTGACTAGTCCAGAAGCAAACGGCTTTTGGTAAAGACTTAACAAATCCGTTGATAAGCTGATGATTTGCTTAAAATCATATGGTTATCAGTGTACCATGGTCTTACACACCAAAACATTTGGCTACTCCAGTAGTGATGGCTATTGGTAAAGAGACATCAAATCCATTAAATTTCAATGATTCACCTCTCACAGGAGTTAACACACCTGGAAGTGATGAGAATAGATATGAAACTTAATATGAATTGATGTACATATAGTCAATGTTGCTGCAAAGACCATATCAGAAGAGCTTATCAAGATTCAAGCTGCTAGAAAGGAACAAGACCTAAATACAGTTCAAAGTGTTCAAGATTCAATCCTCAGATGGTTTAATCAGAAGAACTTGAAGTTCATGGAGCATGAAGATCAAGTTAGGGGAGGATTGTTGGGAATTATGATGAGTATCAAGAGCAGACAACTTAGGTCTGGTAGTTTATCTAAGTTAGGTCTGTTTGTGTTATTAGGTCTGGTAATGTAATGTTAAGTCTGGTAGCGCATTTAAGTCTGGTTGACTTATAAAGTTAAGTCTGGTCGTGAAGATAGGAAAGTCTGTTAGAGTTATGTTAGGAAAAGATACAATGCGTGTATGTATCTTTATAGAAGATTTGTGTATATCTTCTGTGTCGTCTAGGGTTTCCTTGTGTTATAAAAGGATCCCTAAAGATTGTTAGTTCGTGTGTGAGTTGTACGAATTCATTATAGTGAATATCAATATACGAAGTTAGTGATATCCCTGCTTGTGTTCTTAATTGTTCTTGTTAAGATTCCGCATTAACAATAACAATCACTTAGGGTTTCTCACTTAGATTGGTTCGGATTTATCCTAACCATCTACTAGGTATTCAAGACTACTTAGTGATCCATATACAATTTGTGGACCAACATTTATAGTATTACATAATATGTCCCTAGTGGACTGTGGAGCAAGCTGACAGAGGGTAAAGACCCGACCCACTCCACAATACTAATTCATAACTAAACTACTAATAATATTACTGATAATCCTACGAGCTATGATGATCTAATAAGTACTCGGGGTGACCGAGTCTTCAGCTGAATATTCATATTCCTAACACTCTCGCATTGCATCCGGTAGTTCCGGATGCAAATGCGTCAATAGCGGATTTCCCGCAGGGGAAGGTAGGGGTTTATACGCGTTTTTTCGAATTCGCTAACCAGCGTGCGCCCATCTCCCTCTTTTTGTGCGATATTCTAAATCACTATCGTCTTCATATTTCTCAGCTGCATTGTATAGGTGCAGCAAAAATAACTAATTTCGAAGTAAATTGTCGCCTGTTGGCGATTGAACCCACAGTCCATCTATTTTGCGCATTCTACCACACAACGTGGTCGAATGGGTGGGTGTCTTTTGCCAAGCGCGCCAGGACATTGCAATGCTATACGGATAAATTAGATGCGCTGAGGGTTTGGAGGGAAAAGTTCTTTTGGGTAGATAGTGCCTTCTTTCCATGGGTTTTCGAGTTTTATACCAAAGAATCATTGCCGAAGGATGAGCGCCCAGACCCCAGGTTGTATAACGAGGCTGATGCGGACATGATAAATACTAATCGCATTCCGATACAAGCGTATCCAGAAGAGTTTTTGGTGCACATGGGCATCAGTCGCAACTACTTCGGTAGTCCGGAAGAGGTGCCAACTTTTTTGGATGAAAATAGCCGGGGTGGGTGCTCGTCCTTCCTTCCTTTTCGATTATTAGTTGTAAGCGCTCTTCCTTTTGTAAATTATCTAACTCATTTTGTGTTTGTTTGTTGCTTGTTGCGCAGAAATGGACCTATTCAGCGTTGTTCGCTTGGAGAAGCCGAAGCAGGTGACTGTAGGGGTGCGCCCTTTGAGGGATGGTGAAGAGCCAATTCTACAGGCAACCTCAGGGCGCACGATGATGATTGCGCAGGAGGAGCCAGAGGAGACAGGTGAGACAGGGGAGATCCCCCCAGGTGTCACTATGGCTACCCCTCTGCGTAGCTTTCCCGCTTCTGGATCGCAGATCCCCGTGGAGGTATTACATATAGACTCGTCGGGGAGTGCCATGGATGAATCTGAAGAAGAGGAGGAGGAGGGCCAAAGGTTAAAGCGCAAGAGATCATCTGGTGATGATAGCGCAAGTACATCAAGCAAGCGCCCTGCTATTTCTGTCCGGCAATCATCTGAGGAGGGTGCATCGCAGAAGGATGCTTCTGGAACTCCTCCCTTCAAGTAAGCAATGAAACTTCTATCTTTAGACTTTTATTCCGTGTTGATATTGCTGCCATTTTTTGACTTTTTGTTCCTTGCGCGCAGTTTGGATGCTGTTATTGATGAGGATGCGCAAGTTGGCAATTCGCCACCAAAGACTGGTTCTGCGTATGCTGGTGAGTTCATGCCTGAGAGTCCAGTGGGTGAGGAGAAATCTTGTGAAGATGCGCCAACAGGTCGTCTTATAGAGGAGTTGGCTTCATTGGTTGAGCGGCTACAGACTCAACATAGTGGTGGAGGGCAGCCAGATTGCGCAGAAGAACAGAGAGATTGACATTCTGAGGGCGCAATTGGCTGATGTGCAGGCTGAAGTGAGGGCTTCTGGTGTGTACGCCCAGAAAGTTGCTGATGAGAAGATGTTGCTCATGGCTGAACTGACTCAAGAGCGCAATGGAGCAAGGGAATACAAGGCCTCCTGCCTTTGGGCCTTGAGATATATGGAGCTAAACAAGGGCAAACTCGTCTCAAATATGGATGGTTTCCGCAAGACTGTGGAGAGTTTGCTGGAGAATCAAGAGCGCAAGCTGCGTAAGCTCAGCATCAAATATGATGAGGAGCTATACCCTCATTTGGTGTCTACCATTGCTGAGCGTAGATGGCTCATTAGCCATGGGTTACGCCTCGCTGCCATGGGTACTTTGGAGTCCCAAGAGGTGCGAGAGGTTTTTGGGGAGGTGGTAGAGTGCGCGCTTGCACGTGGCAAGGCGCAAGCTGTAGAGGAGCTCTCCGAGAGTGGACTGCTGAAGGTGCCTGTCGTACAAGTGCCTAATTACAATGCCAATGCTTTTGATGAGCTTATTGCGGCTATGGAGAAGATGAAACTGCTGGATCTTCCTCATATTGCTCAACTTGAGCGCGACCAGGATTACCCCATAAGTGTTATCATGGAGGGGTTGACCTTGGCCAAGCATTCGGCAGAGGGCGCAGAAGAAGAGGCTGACTATTTCCTCAAGCCAGACGTGTCACAGCTGCAGGTACCCATCTTTGTCCACCCTCGCAACGTCCAGGATCCATTTGCCCTTGAGAAGGAGATCCCCTTGAAGCAATCCTTAGAGGCTCATGCTATGAGGTTGGCGAAGAAACAGGGTGTGAAGGGGAAGGCCATCCTCTGCGGTGTTGGTGCTGCGCATCTCCCAAGGTCTGATGGGGTACCTGTTAGCGTACCGACAGTGTCGCCCCAAGGTGATGTTAGCAGATCTAGGCTCAGGCGTACCCGTAGCCTTTAGATTCTTTTTCTTGGTTACTTTTTGTAATAGATTAACATTTTTGTTGCCCATGTGCATGTTAAGTCTATACTTTGTATGAATTCGTAATCCATAAGAAAGTCTTGGTTTTGAAATATACGATTGTACGCATATTGTACCAAATTTGATTGTGGTTATAATGTTTGTGCTTAGTTTATTTTGTCTTTGCGTGAAAGATGTCTAAGAATCCAACCGTTTATATTAACACAATTAAAGAATTTATAATCACTTGTATCATAATCGTGTATGAGATTCGTGACATAAGCGTGTATAAATTTATGACATAGTCGTGTATGGCATGATTGTGTATAACATAATTGTGTATGAAATTTACAAGTTATTGTGTATCCATCGTGGGGTGCACAAGTGTATGGGTTGCAGCGTGCTACTAATACCATACTAAGGGGTTAATTGTCTTAACTCCTAATTTGTTAAACGCGCACAGTGTGCATTGATGTGTATCCGTCGTGGGGTGCACATGGAACTTACTCCAACGTCTTGAGAATAAGGTGTTTAACAAGGATGCGTGATCCGGTGTTGATGGGTTTGCAACCCTCTTACTCAACGAGTCATTTATTAGGTTTACTCATCCTTTTACCATCGTGGGTTTTTATTTGGTGCATGCACGCCATGTAGGCAAATGATAATATAACAAACAATATTGAGACATAAATTATATGTAAGCAATAAAGTAAAGTGTGTCACGGAGTTAGCTAGAAACCGCAACATTTTATTAATACTTGCAAGTTTTTGTAAAAAGATAAAAAACATTTGTCTAAATGAAACAAAAAATGTAAATACACGGATATTTATTTGGCACTTACTAAAGTGCGTAGGTGTCCATGCATTGGGTCGTAACCTTTCCTAAAGATAGCATCTCTTGAGATTGCAGATATTCCATGTGCGTTGTAGCTCACGGCCTTCCATGTCACGCAGCTTGTACGCGCCTTGTCCTAGTGCTTCAATGACCTCATAGGGTCCTTCCCACTTTGGTCCAAGTTTACCTGTGTCTTCTGCGTGGCTTACATCATTAGCGTGGTACACAAAGTCGCCAGGTCTGAATTAGGTGCTTCAAACTTTAGCATCGTAGTATCCCTTCATCTTTGACTTGGTCTTTGCCTCTCGTATGGTTGCGCGTTCGCGCCTTTCCTCCAGTAGGTCCAAATCTATCCGTCGTTCGTCGTCATTGGTCGCGACATTAACTTCCGCGGTGCGGATAGTTGGCATCCCAATTTCAGCTGGTATAACAGCTTCTGTCCCGTAGACAAGGGAAAAAGGAGTGTCTCCATTGCTAACCTTGATTGTCGTGCGGTGCGCCCATAAGACATGCGACAATTCGTCCACCCATCTTCCTTTGTGTTTGTCCAGGCGCGCTTTAATTCCTTCACCTAGACTGCGATTTGTGCGCTCAACTAAGCCATTGGTTTGTGGGTGTTTTACTGATGCGAAGTGTTGTGTGATATGTAACTCTGCGCACCAGTCTTTGAACGGGTTATCACGGAATTGTTTTCCTTTGTCCGAAACAATTTCCCCAGGTAATCCGAAGTGGCATACAATATTTTCCCAAACAAAGCGTTTTACTTGATTACCTGTGATTGTCGCTACTGCCTTCGCTTCAATCCATTTAGTGAAGTAGTCTATTGCAACAATAAGGAATTTAAGTCCTCCCGCTGCGACAGGGAAGGGACCTGCGATGTCGATACCCCACTTATAGAATGGCCATGGAGAAGTGATAGTTGTTAGCTCTTGTTGTGGTCTGCGCGGGATGGGTCTATGAACTTGGTAGTCATTGCATTTCTTTATCACATCGCGCGCATCACGGTGCATAGTAGGCCAATAGTATCCTGAGCGCAATGCTCGCGCTATGACGGATCGTGGTCCTGAATGCATACTGCATGAACCAGCGTGGATCTCTCGGAGTACGTAATCTGCCTGAAGAGGTCCAACGCATCGAAGCCATGGTTGTAGGAATGAGCGCCGATATAGGATACCATCTCTAAGTTCGAACCTCTGCGCTGTGCGCCGTATCCATCGAGCGTCTTTCTGCTCAGCGGGCAAGTGCCCTTGCTTATAAAGTCGATAATAGGAGTCATCCATGTAGGATTCTCTTCCTCTATTACCGTGGATATCTCCATCTCCGAGATGGATTTGTCCTTTAGGATCTCCACTAAAACTTGTTTTGACAGGTGCGCGAAGCTGGTAGATGCGATCTTGCTTAGCGCATCCGCTTTCTTATTTTCACCTCTAGGAATTTGCTTAATTGTAAACCTGTCAAAGCCTTGTATTAGCGATTTGGTTTTGTCTAGGTATTGGACCATGTTATCCTCTTTAGCTACATACTCGCCCAACACATGGTTGGCTACCAATCGGGAGTCCACATTTGCTTCTAGGTTACGTACACCCATTCGAGTTGCAATGCGTAATCCAGCGATTAGGGCTTCATATTCTGCCTCGTTGTTCGTGGCTGTGAATTCAAAACGCAGTGCGTAAGTGAATTCCATTCCTTCTGGATTAGTGAGGATAAGGCCAGCGCCCGATCCATCCACGCATGAAGATCCATCTGTGAACAAGACCCATGGTTCTTGTAATTCTACCTTGCTCGGTGGGGGTGCGTCATCGGTATCTGGTTTTTCGATGATGAAGTCTGCTAGTATTTGCCCTTTAACCACAGTGCGTGGTCAGTAAGAGATGTTATACTCGCCTAGTAGCACACTCCATTTTTGTAATCGCCCCGATGCGTCAGGTTTAGAGATAACTTGTTTGATAGGTTGGTCGGTAATCACTGCTATCGGGTGCGCTTGAAAGTATCTACGCAGTCTTTTGACAGCAAATACTAATGCTAGGACCAACTTTTCCATTGAGCTGTAATTAATCTCTGTTTTCTTGAGTGCTTTGCTTACAAAGTACACCGGTGTTTGTACGGAATTCCTATCCGTCAATAGCACTGCGCTGATCGCTCCATGGGTCGCAGATAGGTAGACGATTAACTCCTCCCCTGGTCGGGGTGCAACTAGCTTAGGAAGCGCAGCTATATGTTGCTTAAGATGTGTGAAAGCTTCTTCCGCTTCCGCAGTCCAACGAAAGTCTCCCTTTTTTGTGCACTTCTTGAGTGTTTTAAATAAAGGAAGTGACTTGTCCGCTGATTTAGACAGGAATCTGTTCAAACCGGCTAGCTTTCCATTTAGAGATTGAACTTCTTTCAACGTGCGCGGTGAAGGAAGTTGGATGACAGCTTCTGTCTTTTCTGGGCATGGCTTAATGCCATCTGGTTCTATCAAATATCCTAGGAACATGCCTTCTGTAGCGCCAAAAGTGCATTTCTTAGGATTCAACTTCATGTTGATCTTTCGTAGTGTTGTGAATGTTTCTTCAATGTCGCGCACCACTTCATCTTCAGTATGGCTTTTTATGACAAGGTCATCCACATAGACCTCTAGGTTGTGTCCCACTTGCTTCTCAAACGCATTATCTACCAGTCGCTGGTAGGTGGCGCCCGCATTTTTCAGGCCAAAAGGCATCTTTGTATAACAAAAAACGCCTTGGCTTGTGTGGAAGGCTGTTTTTTCCTCGTCCTCCTTAGCCATTTGGATTTGGTGGTACCCTTTGTATGCGTCTAAGAAACACTTAAAGGGATATCCGCACAAAGATTCCACTTTCCAGTCTATCTCTGGTAGTGGGTAGCAGTCCTGTGGACATGCTTTATTAAGGTCAGTGAAGTCCACACACATCCGCCAACTGCCATCGCTCTTTTTGACCATCACTGGGTTGGAGAGCCAATCGTGGTAATAGACTTCCCGCATGATGCCAGCGTCCACAAGTTTGTGTACTTCTTCCAGTATGGCTTTTGCGCACTCTGGAGCCTGGCCACGCTTTTTCTGCCTTACTGGGGAATATCCTTGTCGGATTTGTAACTTGTGTTCTGCAATCGAACGTGGCACACCAGTCATGTGCTTTGGTTCCCATGCGAAGATATCCAGATTCCGTTGTAATAGCGCGCACACGGCTGCTCTGCCTTTGTCGGACAACGATCCTCCAATCGACACTTCTTGCTCTGGGTATTCAGGGTGAATCGCAACTTTTAGGTTTGGTACTTTAGCTGCGCTCTGTTCTGGTATATGTGTCGTTTCACATGTAATTGCGTTACATTCTTCTGGTGGCGCAGCGTTGTTGTAGATGGTGACAATGCCGCCTTCTACTGGGAATTTGAGCATCCCATGCGCTGTGGATGGTACCGCGCGCATTGCCGAGATTCCTGACCTTCCAATAATGCCATTGTATGTCGATGGAGATTTGATCACCATAAAGTTCATCCAGGCTGTCGTGGAGTGTTCCTTATTACCAACAGCGACTAGTAGGCGCAGTTGCCCCATAGGCCATATTTTTTCTCCTGTAAAGCCAGTAAGCGCAGTCGTGGCTGGACTTAACTGTCTTTGTATCTCAGGACGCAATCTCTTGAAGCAATGTTCATACATTATATCCGCTGATGCGCCCCCATCGACATACATGCGGTGGATGTCGTGACCCCCCGCATTTATTTCAATGGTAAGTGGTTCTGCCACTGCGTTGTCCGCAGTCAAGGTGGGGAAGGAGATTTCGCTTCCATGAGAGAATTTCTGGCTCACCTTTTGCCTAGTCTTTCGCTGCCATGATTGTATCATGTAGATAGTATCAGCTTTTTCCTTAGG
Organism: Artemisia tridentata subsp. tridentata; assembly: GCA_021014915.2. Lineage (NCBI taxonomy): Eukaryota > Viridiplantae > Streptophyta > Magnoliopsida > Asterales > Asteraceae > Artemisia > Artemisia tridentata. The sequence continues at coordinate 119,942,949 of CP139506.1, forward strand.
CGCTTCTTTCTTGCCTCCGGTTCTCTGCTTGTCTTTCCCCTCCTTAATATTTTTAACGAGGTGGTCCAATCTGCCTTCTTTCACTAGTTTCTCAATTAGTTGGCGTAACTGGACACATTCATTAGTGGTATGGCCCTTCTGTGTGTGATACTCGCAGTATCCGTTTCCTACGCGCCGATCCTCAGGGGTGCGCATAGGTGGGGGTCTTGGAAAGTTCGCACCTTCCGTCGCGAATATCTCCTTTGGAGTTTTTGTTAATGGGGTGTACTTGTCGTTTCCCCTTCCGCCCCCTTGGGTGCGATAACTTTTGTTACGATTGCCACTCTGGTCATTGGATTGTCTCCTTGACTCTTCTTGTGACCTATGGTTCGAGTAGCCTTTCTTGCTATCCGCAGCGGCTGCTTCTCCTTGGACGAAGGACCTCGTGCGCTTCATGAGTTCGTCAAAGGTTTGGGGAACCCTATCGTTTAACTTTTTTATCAAATCTGGGTTATTGATTGCATTCATAAAACCCGATATTTTTAGTATCTCTGGGCACGCCTTGACTTGCATGCACTCGTCCTTAAAGCGCTCCATGTAAGCGCTTGTGGATTCCCCTTGTCGCTGTTTAACCCTAGCGAGTTCGACAGGGTTTTTGGCTCACTTCTTCCTTTGAGTAAAGTTTAAACGAAACGCCTTTCGCAACTCTTCAAACCCACCAATGCTTCTGCGTGGAAGCTTACTGAACCAATTGCGCGCATTCCCTACTAATGTAGAATTAAACATATGGCACCACACAGGTTGTGGCCAATTTTCGATAGTGGCTGCTGATTCGAAAATTTTTAGGTGATCATCAGGATCACCCGTCCCATCGTATGTTTTGACATTAGCAGGCATGCGCCTTTTCTTATTGTAGGAAATAACCATCTTGATTGTGTGGATGATTCGGGTGGTCTTGGGTTATGGAAGATTAGATCCATGGTAGAGTTTAGAGAGATGAAGTTTTAGAGAGAGGTGGGAGACTCTTGAAAGAGAAATCAGGAAATATTAGATTCAATGTGTGAAGAGTTCCAACCCTTCCCAAGTGTGGGAAGGGGTATTTATACTTACTAATATTATGCCCCTAGTGGGCTGTGGAGTGAGCTGACAGTAGGGAAAGCCCCGACCCACTCCACAAATATAAATACGACTAAACTAATAATACTAATACTAATATTGCTAAGCTAATATAAATAAGCCTACGAGCTATATAGATGCTAAATAGATGCTCGGGGTGACCGAGCCTTCATCTGAATATTTATATTCCTAACAATCTCCCCCTAAGGGAGGTCACCCCGGAAATAATAATTTGAATTCTAGCATTCTTTCTTCTGAACTTGTCTTTATAGCTCGTAGTCTTTGATTCTTCATTGTCTTGAAACTTTGTGCATTCAGCAGTGTTCGTTTGATGACCGTTTGATCGTCTTGGATGATCTTTGAATATTCTTCGACTTTATCATCCAACATTTGTTTCCAAGTCATCTTTCAGCAGTATGTTTCCTTGTGATGTGATATTCTTCGAGCCGACATGCTCACACTATTTGGTGTCATGATCTTTAGCATCAGAGTTAGCAGAAGCCGTGTTGAAGGTCCTTTTGGTTGATCATGACTTTGTTGAATTACAATGATGATGTAGTGTGAACATGTGGTAGAGGATTGGCATCTTTTCTGCAACCAGCTACAACAGCAACCAGCTACAGCATTCCACAGCTACAACCGCCAGAAGTTCCTGCATAAGACAGTTAGCAACAAATCAACCGGTACTTACAGGTTTGGACTTCGAGATTGTTAACAACATAGTGTGGAAACTCTCTCTAATCCTTACCAAGACCGTTCCTAATCGAAAACCCACAGAGGGCTTTTTAAGACTATGCCGTAGCATTTCAACGATTAGGTGAGTCGCTGGAGATCACTCCACGACTGTAGACCGTTTGAAACCGCCGCGACCACTAAGCGTAATCCACGAGGAATTACCGAAGTGACCTACTTTCAGGGCTGCTTGATGATGACCCTGGCAGGAATTTCCATTCAATCATTGAGAATTACATTAGTAAATTCCCTCATAAATGTTCTGGCAGATTGCTAAGATCTGCGTAGGACTCATTGATGAAGCGAAAAGTGTACCGCTTTTAAGGGGTCATTTAAGCCTTAAATCGTATTTATTTGATCAAATATTGCCCTAAATCGTTCCTTTTGTCATTTTAGGTACTTTTGAGGAGAAATCTGGAAAAGGAGGCATTTTGGACGTTTTTGGAGCATTAAAGTGAAGAAAACGGCAAAGTCTCAAAAATCGGCTAAAAGTTACTCTTGACGGCGTCAGTCTTTACTCTGGACGGCGTCATGCCTTGGCAAGAAAAGTTGGACGTGAAATTTACTCATGACGGGCCAGTGAAAATAGCATGTGAATTCTGACGGCGTCACGCTTTAACTTGATCGAGGGCGTCACGGCTTAAATCATAAGGGGACGGCGTCACGTTCATGGTTCGACGGCGTCAAGCCTTGATAAGCCAGAATGGATTTTTGAAGAGCTAAAGAGGGACGGCGTCAAGAAGGTCACCCGGGAACCCTAAAAGCGGCGAGGTGACGGCGTCACACTCCATAAGGTGACGCCGTCAGATCCAAAAATCTATATATAGTTTTCTAATTTTTTGTCATAAGGGAGAGCTTAGTGTGTGGAATTTTGGGAGAAAACCCTAAGACGATTTTAGCTACTTTTTCAGGGCTTTTTGCCTTGAGATCTTCCATGTTTCATTGAAAGATAAGTTATCAATTAATCATTCAATATGTCTATGTGTTGTTTGATTCTATCTTATTCTTGTCTTTTGTTTAACATGTTAGGCTAATTTTATCTTGTGTTTGCTTAGATCTAATGAAACCTAGCTATTGATTATTGGTTGTTAGTGTGTTATTAGTTGTATTGGATGATTGTTTATCTATGTTAGGCTTAAGAAAACTGGCTAACTTCCTATTCGGTAACTTGCTTGAACGTCTTAAGAAACATGAACCAAATGCGTACTAAAGGTTTTTATGGTTGTATTTAATGCACAAGCGAATTCTAGTGATCCCATGTTAGGAGCTTCCTAGCCGGCTCGACATAGGAGTGAAGTAGGAGCTTGTAGAGTTGGGGAAGTAAGTACGCCACCCCACGAATGGTATTAAGGAATACACCCGTCATCCACGCAACTAATACACACTAATTAACCGGTAAAAGATAGTTAGGGAGTAAGGAAATCTAAGTAAACACATTTCTCTACACATAAGTTTCTCACCACATTTTATTTTCAGTTATTTAATTTTATTGCATTCGTAGTAATTTGGGTTAGTTGACTAGCAACTAATTCCGCCCACTCCTTCAAACCCGAGATTTTACTTGCTTTCATAAAATTATAAAAACATAAAAAAGAATCTTCCTCAACCCTTAGACCTAATTAGAGTAGCCTTTCACACCTAACGAACACTATTCCCTGTGGAGAACGATCAATCCCCCGTACTTACCACTACACTATACTACATCGGTCAGGTACACTGCCTGGTGGGGTTGTAAGCCTCTTGAGATCCCTCGAGAGGTAAAACCTGTTGTAAGGTTACAAAACCACGCATCAAGTTTTTGGCGCCGCTGCCGGGGAATAGTTATTGTTTAGGTTGAATTTTTATTTCTATTAGGTCTACTCACTAGATTCCTTTCTAGTGAGATTTTTATTTTATTTTTCTAGGTATTCTTTAGTCTATCTATTTTCTTCGTGTCTTTGTTCGTAACCATTACCGTCCGACATCATGGAAGATGGTAATATCCTTAACCCCCACAACCCACCACCACAACAACCACCACCACCTCCTAGAGCCCGTACTTTAGGAGAGTATTCCCGTCCTAGCCACCATGGCTATCGAAACACCACTGAGCTCACTCAAGGAGCCAATATCACACCCTTGCGATCCGACACCATCCGGTTGGTGCAAAGCGGATGCGCATTCCATGGACTTCGTTCTGAAGATCCTAATCAACATCTCAAGGACTTTCTTAAAATCGTTGATTCTATAGACCTTGATGTTGCCACTCGAGAGACGACCCGATTGCGTCTCTTCCAATTCTCTTTGCGGGACCAAGCTAGTCAGTGGCTAGAACGTCAACCCGCAGGATCCATCACCTCTTGGGATGATCTCACCACTCGTTTCCTTGCTCAGTTTTTCCCACCGGGAAGAACTACTAAGCTAAGGAATGATATCTTGATGTTCCAACAACGTCAAGGCGAAACTCTCTACGAGGCATGGACTCGATTCAAGGACTTACTCCAAAAGGTCCCTCACCATGGCATAGAACTTTGGCTCCAAGTCCAAATCTTCTATGACCATATCAATCTCTACACGAGGCAAACCATTGACCAATCGGCCGGTGGCAAGCTACGTGATCTAAGTGCGGAACAATCATGGGCTCTCCTAGAGGATCTTGCTCTTTATGACAACGAAAGTTGGAGTGATCCCCGTGATTTGAATAAAACGGTCAAGGCAATATCTTTGCCCTCGAACAATTCAAGCACTTCCGACCGTAGGATCATAGAACTTGAAGACCAAGTCAAGTTTCTCATGAAATCCTACGAGGCTCCTAAACCTTCAAGCCAAGTGAACAAAATCACTTCTTCATGTGAATTATGTAGTGGTCCCCACGACACTCGTGATTGCATGGAACTCCCCGAACAAGCTTTTGTGGACTACGCATCCTCGCGTACCGACGGAGCGGGAGACAAGTGGTACACTTTCAAACCCGAGCCAAACCATTACGGTGATACATACAACCCCTCATGGAAAAATCACCCGAACCTTAGGTGGAAACAAAACCAAAACACGCAACAAACCAATTCTTCCAACCCACCTAATCGTTTCCAATCAAGCGGTTCCAACTCGAACCATACTTTCAACAACAATCCTTCCGGCAATGGTAGTACCAATAACTTTGAAGGATTGATGTCTCAATTTATGGCATCTCAAGAAGCTCGTTTAGCCAAGTTTGAAGCCGATTTCAAACAAAAACAAAGCGAGATGACCGATAAGATTGACACCTTGTTGAAAGCCCTCAATGACCGAGAAATGGGAGCACTCCCTAGCAACACGGTCAAGAACCCGAAACTAAACGTCAACGCTATTTCATCGGTTTCGTCCCCTAGTTCTTGTCCACAATATTATTCGGTCAATTCCATGAGCACGTGTTTCAAACAAACCCAAGTCGTTCCAAATGACCAAGAAGTTATGACATCCAAATTGGTCAACAACATAGTTGAAACACCTTCCACTCAAAACCTTGACGAAGAATTCAAGGAGCTCCACCTTGAAAGTCCGGTTGATGATGAGTTGGATGAGAAGAAGCTCAAGTTAGGCGAAAAAGGGACCGCCTTTGTTCAAAACAAGCTACCTAAGAAGTTAGATGATCCAGGCTTATTTGTTCTACCTTGCAAGATCGGTAATTCGGAGGCTTATGACACATTAGCCGATCTTGGATCAAGCCTTAACCTACTTCCGTTACCTCTCTACACCTCTCTAAAACTTGGAAAACTTGAAGAAACCGAGGTGATAATAGGCTTAGCGGATGGAAGTGTTGCTTACCGGTTGGAGTAGTTAAGGACGTGTTAGTGCACATTGGAAAACTAACCATTTTAGCCGATTTCCACGTCCTTGATATGGTTAGCGACCCTACATGCCCCTTGTTGATAGGTAGAGGATTTTTGGCGACCGCTAGTGCGATGATTGATTGTAAGGAATCTAAGATAGCGGTGGGAGAAGGAGATACTTGGTCAGTCTATGATGTTAAGAAACATGCCTATGATACTAGTGAGGAACCAACACCACATTGGCTAGAATCAAATAGGAGACCATCTAGATATGGACCTTGGATTGATAGAGACTTCATAGGACCCCAACGCCCATTTTACCTAGAAGAGGACTTTGTTAACCGAACGCATTCGGTGGAGCAACTCTTGGCTAGGGACACCGAATTGGATCCATTTGAAGACCCTCTAGTTTTTAGAAAGATGATTGATTTCCTAGGAGTTTTGCCAATTAACCTAGGAATGAATAAGTGGATTTGTGAGGAAGATGATCATAAGTGGAATTGGGATAAACCACCCAAAGATGGAGATGGGTCATGGCATATTAAGATGACATTGTATGACCCGGATGGAGAGAAGTTTGAAAAGATATATCGTACTAAGCGGACCAATAGGAAACTTCAATCCAAGCTTAACCCTAAAGACGTCCTCGATGACGAGCTCACTTATATAGGGTAGCGTGACTTTGAGTCTAGCTACAAGACTCGTTAATAAAGAAAAGCGCTTCTTGGGAGGCAACCCAAGCTTTATTTATTTGCTTTGTGTGTTTATTTATTTGTTTGTTTGATTTTATTTGTTTCCGTATGTGTGTTTAATTTTTATTATTATTGATTCATGTTAAAAACTAAATTGTGAAAATGCTTTATGTTGTTTTTAACTTCGTCTTAACTACATATAAAGGTATTTTGCAAAAGATAAGTGTAAGGGAAATCTAAATCGGTTTATTAGAACACAAATTAACATGAATCGTAATAATAATAAATTAGCATACATATTAGTATTTGTTTGAGTCAAATGCTTGTATCGAGTCATAATGAGGTTTTGCAGGATTTCCAGGAAGTAAGGTAAAGGTTTTTCCAGAAATTTTCCGGAAACAAAAAATGAAAATTTTTGTCAGGTCATTTCTGACGGCGTCAGGGGTTATAACCTGACGGCGTCAGATTTAATTTCCAGAAATTTTTGAAAGTTTTGTTTTCATAAAAAGTTTTTATTAAATCTCCAACTTATAATCTCCAGGAATCTGCAAAATTATCATTCCACAAGCATTATATCCTTATATATAGATTTTTCCCGCCGATGTTATGCAGGTTTTCGTGTTTGTTTTCTCAGGTTTAACAGGTTATTTTGGACAAGGAGATGTTTATGGAATCAAGCTTATGGCGATGCATTAGTCATGGAGTTTCAACATTCTCTTTGGAGGAAGATTTAACCGTGTAATTTCATTATCCACCGAGCGAATCAGGGGAGTATTTGATTTCATTCTTTTACTTTTTTCTTTTACATCTTGTTATTTGAACATTGGGGACAATGTTCATCTTAAGTGTAAGGGGGGGTAAAAGTACGATTTTAGAGAATGCCATTGCGCTTGATTTTTGTTTGTTTAATAGTAGATGTGTAATAAAACTGAGATAAATACCTGTTAAGGTAATTTTAGTGCCAAATTTAAAATTTTTTTACAACATTTAGGAGTGAAACTTTGATCTTAATGAGCGTCTCACGGATAGGAGTTATATGACTAGCACAAAAGCCGTACCACTAAAAAATTTTCCACCCCCAAATATGTGAGGTTCGCCCCTAGAATTGGTAGGAAAAGCATTTATGCTATGATGTGTGTATCGGTAGCACTTAGATTCTAGAACTTGCGTTAGGACCATTCCGAGGCCACAAGTGAGACTACATTCGTGTAGTTAGATTTACTACATGATAAGAGGCATTAGGATTAACCCATTGTTTTACACCTGTGTTTTTGTTATAATTACATTGGCTACATTGGTCAAGTAATTCTCCCACACCCTTTGCGTTGTACTCATTTTTAGTACACGATACCCCTAGTACACCCCTCAGAGCCTATCTTTTCGTTTCGACCTTTAAGCATTTTACTTAAAGGAAGAATTTGTTACACCCCACTTAAATGTACACCCAAATCGCCTTAGCCTACCTTGTATGCACTCATCTTTAGTGCATTATTGTTACAACATTTGTTTAAACCCAAGTTAATTATCTAGTTGATTACATGGTTGCTAAGTCGAGTCATATCCTTGTACATATTGTTTTGGGACGATTGGGACTCATGGGTAAAGTACTAGTGTAATGGAGTAATGGGGAAGAACATCATTTATTACCCCCATATGTGCTAAATATTTTAAAAGTATTCCAAGTTTTTCAATTATCTTAATTCGAGTCATTAGATTAGTATTTGTAAAGTTATGTAAAAGTTTAAGTGTAAGGGGGATGCAATGCCCCTATGATGTATTATTTTGGATGGTAGGGCAAAAGTGTATGCAAAAAAAAAAAAAAAAAAAAAAAAAAAAAAAAAAAAAAAACAAAAAAACACAAAAAAATGAGAAAATGAAAAATAGAAAAAAACATACGGACTACCATCCCATTTTATTTTATGTTTATTTTATGTTTTTGTTATTTTGTTATTTCGTTTCTAGCTTAAGATCGAGTCTAGTCTTGGCTTAGCAACATTGTATAGTACATGTAATTGATCAAGATCTTTAACTAGCCACCAGTAAAATATCCCTTATCCAACAAAACCGTGTTTTCCTTTTCCCTACACCTAACGTTATAACCCATTTAAAAGCCCTCTTTGATAGTTTATCTTTGGTGCTTACGCCTAGTGGAGGAGGTTTTCGATCTTTTCCCAAGCCTATGGTAATCTATTTGCTATGACAGGTAGTGAGAGATATTTTCCGTTTTCATTTATGAGATTTATTTTGATGACACTTGAGAGATGTGAGTATCTAAACACTACTTGTGAGTTGCTAGTATGTAATCTCCGTGCTTATTATGATTGAAGTGGAACGATTATTTGTTGTAATTACTTTTATGTTAGCATTAAATGACCCCTAACTTGTATTTTAATTAGAATAAAAGCACATTTGCTTGAGGACAAGCAAATCTCAAGTGTAAGGGTATTTGATGAAGCGAAAAGTGTACCGCTTTTAAGGGGTCATTTAAGCCTTAAATCGTATTTATTTGATCAAATATTGCCCTAAATCGTTCCTTTTGTCATTTTAGGTACTTTTGAGGAGAAATCTGGAAAAGGAGGCATTTTGGACGTTTTTGGAGCATTAAAGTGAAGAAAACGGCAAAGTCTCAAAAATCGGCTAAAAGTTACTCTTGACGGCGTCAGACTTTACTCTGGACGGCGTCATGCCTTGGCAAGAAAAGTTGGACGTGAAATTTACTCATGACGGGCCAGTGAAAATAGCATGTGAATTCTGACGGCGTCACGCTTTAACTTGATCGAGGGCGTCACGGCTTAAATCATAAGGGGACGGCGTCACGTTCATGGTTCGACGGCGTCAAGCCTTGATAAGCCAGAATGGATTTTTGAAGAGCTAAAGAGGGACGGCGTCAAGAAGGTCACCCGGGAACCCTAAAAGCGGCGAGGTGACGGCGTCACACTCCATAAGGTGACGCCGTCAGATCCAAAAATCTATATATAGTTTTCTAATTTTTTGTCATAAGGGAGAGCTTAGTGTGTGGAATTTTGGGAGAAAACCCTAAGACGATTTTAGCTACTTTTTCAGGGCTTTTTGCCTTGAGATCTTCCATGTTTCATTGAAAGATAAGTTATCAATTAATCATTCAATATGTCTATGTGTTGTTTGATTCTATCTTATTCTTGTCTTTTGTTTAACATGTTAGGCTAATTTTATCTTGTGTTTGCTTAGATCTAATGAAACCTAGCTATTGATTATTGGTTGTTAGTGTGTTATTAGTTGTATTGGATGATTGTTTATCTATGTTAGGCTTAAGAAAACTGGCTAACTTCCTATTCGGTAACTTGCTTGAACGTCTTAAGAAACATGAACCAAATGCGTACTAAAGGTTTTTATGGTTGTATTTAATGCACAAGCGAATTCTAGTGATCCCATGTTAGGAGCTTCCTAGCCGGCTCGACATAGGAGTGAAGTAGGAGCTTGTAGAGTTGGGGAAGTAAGTACGCCACCCCACGAATGGTATTAAGGAATACACCCGTCATCCACGCAACTAATACACACTAATTAACCGGTAAAAGATAGTTAGGGAGTAAGGAAATCTAAGTAAACACATTTCTCTACACATAAGTTTCTCACCACATTTTATTTTCAGTTATTTAATTTTATTGCATTCGTAGTAATTTGGGTTAGTTGACTAGCAACTAATTCCGCCCACTCCTTCAAACCCGAGATTTTACTTGCTTTCATAAAATTATAAAAACATAAAAAAGAATCTTCCTCAACCCTTAGACCTAATTAGAGTAGCCTTTCACACCTAACGAACACTATTCCCTGTGGAGAACGATCAATCCCCCGTACTTACCACTACACTATACTACATCGGTCAGGTACACTGCCTGGTGGGGTTGTAAGCCTCTTGAGATCCCTCGAGAGGTAAAACCTGTTGTAAGGTTACAAAACCACGCATCACTCATAAGTTTACAACTGGTGTCCTTAATGTTGAACAACCAGTGTAGAAATAATTCGTGTCCCTATGAGATCTTATTATGCATCTCGTGGCTCTAGACTCAATAGTGCATTTTGATTTAGTGAGCGGAGGCTGGAGAGGACTGCCACCTTTTCAATATCATCCAACTCGGAGTGAGAGAGACGATAGGAATGTATTGAACTCCGTGACAATTGAAACAAGAGTCCTTTGAGGGACCTTGAGTGGCTAAGGAGGGTTGTGCAGCGTATCACTGGGTCCATGATACTTTGTCTTCAATGCCAGCAATCAACTAAGTGATTCTGACAGTATATGTATTGACCCGGTTTCTGCCTAAGTTGTAAGGAGGGCTATTTCTTTTCACCCTTTCTCTTTACAATTCTTTTTCATTCTTCAACCCCTTCAGTGCTTACCGAGACTTCATAACTAACACCTTGTTGGGTTTGTTCCAGTGTTAGCTCCATCTCAGTCGGCACTCTTCCCTCATTCACTTTTCTCCTTTTTAATCATACCTAAGGACTTCTACACTAACTAGTGGATTGTCCCTGGGTAGATCCCTTCGGCTCTGGCGGGATCGTGGGAACTTGTACCTAACCTTACCATCCTTATAACTCCATTATATGAAATACAATGGTCGGTCTTTGGTGTTCTTCCACAATTGCCAAACCAAATCCTTGAAAAATCTCTCAAAGTGTTCATGATTCTGAAACACATTTTTGCAAACACTTGAGAGTTTTATATTTTTCAAATGCTCCCCCTCAACATGTGCTCGAGTGATAGTTTTATAAATTAGCACATGTTAGGTAGAGCTCGCACTTTTTGAATTGATCCACTTTCAGTGAACATGACCGATTCGAGACACGCTTACATCACTAGTTAGACTAGCTTGAAATTATTACCCGGCCTGGTCAAGTCCACAGAAAGTTTCTCGAAATGGTACACTCTACTCAGATACATCTTTTTCGAGACACGCTTACATCACTGGTTAGACCAGCTTGAAATTATTACCCGGCCAAGACGTATCCTTTCGATTGATGACAGTTCAAGTTTCGTCAATTCATTGGTTATTTCTGAGTCACGGTCACATGAGATGCCAAATCCTTTGCTCCCCCTCAATAAGTGCATTGACGTACAACTGAGCACTTATGGGAGAGTTTCCTTCCTCATCCAAAACATTTTGCTCCCCCTCAATATGTGCATTGATATACAAAATGGTTTAGCACATACTGGAGAGCTTACTTTTACTTCCAAATCATCACATTTTATCAGATTTCATATTTAAATCACATTCTCTCCCCCGATCAAAAATTTCAAACCTTTTGAGATTTGTGATCCCAATTGATTTAAATAAGTTAGAAAATGTGGGAGAAAATGTGTCCAATTTAATGTAGTCTGATGATGAAACATACTTTGCTCCCCCTTAATCTAAAAGGGAGATTCACTGCTTATTTTGCACATTTGATTATTATGACACATATTAGTTTGACCTTTTTGTGCAGACGATATAATCACCCGCTTTTCTGAGTGAGTCAGTGGTCAACATCAATCATCCATCCACCAACAAATCTTCTCAAGTATTGTCGATCCCCTCTTGGCGAGATCCGAGTAAGTACTTCTTTGTTGAAATGATGGTGGTGGAGGTGAAGGTGTTGTTTTTGTTGTTGTTGCCGATGTTGTTGTCGTGGTGAATTCCGAGCCAATCAATAGAATTTGAACGTCTGATTAAATGGTTAGAATGGGAACCGGCACATTCATTTTGGCTATGGAATCTGCATAAGAATATCAACACAGATATACATGCATACAAATACACTATCCCTTAATAGCTACCCTTTAGCAGCTTGCCACATTATAATACCAAGTTCATCTTATAATCAAACCATAATCAGGAACTACGTCAAACCACTATCTAGCATGAAGAGCAAATAGCAATCATGAACATGGCAATTCACACGGATTTAAATATTCAATTCAGGATCTTAGGAACATGATTCTAACATAATAGCAATCTACCTAAGCGAATCCTGAGAACATATGCACAATATCAACAACAATTAAGCAGCAGAGACAAGCAACATTTGAAACTCATTCACTTAGATCATAAAAATGTCAGTGGAGCATTCAAGAACATCAAACGCATCGGGTTTTCTAACTTCTTTCAGATTTTGAGTTTTAATGTATCTAAGAGATTAAACGAGGATTCCAAAGAGATACAAATGAGCCTTCTAGTTATATGAAGCTAGGATACGATGAGCAAGTTGCACATAATGTCCTAAACTTTCTAGCAACTAACACACTTGGTCATTTGATATATTTAAGCAATTTCCTCTTCAACTAATACCCCATTAACTGCAAAACCTTATCTAAGAATCATGAATTAATCAAGAAACCCGTTTGATGATATAAAATTTGAATTCACTCTCCCCCTCAATCAATGACCCGTATTCTAGTTGAGCCTCAACTAAAATCAAGCTTAACCCCACAACTCATCAAACAAGAACTGTTATGAGGTTTTGTAGTCGTTGATTGAGTGACAAATTTTATGCATAATCCAAGTATAAACAAATTTCATACAACACATATTCACCAAGTGTCTCACAAATAATTTTCAGAAGAATCATAGAATGAAAACTATTTGTTATACTAAGAAGATTTCTCTTCTTTTTCAAGAAATGATGCACTGAAACGTACATCAAATCAGGAAACATGGATATGAAGTAATCCATGCCCAGGTGAACATCACCCAGTTGGAGGAACAACCGTCTTTTTGGCGACGTGCTTTCCCCAATATGAAGCGCGGGTTGCTATCTAAAGTAATAGCAAGCCATTTTAGACATGTTTTACCAATCCATTTTAACTTCTGCTCGAGCTTCATTTAAAGACCCGTGCCATTATTGAATGACATTTCTAAGTCCGTAAATGTTATCGATAAACAGAAGACATGCCTAGGTGAAACTATTTTTGGTATTTTCTATTTTTCAATTTTTATGGTTTTTTCTGGTTTTAAGATTCTCTATTTACAAATGCAGGTTTTCTATATATCTATTTACAAGATGGTATAAAATATGAATAAGTATATATGTACAAGGATACGAACCAGAGACCATTACTCCTCAGCATTCTGAATCTTCACCGCATTCATCACTTGACTTGCTGAAGAGCAATGTGAGCACTTTCAATCAGGGAATGATTCTGGCTTTTCACTCTCCCCTAATTAGTGCTCTCCCCCAATCTGACAACCTTTGACAATCACCCAAAATAGGAAGAAGAAGAAGACTTTGGATGAACACCCATAATAAGAAGAAGTCTTTTGGTAACCAAATGCATGCCGTCTTTAGTCTTATAACACTCCCGCCCATGAGTAAAGCCGTCAAAAACCTTAGGTATCTTTTCGATAGTTTAAGTTGAGCCTCAACTGAAATCTAGCTTAACCCCACAACTCATCAAACAAGAACTGTCATGAGGTTAAGCTAAACCACAAATTTAAGCCCAGTAACAACTTGATTTCAGCTTAACCTCACAACTCATCAAACAAGAACTGTCATGAGATTAGGTTAAAATCAAGTTGGACCTAACCTTAAACTACAGAACAACTTGAACCTAACTTAACTCCACAACTCATCAAACAAGAACTGTCATGGGATTAAGTTAAATATCAAGTTGTAAGAAAAGAACCTAACATTTTTTAATGTAGAGAAGACTGTAGACTCGACCTTCTTAAAGATTGCCCAATGTGGAGGAACAGAATACCAATCATCTTCATCTCACCAAATGCCTTCCAGTAACCTTACATATAACCCATCAGCCCGCTGCCCGCAGCATACACATGAGATGATAACACCCAACAGAGAATGAAGAGTAGACTGACGACTCGACCTTCTTCAGTCTTAAGTATAACACCAAAGTAACAAGTTGAACCACTGATCATCTATAGTATGTATCCATCCTTGGATATTAAGCCCTGATCACGTGAACCTGTTGTGCGTCCTTGATGTACACATTCTCTCTCCCCTGATGGTTACGATTAATCAGCCCATGACGTAACAGTGAAACGTAAATACCAAGGTAACAAGTTGAACCACTGATCATCTCTGCGGTTATCAACACCGGAATAAATGATTAAGCCCGATCACGTGAACCTGTTGTGCGTCCTTGGTGTACACATTTCTCTCCCCCATGATGGTTACGATTAATCGGAATCATCATCATGATGTGTACATGTAGCCTAATGACGTATACATGAAGCATTGACTAGAAACCCTTTGATACTGATTGAATCAGCCCGTGAGAAGATGTCGATTAGCATTCCATGACCATTTCTCAATCATCAACCAACATGTAGATTAATATTCACCCTTTCCCCCCCTCAAAAATTGCATATGCCTGCCAACTGCAATTTTTGATGATTGAACTAGTGAATATGAATACCATCAACGGTAAGTAGCTCCACTTGACGGTTCTTGAAGACTGACATGTTGTTTATTCACCCTTTCCCCCCCTCAAAAATTGCATATGCCTGTCAACTGCAATTTTTGGTTGAATAAGTGAATAAAAATATACTCCAATATGCGCCGATCCACTTGAAGACTGAATAAGCACGGAAAGAGCATGAAACTTGTTGATGAGAATGGCCATAAATAAGAAGATTCCTCTTCTTTTGAAGATAAAGTGCACTCAAGCGTACACTTTTCTTTTCTTTGAAGAACGAGGCCTGAACTGATATGAACAGGCGTCATTATGATGAAGAACGAGGCCTGAACTGATTTGAACAGACATCATTTCTCTCTCTTTACTACTTCTCTCATCTAACTTGTTACAAACCCCATAATCATTCTGTCGGCTTGATGTCGTGACCACTGATGGAGAAAAACCCAATATGATGAACTTGATACTGAAGTAATATAACCCGAACTTGTGACTTAAACTTGTACTAATGCGTGACAAAGAGCGGTGTAGAGACTTCGTGCAACATCGAATCCCTAAGTACTCTATACTCTTCAACCAACCAACCATCAAGTATACGACGTACATCACCTCTTGGATATCCACAACTTCGTGTGACACTGAGCACTACAACGTGACTCCTTAAAGTGATAGTTATTTTGCAATAGAGAGACAGAAAAAAAATAACTAGATAACCAAGTCCTCGTCATTGTAAATGTTGAAAGCTCGAACAAGGATCTCGAAGAATCTTCATCCAACCTCCCCGATATCTTCAGATACTAAGTACACGCACCCATGAAATTTCACTTCAGCCTCAAATAAATAATAATGAATTCACGCCGTAGTCACCTTGTGGTCGTTTAAATGACCCGATCAAGTCCTTCATGATGCATTAACTGAACTTTGATAATGGTTTTAACCCGATCATGGTTAAGAGCGCATAGTCCATTATCACGGGATTTTACAAATCTATGATTTAAACCGAGAAATAAGTTCTTTCGCGGGATTTTACAAAACCAAGAAGAAACCGTGAGGCAGTAACAAATTGAATGTGGCATGACTGATTTTGATTTTTGGTGAACATCAGTTTGGGTAAAGAATATCTTGTGAAGAATTACAGATCACATCACAACTTTTACAAAACCTTTGTCCAACTAACCAACCTTGTACACAGATTAGTGACCACTTGATGAAGGAAACTCGATATACCAATACTGAAAAAAACTGAAGTAGAAGTCCCCAAATTTGTTACTTAAGCTTGCACTATTGTTGGAAGAACGGTGTAGAGAATTAATGCTCCCAGCCAATCTCTAAGTGCTCAATACCCAACCAAAGTATGAGACATTAACACCTCTTGCGATTATCGACATCGTCATTGACGTGTGACACTGAGTACTCCAATAACTCTTAAGTGATAGTTACCCCGACTGCTGGTAACTAGATAACCCAAGTCTTCAACTTAAAATTTTAAGCACGAGCAAGTTATCAATGAAGGTCATGCATCCAACCAACCCCGACTTCAAGATAAAATAAGTAGACGCCTTCGTGAAATTCAACTTCAATCACAAATAAAGAATACCTGATTAACTTCGTGATCATCTTGTGCTGTTGACTAGCCAAAAAGAGAAGAAACATGCGCTAATTCTTAGAAGTGCCCATGACTCATAGTCAGTCCTATCAAACAAAGCTGTCTGACCCAGCTACTTGGATGTGGAATAGTTGTCATACTGTGTACAGGATTTTACAGTTCTTGAGATTTATCTGAGAAATAAATTCAAGAACTAACTGCACAACAGTAAGTATCAAACTGCTGTAGACTGAACCACTGAATCCTGAATCGCTACGATCTGACCCGCTGTAACCGAAACTGCTAAGATTCAAACCGCTGAAGACTGAACCGATACGATCTGACCCGCTGTAACCGGAACCGCTAAAATTCACATCGCTGGAGACGGAACTTCTAGGAAACTTGCGATAATTCTCCCCCTCAAAAAGGACATGAAATGACCTTTTTGCCAAAGCTGAGAGTCCGTGATGTTTGTGAATTTGTCAGGCACAAAACATGGAAAGAGACAAATGAAACTACTGCAACGAAGATGGTGATTAAGACTCTCTTGTAGTAACCCCTTGCTTTCCTCATCATCAATGGTTTAGTAGATTAACAATTCATTGAAGCTCGTAATATGCCAAAACCGCTTGATGAAATGCATATGACTTTAAAGTGAGTAAAAGGTTAAAACATGTCTCCAAACAAATCACCTCTTGTCTTTAATCCTGACTACCTCTTGAGAAGATCTTGAACAACAATCCCATTAGAAGCTTGAGAAACAACAATCACTTGATGAAGCTTGATAAAGAACAAGTCCGCGACATAAACTTGCACTAAATTATGATTTAGAACCTATATTGAGCACAACAACGTAACTCCTTTAAATATAGGTAGTGATATATACCCAACCTTCCATCCTTAATTGTATATATCCACTTTGTGAACATCCAAGTCTAATCACCTTAAATTGCAAATTGTGATTTAGAACCTATATTGAGCACAACAACGTAACTCCTTTAAATATAGGTAGTGATATATACCCAACCTTCCATCCTTTATTGTATATATCCACTTCTTGAACATCCAGGTCTAATCACCTTAAATACGCTTGAGCAAGGGTCATCAAACATCGTGCATCCATCCACCCCGAGATGTTTGTGACACTAAGTACACCAACCCGTGAATTAACAAACCAACCAAGTTACCATTATTTCCCAATTCCTGCTGATCTTGAAGCACAAACTTATCCGGAAAAAAATAGTCAAACCCCGTAAGTTATATTTTGTCTAAATCCAAGTCCCGACCACTTGTCCAAAATTAATTTCACGGGATTTTACAGCTCTTGTGATTTAAACCGAGAAATCGGATCTTTCGTGGGATTTTCTAAAATCAAAAAGAGAAACCGTGTAATCAACAAGAGTAGCCAAGAGTGAAGTGCAATACTGATCTTCGAAATTTAAGTTAAAGAAGTCAAACGTCAAATTGATTAGATTGCAATTAGTCAAGTCAAAGTTTGTCAAATTACAACAAGTCAAATTGCAATTATCTAGATCGCAATAAGTCAAATCGCAAGTGTTAACTCACAAAGTCAAATCGCAACTGGTGCCATTACAATCAGTCAAGTCGCAACAAGTCAAATAGAAACTTGTCAATTCACAATTAATCAATTAGCAATTTGTCAACCGTAACTCAATTTGCAAAGATAAAATTTAATGCTCACTCAAATCGTGGGCTTTACGTGGACAACACTGCCAAATCCACAACTCTGAAATCATGTTGACATTCATAAACCCAAATACGAGTCGTGACGTGTGTATCCTCGTAAAAATAATAACCGGGATACCATCCAGTCCAGTCCATGATAGAATATAGCAATAAGTTCACAGCAGCCCACAATTAGTATAGCCCAGATGTTCGGTTTTATCATTCTAGCCCAAATAACACCTCTTGATCCATTTTAGCGTATCAGCCAACTAAATCCAAGTCCAATTCTCGTTGTCCAATAATTTGTGAAAAATTAAGTCAGACTATGATCTCATGACCACTTCACATTTACCCTAAAGTGACCAAAAATTTGTTTTAAATCAGCTCCACATGGTTAACAACAAGCTAAGCCCAAATTAAGTATCCAAGTATCAACACCAATACTAGCCCATGCCAATATTACGTTAAATAAAATGACAGCCCAAGACAAATAATCTGTTGACAGTTTCGTTTAAGCCTAGTATGAGTCCAATATCATTATCGTTAAGTGCAATGTGCTAGCCCAACTAAAACATAACCCTAATAATTAGGGATTATATAAATGTGCACATAACCCTAATTGTCCTCATAACTCTCTGCCCCCCTCCTTACCATATCACTCATCCACCAAAACTAACCCAAACCCTAATCCTAATTACAATAATCTGCCCCTTTTCTCTCCTTCATCTTAACTGCTCCTCTTCCAAAGAATATGCGATCAGTAAAGTACCCACAACACATCCCTTAACCTCTCATCATCTTCAAATATAGGCGACACCTCATATATCCTTACGATGCTCAAACCGGATCAAGATATACGTCTTCAAGATCCATTCATTGGGTCTCGGGTAGGTTCTAATTGTTGTTGTGTCCGAAAAAAATTATTTATCAATGAACGAATTAAAGAAACGAGAATAACATGAAGGTTATGACTCTTTCTTTTTAGTCGGATATAAAAGGGGCATGAGGCTTCATCATGGATCGATGATGGTCATGCTCAAACTAAAAAATCTTTAAAAGATTTACGAAAAAGTTTGAACAAGCTGAGATCTTGATTTGTTAATATGTATGTTTGAGTCTTGTTTGTGATGTGAGCATATGTGATGATAGTTAGGAGAAGATGAGATAGATTGTGTATAGGTGTTGAATGGAACTGTCATCGGATTGGATAATGGATTGGTTGTGGCTGTAATTTGTTTTACTTTCGATTGGATTTGTTGTTTCGAATGAAGTTGTGTTTGTTGCTATAATTTGTTTTGAATCGTGGATTGTTTGAGGAAAGTGTTGTTTGTTTGGTCTGGGTCTGCTTTACTGCTTCTCTCCTTTTAATCTTTCATTTTGAAATTTGATAACACGTTGACCAAATTTGACCATTTGACCGATTGACCGAGTGACAGACAAACCGCATATATGAACATTCATACAAACCGCATCCATGAAAAACTAGACAAACCGCGTCCATAATCATTCAGACAAACAGCATTCATGAATATTCATACAAACCGCATCCATGAAAAACTTAGACAAACCGCGTCCATAATCATTCAGACAAACAGCATTTATGAAAATTCATGCAAACTGCATCCATGAATCTAATAGACAAACAACATCCATGAATATAGAGACAAACCGCATCCATGAACATAGAGACAAACCGCATCCATGAACATGGAGACAAACCGCATCCATGATCATAGAGACAAACCGCATCCATGAACAAGGAGACAAACAGCATCGATGAACATGGAGACAAACCGCATCAATAAACATGGAGACAAACCGCATCTTTGACCAGTCAAAGCTGTCACTATCACCCAATTTTGTCTTTTATCTCTTTTTGCAGCTACTGTCCAAACATGACACAAACCTCATCCAAGAACAATCCACAAAAACCACACTTTTACACAAACCGCATCCAAGAACATCATTCCCAGATTTCATTATACAAACTGCTACCAAGAACAATACACAAGCAGAAATACCACCGAAACAAAGAACGTAAAACCACGAACCAACCACTTTTAGCAAGCACTTTCAATCCTAGAAGAACAAAAATTCCAACTAGTGAGTATCACAACTTGTTAATAACATACCACAAACAGTGAAGCCCAACTTCTTGAAAATAAATATTCTACTGTACGACCCAACTTCTTGAAGATCCAAAAGTAACAAGCCACTTTTCTTGAACTAACGTACGACCCAAATCAAATGAAAAAGGCCCATCTTTTTGAAATAAAGTATCACAAACAAACCAGTTTACATGTAATATTGTTCGAATAATAAGAGTGACACAGACTCATTTGTTTTCAAAATGAATACTAAAATAAGAGTAACGACAAGAAATCAAAGAGAAAAAAAACTTTATGTTTTGACCGGATTCACAACAGGAACAGATCTTGACATGAAATCCGAACAACAAAAAATAAAAACAAGAAAAATCGACACCGCGAATCCAAGCACAATCAATCGAACCTAGCCATGGCTCTTGATACCAATTGTAGGAAATAACCATCTTGATTGTGTGGATGATTCGGGTGGTCTTGGGTTATGGAAGATTAGATCCATGGTAGAGTTTAGAGAGATGAAGTTTTAGAGAGAGGTGGGAGACTCTTGAAAGAGAAATCAGGAAATATTAGATTCAGTGTGTGAAGAGTTCCAACCCTTCCCAAGTGTGGGAAGGGGTATTTATACTTACTAATATTATGCCCCTAGTGGGCTGTGGAGTGAGCTGACAGTGGGGAAAGCCCCGACCCACTCCACAAATATAAATACGACTAAACTAATAATACTAATACTAATATTGCTAAGCTAATATAAATAAGCCTACGAGCTATATAGATGCTAAATAGATGCTCGGGGTGACCGAGCCTTCATCTGAATATTTATATTCCTAACACTTATTTTCCGAGAAATCGCTGATGCGCCGAGTAAACACATCAACTTTTTAGCGACGCCAGGGAAGAGACATGCCTTCGTCTTCCTGGTCGCGGTATTTTCCTCTTGATTTCCAGTGTCCAGTTTCTTTGTCCTTGTTGTCCGAGGAATCACTTGAGGATGAGCTTACTCTTTTGCGACGCTTACGTCGACTATCATCGGAATCTGAGCTTGCTCCTCTGCGGCGCTTGCGCCGACTATCCTTGGAATCAGAGCTTGAAGGGCTTTCACTTGGGGAGCACCGTCGCCCAAGCCTATCCTGAACCCTGCGACTGCCAAGCCTAGCGTGGACATTGGCGCGCCGTTCCCCATCTTCATGCTCCTCCAGATGCTGAAAGTCGGCTGCTTCATCATCCACAACCTTCCTTCCAATCCTGGTAAACACTGGGTGTTTGTGGCTATTCCTCTCGCGTCTTTCCTTTCGGTAGCGCGGTGGGGATGCTTCATACTCAGGGTCGAAGTTGAGCCTGGCGTTTAGACTTTGGCTTGACCTCTATTTTGCCTCCTCTCGTATGAGCGCAGCCAAGGCTTCGTAGTTTTGAGATACGAAATCACTTGGCGCTAGTTCAGGCGTGACTCCTTCTAGTGCGAGGGAGTCTGTTTCCAAAACAAGATCCTTGTTTCGGATTGGCGCATTCGGTGGCTCGGTGAAGTTTACTTCTGGCATGGTGAGAGGAGTGCGCTGTATGTCTACCGCGCTAGTACTTGTTGTAGTAGCATTGGTAGTCATCGTGAGCGGTTCTAATGGAGTAAAGAGCAGATCTGAGTACGACCCTAAGCTTCTAGGCGCACTGGTTGTTCCAGAGGTCTGCTTGGAGGCCGCATCAGTTTGCTGTTTCTTCCCTAGTAGATCGTCATGCGTTTTCTTCGCATGCGGAGTCCGCTGATTTCCGTGCTTCGTCATTCTAGTTCTTAGCAAAGCTCTTAGTGTAGGGTCCCACGGATGGCGCCACTTGTTGATACAAAAGTTGGGCGTTCCTTGATTCCGTACCAATCAGATCTTAATGCTTGAGACCTGCGCACTAAGAAAACAAAAAGACACCGTTAGGCTTATCGTGGGATTGTCTCCCACGATTATCCTCCGGCGTGAGAGTAAGTAATCGGTTTTAGGGTTTGTAGGAGAGTTAGGGTTTGTCAGTCGTACCTTTAATGAGAGTCGAAGGACTCTTTATATACATACGAAACCCTAGTTGGTTTCGTGTTCCTTACCCTTCGCGTATCCCGCCTAAGTCGGCTACTTGATATATATCCCATAAATAAGAGATATCTTATATCAAAGTCATAAATAACTTCGGGCTTGGGCTATCGTGAGCCCAAACCGTTATCATAATAGCCCATTTGTGATGGGTATGGGTCCATTCGTGATGGACTTAAGTGTGGGTCGGGTTCGTGACCCGAATGCGGACTATACGTCAAAAACTATTGAGCTAGTTGGGTAATAAACACCCGATAATATAGTTGTTGCCTCTTTAAAAACTTGTAAAAAAATAGTTAAATCATTTAGTCGATCCCAATCTTGGTCGTCTATCGGAACGGACTTATTTCTAGTAACAAGTACATCATTAAAAGCGGTTAAAGTTTGACGTTGTCGTAATATATTTTCAAACATCATGCAAGTAGAATTCCACCTAGTATTATTATCAAAGCAAGGTCCACCACATTGTCTACGAAAACGGTGATAGTTCATTTGTCTTTCGTTGCTCGCACTATATATAGCTGTTAATAAACTCCTAAATTTCATTTTTAAACTATCACATATTTTTAATGCCGCTTGCACGGATAAATTTATAACATGAGCAATACAACGAGAATGAAAAAAAGCACCATCTAAAACGGGTTTAATACGTAATTTTAACAAATCCATAGCTCTAGTATTATTAGATGCATTATCTAGTGAAATCGTAAAAACTTTATCATCTAAATTATATTCAATTAAAGTGTCATGCAAAATTTTTCTTAAATTAGATCCCGTATGAGGATAACCAAATAGTTTAAAAGCAATTGTCTGTTTCATTAACAACCAAGATTCGGGATTAAACCAATGAGCCGTAACGGCGAGATAAGAATTTGCCGTACCATGTGGTGCGGTCCAAGTATTCGTAGTTATAGAAACACCATATTTATATTCACGAAAACCATTAATAATATCTTTTTTAGTCGTTTCCCATAATTTAAAAGCATCACTTCTAAGAGTAGTACGACTTACATGTTCATAACGCGGTTGTAGCCTCGTTTTGATGATCTCCGTAAGCTTGACGTTGTCGAAGTGGTTGAATGGAAGCGCTTGTTGAATGACAAACTTCGTAAAATCAAGTCGAAGCACTTCACTATCATATATAAAAATCCGACCATCCGCACCAATAGTACCATCGGACGAAGCTCGGACCGCATTACATTTTTCTTTATGATTCCTAAGTTTAGTGTTAGACGTTGGAGTATAAAAGTTCCCACATTTCTTGCAACGCGCCTTTTCCGCATTATCGATCATAATACACAAATCGTAATTACACCAAACATCACCTTTCCGGTTAGTTGGCTTAACTTTCACGACATCTTCATTTGTGTAGTGTTTTTTTGCATTGCTGGTAGAAACGGAGGGAGTAGTGGAAGCTTGTTGTGATACGTTTTCCATTATATGTGAGCGTTTTTAAGAGATTTTGAGTGTTTTTGATGTGTTTTCAACCACAACCCATTACATGTATTTATACTACCATTACATAGCCTAAAATCATCCAAAAAAATAAAAAAACACACAAAAAATCAAAACAAACGGCTAGTGACCTTTTTTTTTTTTTTTTTTTTTTTTTTTTTAAACCGGTTAAAATCGGTTTTGTATGCAACGGCTAGTTTGACCCAACTTTGACCGGTTTTTTAAACCGGTTAAAACCGGGTTTTTTTTTTTTCGAAAATTAACGCGGGCTTTAAAAAAAAAAAAACCGTATAAAATTTTTAAAAAAAACCGGGTTTAACCGGTTTTAAAACCGAAAAAAACCGGTATTTTCAAAATAATAAAAACCGGCCAACCGGTTCGGTTTTAAAAAAACCGGTTTTTTAAAAAACCAGTTTCGGTTTTATATACCGGTTTTAAAAAAAACCAGTTTCGATTTGCACCTCTACTTGGAACTAAACTAACCCCACAATGTACTTCTAATAACACAATGAATCCAAATATTCGTAACGTTGGTTTCTTCACTTCACTTTTAAAAAATGGCGCCAAAATGGG
The DNA here is from genome assembly GCA_021014915.2 of Artemisia tridentata subsp. tridentata. Taxonomy (NCBI): domain Eukaryota; kingdom Viridiplantae; phylum Streptophyta; class Magnoliopsida; order Asterales; family Asteraceae; genus Artemisia; species Artemisia tridentata. Next base: position 119,967,112 of record CP139506.1, read on the forward strand.
TAACCGTAAACTAGGCGAATTATCCCATTCTACGCAAAGATTGGGGACTTAAGGTATGCGCGTAAAGTGTTTGATGAAATGTCTCAAAAAGACGTTGTCGCGTGTAATGTAATGATTTTGGTACTTGGGAAAAATGGGTTTGTTGAGGATGCAAGAGGGTTGTTTGATAGTATGGTGATGTGGAGTCTGCGCGGTTTTTGTTTGATAGGAATCCGGTTAAGAATGAGGTGTCGTGGAATGTGTTGATTGATGGGTATAGTAAGTCGGGTTATTTGAGTGATGCTGTTAATTTTAGGGATTTTGTGACTTTGTATAATGAGATGCGGTGGAGCGGTGTGTGCCCGAGTGAGAGTGTGCTTTCATTTAGGAGCCTTAGATATGGGTGAATGGATTCATGGTTATATCAAACAGAATAAACTTAAGATTGACGTTATTTTAGGAAACGCTCTTATTGACATGTACTGCAAATGTGGAAATTTAGCATCCGCTCTAGATGTTTTCCACAAACTTCAAGTGAAGAATATTTATTGTTGGAATTCCGTCATCATGGGATTAGCAATGCATGGTTATGGTAATGAAGCAATAAATTATTTCCATAATATGATTAAAGAAGGTGTACATCCTGATGGGGTCAATTTTGTTGGTCTATTATGTGCTTGTAGTCACTCGGGATTGATCTCCGAAGGTAAAATGTATTTTTCTCAGATGCAAAGTGTTTATGGTGTTGAACCGGGGATTGAACACTATGGATGTATGGTTGACCTTTTGGGACGGTCTGGTCAACTTTTAGAAGCATTAGAACTCATAAATAGCATGCCATTTAAACCAAATGCAGTAGTGTGGGGGAGTTTACTTCGATCATGTCATATACATAAAGATACTAAACTTGGAGAGCAGGTTACTCAACGGTTATTGGAATTAGACCCACATGATGGCGGGAATTATGTCTTTTTATCCAATCTATATGCATCATTGGGTCGATGGAAGGATGTGGATAAATGTCGTAAGTTACTGATAGAAAGTGGCGTCCGCAAGGAACATGATTTGAGTTCAGTTGAGGTGGACAATGTACTACATGAATTTGTGGCGGGAGATAGTTCACATCCTCAATTTTCGCAAATAAATGCGTTTTTGGTTGATATTGGGAAGAAATTGATAGATGCAGGTTATGAGGCGGATACTGGTTCTGTGCTCCATGATATAGATGATGAGGAAAAAGAGGGGTCGGTTAGTTATCACAGTGAGAGGATTGCGGTTGCTTTTGGGCTCATGAGTATCCCTTTTCGTAAGGAAATTCGGGTGGTGAAGAATTTAAGAACCTGTGACAATTGTCATACTGTTATGAAGCTTATATCTAGGATTTATAACAGGGAGATAATTATGAGGGATCGTAATCGATTTCATCATTTTAAGGATGGGGTTTGTTCATGTAAGGATTATTGGTGATTAGGATTTATTTATAGCATATTTTTTACATTATGGTTCTGTTACACATGAAGCCTTCCCTGTAAAAGAGCATACAACAAGAGTAGATGTAATTAACTAATCTGTATAAGAATATAGGATGATTTTTATAGTATCATATGTTTAAATGAAGTCAGTTTCGGCAAATAAAATAAAATAATAATATGTATTTATGGGTTTTGCTAATTTAAAAGATAACTTTTAGTACAGTCGATTGTACGAATTTAAACCATCAAATCACAATCAAGTGCTTGTTGTGCATCCACATTTGAGGATTTCATCCACCTCTTGAAATTTTATCAAGTCATAGTCATTCATATGTAACAAGTCGCACTTGAATCAGGTCTCCAAAGAAAGGAATTGGGTCATGTGGATGCTTAGACTTCAGCTTGATCCGAATGCCCAGTTATAAAACCTATACACAGAATTCAGTATAAAATGAACTATTCACATTGTGCACCTGAAAATGATAATTAGTGAGACTTCATATCTTGTTTCATCAAGGAACTTGTGAAATTGGATTTCTTCTATATAAAACATTATTAGTTGAATTGATGAAAACACCAAATCCCATGCCAAGATTTTGTAAAAAACGTGACACACTTCCATTGAAGCACACCATTTCTTCTTGGATAAAAGAAGGGAAATCCATGGTGAGACAAGTTTCGTTGTCAGATTTGTCATACTCATGTATGGCTTTGTCGAATATACATATGTGATAGTGCAGTGTCTTACGATAGAACTTCCCATTAACCTATAGAAAGACCATTTTCTATTTTGTGAGCTGCGAAAACCGACACAATATATGTGTGTTTTTTTTTTTTTTTTTTTCTTTTTCTCCCGAGTCTGTCATCAACTCATCATCTTAGTATAATGACAATCGCAATAAACGATAGAGGATAAATAATCTTTACACAGATGGCAAGAAGTGACCAGAAGTTTAGTTTGTGTCAGTTTCTCAATTAAAAGAAGCAAGTCTCATCCCACATCGGCCAAAAATGCAAATGAAATTATGTTTAAAAGGAGGATGAACAACCCCACCAGCACGACCTTACTTGAACAGGATCTGTTCTATAGGCTCGTACCTCTGTATTCTTGATTCCTCAAGAGACAGAAACCCATGTCTGGTTGATGAGTCATGACCATGTAGCTAGAGCGTGATTAACCGAGCCTTATGGTCTCGGCCATTGCTTAGTAGAGGATCGTTGCCAGCCCATCTGATGGTTCTTGGCATGGCTACATGGTTGTCTGACAGACAATTATCCTTTTTTGCTTACCGAATCTGATCTAGATTAGTGTCTTTTTTGTTACATCATCGACTGATGCTGACCGCATTCAGTGAAATTCTTCCTATTAGTAACTGTTTCAACCTTTTTCATCCACCAAAACAACTTTTTACTAATTTTGCTTTTTCACCTGCAGCACACCATTCACTAGAAATAGCCTGTCGTTCTTACTACTGATTCTTAGCATTTGCTGACAAGCTGCATTTGCTAAAGATCAAGTTTTATCCTTTAACAAGCTTGAATCAAACCATATTTTCATTACCACTTCTATCTCATTTTTTCAATCACTTATATCGTCTTTAACCTCCTTAATTTATGCTAACATAGAAACTTGGTTCTTCTGACAAAGTCGAGTGTAAATTAAACCAAATACCGTAAGAGAAGCCTTTGTTTTAACATGTCAATTATAGACTAGAGATGCAACAATTTTTGGTAGGACTCATGCCCTTACAAGTTACACAACAGGAATTATAATGAACAGGTAACTGCCGATGACTTAGTATAATATTATCCTACACACGAAATAAGCAGAACCTAATAATATTGGAAGATGAATGTTGTACTTTAGTTTTTTCTTCCAATAAATGTGGTAGCTCGGACTTGATCATCTTCCTACACACGGGAAATACAGTTTTTTATGGATCTAATAAACCATGAATAAGAAAAGAGCAGTTGTCGTCGAGACTCCACTGATAAGAAATAGACCACGCAAGTTGCAGAATCCTTTGATCCTGATTCCTGGGTTAAGCCACTTATTCTCCAAAAATTTTCACATACCGTCTTCTCTTAGTTTGGCAATCTGTGTCGAGGTCAAAGGGACCCTGGGTGAACCTAGCTGAAATGGCTGCAAATTATAGCTAAAGTTACTATGACGAACATGAAAGAGATTATATACAGAGACAAACATCAGTGAGGAGACTCAAGTGACAAAGAAAATCCGGATTTTCCACTTAGTGCGAAGCCGTGAGTTCTAGGGTTTCCCTTCGCGGGTCTCTCCTAATGGTTCGGGTCCCGGGGCCTGCCCGTTTGGATGGTTTAACTCGGGGGTCGGATTCAAGTGTGGTGCGTTCTAAAAAAAAAAAAAAAAGAAGTATTCTGCACTCGAAATAAGCAGAACCTAATAATATTGGAAGATGAATGTTCTTCAGTTTTTTCTTCCAATAAATGTGGTAGCTCGTATTTGATCATCTTCCTACACACTAATACAGTTTTTTATGGATCTAAAAAACCATGAATATGAAAAGAGCAGCTGCCATTGAGACTCCACTGGTAAGAAATAGACCACGCAATCCTTTATAGTTTAGAACTTTCTACGAAGTTGCAGAATCCTTTGATCCTGATTCCTGGGTTAAGCCACTTATTCTCCAACATTTTTAACGCACCGTCTTATCTTAGTTTGGCAATCTGTATCGAGATCAAAGGGACCCAGGGTGAACCTAGCTAAAATGGCTGCAACTTATAGCTGAAGTTACTATGACGAACATGAAAGAGATTATATATAGAGTCAAGCATCAGTGATGAGACTGAAGTACTCAATGATTTTGGTACTTGGGAAACAAGTACTCAATGGTTTGTTGAGGAAGCAAGAGGGTTGTTTGATAGTATGGTGGTAAAAGATTCGTATATTTAGAAGTTGGAATTTAATGGTTTCGTGTTATTTTAAGATAGGCGATCCGGAGTCTGTGTGCGTGAGTTTTTTTTTTTTTTTTTTTTTTTTAATAAATAGGAATCCAGTTAAGAGTGCGGTGTCGTGGAATGTGTTGATTGATGGGTATAGTAAGTCGGGTTATATGATGTTGTGTTGCAAACGGGGTTGTTGGATTTTTACGCAAAGGTGGGAGATTTGAGTTCCTAGCAAAGAGAGTGTACAATGAAATGCCTCGTAAGGATGTTGTGGCTAATAATGCAATTATTTCGGCTCTTAGTAAGCACGGGTTCGTTAAAGACGCGCAAAATTTTTTTGATAGTATGCGAGAAAGAATTCAGTTACATGGAATTCTATGGTCACTTGCTACTCAAAGATAGGTGACGTTCACTCAGCTCGATTCATCTTTGATTCCAATCCTGTCAAAGATTGTCTCATGGAATGCAATGATAGATGGGCACTGTAAAGCTGGCCAACTTAGCTTAGCTGAAGCGTTATTCAACAGAACTGGTGACATGAAAAACTCAAATTATCAGTTCATAAACTCAAATGTCACCCATGATGTAAATAAATGCTCACTTATTGTCAGTTTCTCAAAGAAAAGAACCAAGTCTCATCCCACGTCGGCCAAAAATGCAAATGAAATGGTGTTTAAAAGGAGGGTGGACAAACCAACAAGCACGACCTTACTTGAACAGGATCTGTTCTATAGGCTCGTACCTCTGTGTTCTTGACTCCTCAAGAGACAGAAACCCATGTCTGGTTGATGCATCATGACCATATGGCTAGAGCGTGATTAACCGAGCCTTATGGTCTAGGCCATGGATCGTTGTCAACCCATCTGATGGGTCTTGGCATGGCTACATGGTTGTCTGACAGACAACAAACATATTTTTTGCTTCTCAAACTGAATCTGATCTATCTTATGTGAAATTATTCTTAATAGCAACTGTTTTAACCTTTCTCATCCACAAAAAAATTTCTACTAGTGTTGCTGTCTACAATTGGAGTCTACTCATGATAATAGTCAATAAACATAGCCAAAGATAATAGAATGATTTTCACTTGCAGCGCAGCGCACCATTCACTATGATAGCAAATCTCAGCATTTGCTAATTTGCTTGACAAGCTGCATTGCTAAAGATCAACTTTTATCCTTTTACAAGCTTCAGTCAGACCATCTTTTTCATTAGCACTTCTATCTCATTTTTCAGTCACTTTTACTTGAACGGGATCTGTTTTATAGACCCGCGTGATGGTGGTAATTATGTCTTTTTATCAAATTTATACGCATCCATAAGTTGATGGAAGAATGTGGACAGATGTTGGAAGTTAATGATAAAAAGTGCGGTCCACAAGGAACCCGGTTGCAGTTCAATTGAAGTGGAAATGTAGTATATGAATTTGTGGCACAGGAGATGGTTCACATCCTCAATTTTAGCAAACTTTAATGCATTTAGTAACTTTATGGCTTGTTATACATGAAGCTTCCCTTGTATAAAGAGCATATAGAACTTTCTTTTCAAAGGAAGTAGAAAGATGTCTATCCATATTTACCTCTATGCCCATTAACAACCATTTTAAGATATTGGTGAGGTTCATTTGATACGCAATTACGAATGGTTCATTCTTTGGTAGATTGCACGTTCACTAGGAGCCGTCTGTCTTGACCATTAGCAGCTTCTTTTGCCTGAAAATGTAGCAAATCAAGTAAGCTTGCATTACAAATTAAATAAGAAAAATAACGGCCAACAAGTCTCCACTTTTACACCTTAATTAAACATTAAAATAACTCATTATTCACAATACAAAATCCAATCTTTAATGTCACATTAATAAACAGGTAAATTCTTTTCTTAACGTTGATAGAGTTTTAACTTTTAAGAAGAGTCATATGACAAAAAAGAAAATGAAAAAAAGAAGTCTTCATCTTTACAATTTCATAAACAAATTAAAACCCATTTTCCTAAGAAGTGGAAAAGAAACAGTTAGAGGAGTCCTTAGAGGAGTCGACTAATCTTTACGTTTTTATATACTAGTTGGATACCTGTGCACAGCGGCGACGATAAATATAGTAAATGAATTGGTAGCCCAACTCTCTCCGCAATTCCCTACCCGCTTAGTGAATTCGTTTCACAACACTCATAATGTATATGCGTTAGTTGTATGTGTTTGCTTGGGTTTCCCGTAGTTTTCCCGTGACATTATTATTCCCGCATATAGAAAGACCCACGCAATCTCTTATCCATCAAACTCTCCCCCCAAAAGTATATGTTTTGACGAAACAAGATTGTATTGATTGAAAAAAAGGTTAAAGTTATAAAAATTTGAATCAAAATAAAATACTAAAAATGTAAAAACTAAAAACTTTTAAAAATATATCAAAATGGATGTTGAATTAAAGAGCACAAAATTTTAGAAAATATGGTGAAATTAGGTTTTAAAATAAATAAAAAAATAAAAATATATTTCAATTTAAAAATAGACGTGATTTTTTAGTTGAAAAGTAACACATGTAACTCCAGTATTGAAGCTAGTTATTTGTATTGAAGCTAGTTATCTTAATTTTTGGTGGAGCCCACAACTTAAATGACTTATATAATGAGTTATGATTGGGAGGCCTAATAATGTGTCTAAAAATGTGCCTAAACATATGTGTCATCATTCTGATGGTTGCAGTTAAGGGACCCATTTTTTTACAAACCATCAAGATCATGTCACATATATTTATGCTTAAATTTAGGCACATATATTAGGCCTCCTAATCATTTTTCTTATATAATAGTATAGATAAAATAAGATAAAAACTAAAAATCGTTTTACAAGACACAAAAGTAGCGAAGACATAAAAACTAGTATGATATCACTAATTTACCTTCTCAAAGGGACCATTGAACATCAAAGCAAAAGGGGTTGAATCGAGTGAATCAAGACTCTCGTCAACGGGAGAAGCTCCGACCCATATCATAGGGGTTAAATCGGGTAAATTAGGGCTCTCATCAACGGGGGTTAAATCGGGTGAATCAGGGCTCTCATCAACGGGAGAAGCTCCAACCCATGTCATAGGGGTTAAATCGGGTGAATCAGGCCTCTCATCAACGGGAGAATCTCCGACCCATGTCATAAGGGTTAAATCGGGTGAATCAGGCCTCTCATCAACGGGAGAATCTCCGACCCATGTCATAGGGGTTAAATCGGGTGAATCAGGTCTCTCATCAACGGGAGAATCTCCGACCCATGTCATAGGGGTTAAATCGGGTGAATCAGGCCTCTCATCAACGGGAGAATCTCCGACCCATGTCATAGGGGTTAAATCGGGTGAATCAGGCCTCTCATCAACGGGAGAATCTCCGACGCATGTCATAGGGGTTAAATCGGGTAAATCAGGCCTCTCATCAGCGGGAGAAGCTCCGACCCATGTCATAGGCTTACTTTTGGCCGCACTTTTACCCATATCACTTTACCCTTGTGTTTAGATTGATTTAGGTTAAGATTGTTTTAGGCTGAGTTTATAGAAAGAAAACTACTGGGCCATATGCTGAGTGACAACTTTTTGGGCTGAATTTTGACGAAAAATCGTAAAACCAACTACTAATTTTTATTCTTTTCAACTAAACTAAAGCTGACAATGTGCTTCATATAACACAATGAATCCAAACATTCGTAACATTGGTTTCTTCGCTTCACTTTTAAAAAATGGCCCCAAAATGGGTAACTGTAAACTAGGCGAACTATCCCATTCTGCCATAATAAAATCAGGTTATAATCATGACACCCTTTTACAAACTGGGTTAGTCTATTTTTACGCAAAGATTGGGGACTTAAAGTTTGCACGTAAAGTGTTCGATGAAATGTCTCAAAAAGATATCGTCGCGTGTAATGTTATGATTTCAGTACTTGGGAAAAATGGGTTTGTTGAGGATGCAAGAGGGTTGTTTGATAGTATGGTGGAGAAGGATTCGTATAGTTGGAACTCGATGGTTTCGTGTTATTTTAAGATGGGTGATTTGGAGTCTGCGCGATTTTTGTTTGATAGGAATCCGGTTAAGAATGAGGTGTCGTGGAATGTGTTGATTGATGGGTATAGTAAGTCAGGTTATTTGAGTAATGCTGATAATTTTAGGGATTTTGTGAGTTTGTATAATGAGATGCGGTGGAGCAGTGTGTGGCCGAGTGAGAGTGTGCTTTCTTTGATTGTTCAGTGTTGTGCAGGTGTTTGTGCAACGGGATTAGGGAAAGCGCTTCATTGCGAGATATTTAAGTGGAATTTTGGTTATGATGTGGTTTTGCAAACGGGGTTGTTGGACTTTTATGCAAAGGTGGGAGATTTGAGTTCCGCAAAGAGGGTGTTCGACGAAATGCCTTGTAAGGACGTTGTGGCTAATAATGCAATGATTTCAGCTCTTAGTAAGAACGGGCTCATTAAAGATGCCCAAAGTCTATTTGAAAGTATGACGGAAAAGAATTCGGCTACTTGGAATTCCATGATCACTTGTTATTCAAAGATAGGCGATATTCACACAGCTCGATTCATCTTTGATTCCAATCCCAGTAAAGATGTAGTCTCTTGGAATGCAATGATAGATGGTTATTGTAAAGCTGGCCAACTTTATTATGCTGAGGAATTATTTAACAATATTGGTTATATGAGAAATTCTGTTACGTGGAACACTATGATTACCGGCTTTGTTCAGTGTAAGGAGTTCCGAAGGGCCTTACATTTGTTTGATCTTATGCAAGCCGAGAGAGTGAAACCAACTGAGGTAACAATGGTCAGTTTATTATCTGCTTGTGCTCATCTTGGAGCCTTAGATATGGGTGAATGGATTCATAGTTATATTAAGAAGAATAAACTCAAAATTGATGTTATTTTAGGAAACGCTCTTATTGACATGTATTGCAAATGTGGAAAAATATCATCCGCTCTAGACGTATTCCACAAACTTCAAGTGAAGAATATTTACTGTTGGAATTCCATCATCATGGGATTAGCAATGCATGGTTATGGTAATGAAGCGATAAATTATTTCCATAATATGATTAAAGAAGGTGTAAATCCTGATGGGGTCAATTTTGTTGGTCTATTATGTGCTTGTAGTCACTCGGGACTGATCTCCGAAGGTAAAATGTATTTTTCTCAAATGCAAAGTGTTTATGGCGTTGAACTGGGGATTGAACACTATGGATGTATGGTTGACCTTTTGGGACGGTCTGGTCAACTTTTAGAAGCATTAGAACTCATAAATAGCATGCCATTTAAACCAAATGCGGTTGTGTGGGGGAGTTTACTTCGATCATGTCATATACATAAAGATACTAAACTTGGAGAGCAGGTTACTCAACGGTTATTGGAATTAGACCCACATGATGGCGGGAATTATGTCTTTTTATCCAATCTATACGCATCATTGGGTCGATGGAAGGATGTAGATAAATGTCGTAAGTTACTGATAGAAAGTGGTGTCCGCAAAGAACCTGGTTTGAGTTCAGTTGAGGTGGACAATGTAGTACATGAATTTGTGGCGGGAGATAGTTCACATCCTCAATTTTCGCAAATAAATGCGTTTTTGGTTGATATTGGGAAGGAATTGAAAGATGCAAGTTATGAGGCGGATACTGGTTCTGTGCTTCATGATATAGACGATGAGGACAAAGAGGGATCGGTTAGTTATCATAGCGAGAGGATTGCGGTTGCTTTTGGGCTCATGAGTATCCCTTTTGGTAAGGAAATCCGGGTGGTGAAGAATTTAAGAACTTGTGACGATTGTCATACTGTTATGAAGCTTATATCCAGGATATATAATAGGGAGATAATTATGAGGGATCGTAATCGATTTCATCATTTTAAGGATGGGGTTTGTTCATGTAAGGATTATTGGTGATTAGCATTTATTTATACCTTATTTTTTACATTATGGTTCTGTTATACATGTAGCTTTCGCTGTAAAAGAGCATACAAAAAGGATAGATGTAATTAACTAATCTGTATGAGATGATTTTGTTGGTTATAGTACCATATGTTTAAATGAAGTCATTTGATAAAAAAAATATCAAATAAAATTAATTGTAACCATAATATACCTTAGATATGTTTAGCAATGTGATTGAATTATGTGCGAAATTAATCCTTGTTTATTATGAAAATTACCTGTCAAAAATGTATGTAATAAAAATATTATTGAATTTTCAGTTTTGTAATTTAAAGGATATTTTTAGTAAAGTTGATTGTAAGAATTTGAATCATCAAATCACAATCAAGTGTAACCAGTCGCACTTAAATCATTTTTCCAAAGAAAGGAATTGGGTCATGTGGATGCTTAGACTTCAGCTTGATACAAATGCTCAGTTAGAAAACGTATACACAGAATTTGGTATAAAATGAGCTATTCACAATGTGCACCTCAAAATGATAATTAGTGAGACTTCATATCCTGTTTCATCAAGGAACTTGTGAAATTGGATTTGTTCTATAACATTATTAGTTGAATTGATGAAAACACCAAAACCCATGCCAAGATTTTGTAAAAAACGTGACACTCCTCCATTCTCGCACACCATTTCTTCTAGGACAAAAGAACGGAAATCCATGGTGAGACAAGTTAAAGTGTCAGATTTGTCATACTCATGTATGGCTTTGTCGAATATATATCTGTGATATTACGAGAGAACTTCCCATTAACCTATAGAAAACCCGGCCCATTTTCTATTTTCTATTTTGTGAGCCGCGAAAACCGACACAAAATATGTTTTTTTCTTCCAGAGTCTGTCATCAACTCATCATATTGGTAAAATGACAATTGCAATAAACGATAGAGGATAAATAATCTTTACACAGATGGCAAGAAGTAACCACTTCTATCTCATTTTTCACTGCGCACCATTCACTATGATACCAATTCTCAGGATTTGCTTGACAAGCTGCATTGCTAAAGATCAACTTTTATCCTTTTATAAGCTTAGGTCAGACCATCTTTTTCGTTACCACTTCTCTCTCATTTTTCAGTCACTTTTACTTGAACAGGATCTGTTTTAAAGACCCGCGTGATGGTGGTAATTATGTCTTTTTATCAAATTTATACGCTTCCATAAGTTGATGGAAGAATGTGGACAGATGTCTGAAGTTAATGATAAAAAGTGCGGTCCACAAGGAACCTGGTTGCAGTTCAATTGAAGTGGAAATGCAGTAACCTTAATGCATTTAGTAACTTTATGGTTTGTTATACATGAAGCTTCCCTTGTATAAAGAGCATTTAGACCTTTCTTTTCAAGGGAAGTAGAAAGGGTGCTTCAAATTTGATTATTAGTCGAAGACTTCTGTTAAACTACAGTGTCACCGAATACATTTTTCAGACAGAGTGTAGAAACTAGAAAGTAATATATATCTTAATAACTTAGCTTACGGCCACAATTATTTGTGGGTACATCCACAAGGCTTTTCATGACAGAAACATTCATAAAACTGCTCCTATTTGATGTACAAAAACACCAAGCATTCAAAATTACAAATAAAGATAAGATGTGAACAATCTAACAAAATAATCCGTATTGTTTTATCTATCATTCCTTCACTTAAACCTCTCTACCAGTGCTCGGAAAGTAGTAGTTAGCAAAAGCATAGGCAGCCGTTCACAACTAGCTAGTGCCATCTCAAGTTTATTTATCGAATTCCTAGAGAACACCATATTTCCATCCTCTGCAATGAGAAAAGATACATGTTATTATAATATAACAGATGTAGGTCACCAAACCTTTGTATACTTTCATTCTCCGTCAGAAGCATAAAATAAAATATCGCTGCAGACCAATAATGAGTGTAAAAACTAGTCTGACACTGAGTATAACTTTCATTTTTTTTAATGGTCATGACTTGAGTTCAAAGTTGTAAAATAACACATCATCTTTACATGAATGACCAATTTAATGGGATTTTTATATCTTTACATATGAAAAAAAACTTTAAATTAGGAGCAAATTTGCACTCTTTGATTTTTTTACATGAATTGACATAAACAAAAGGAAGTTGATACTTAGGTGAGGGTTAAGGGGGTGTTTGTTTAAGCTTATATGTGGGCTTATGGGCTTATTTGATTTCGGCTTATATTTCATACGCCCTAATTTTCCGGCTTATATTGAGACTTATGGGCTTATATAAGTATCATACCATGATAAACTTATATAAGCCCAAAAGCCTCAAAATAAGCCAGAAAATTGGGCTTATGAAATATAAGCCGAAACAAAAATAAGCTCATAAGCCACATATGCTTAAACAAACACCCCCTAAATATTAAAGTGACCTGTAAAAAGGGGATGGGTGAGATGTCATAAATGGGAAAATGATACTTAGCTATAAAATTGAAACTTAGATACATTGTCACAAAAAATAACTAGGAAATTTTTCATTTTGTATACTGAACTTATAGAAAAGTCAAAATGTTCAGGACTTCAGGCAGGGATCAAAAGTGGGGATGTGTGAGATGTCATAAATGGGAAAATGACATGTTAAGAGGTTGGAATATAACATGATGTATATGTAGAGTAGTCAAATAGATGGTTAGCCGTTCAATGACAAAAATAAGTATATTAGTCATATAGCAAAAACACGCAACAAATAAATTTACATTTTCATGATAACATGGATGATCGTTGAACAGATACCTATTTATAGTAAGCACTTTTAGACTTTTAGTTGATCTTGTTAAACTGTTGGCAATATATATAACATGATCACTGAATTTGTACATATTTTTCATTTACATACAGGTACAACTATACAAGCTACTTACTTGGTGAGTAAAACACTCTTTAGTTTTCAGGGTCAAATCTGGGCTCGTTAGCATTGTCTTGCAGCAGAGGGGTTGTTTCTGTTCCGCTTGATGTTGATGCTTCCTTATAACAAGCACCATTGTCTTCTTTAGCTTTTCCCCACAACACAACATAAAATCCTATAGATATAATTATCCCCCCAACAACACTGCATCAAAGTTATACTTCATTGTCACTGAAAATGCTTGATTGTGATAGTACCAAGTTATAAACACAATTTATGTTAAATTTGAAGCGAATTTTAAGAGATAGGACCTTCCAAGATGGAGAGAATCTCCAAGGAATATAACACCCATCACAACTGCAACCACAATTGAAAATAGCTTCAACATGGCTACATATACGGGTCCTTTCAACCGCAGAGCCCATACTTGAATGAGACCATTCAGAAATCCAGTAGAGATCCCCTATAAAATATTAAAACTGACTCTCATAAAGACACTGTGAAAGGAAATTCTAATGCTAGAAGGGTACTTGTATTCAAATGCAAAATTGGTTTTTCAAGTGTCTTACCATGTAAATTATAGACGCCAAGATCATATCAGGTTTTAACTTCCAGGAATCTAAATTTTTGACCATAATTAACCCTGCAAACGCAGCTACAATCAGCCCGCTTAATCCAAACACAAAAACCACCATTAATTCCACTGGATACAACATCATGATTTGTGCCTGCAGCGTCACTGAAAATACTTAGGGAGTGTTTGGGATTGCATATTTTCGGCTTTTACTTATGGCTTATATGCACTTTTAAATTCTAATCACTTCAATGGTTACTTTTCATATAAAATACGCAGTAAGAAGCTTTATCATTACATTTATTGCTACGAAAAAGTATGTATATATAGGGATACATGGTTTTGTTTTTGCCCCCTTGAAAATTATTTCCTGGCTCTGCCCCTGAATAAGCTCATAAGCATATAAAATATGCAATCCCAACAACAGCAACAACGATACCCAATCCCGCATGCGGGGTACGGGGCAATCCCAAACAACCCTTAAAGTTACCTAAAGGTGCTAGCATTTAGGTACCTGGGATACCAAAACGAATGATAGTAGGAAATTCTGACTTGCAAGCAAAATCCCACCAATAATCCAATATAAGCTTGAGGAGTCTGATGATACGGTAACTGGTGTACCATTATATAGCGTGGCCACTAGTGCACCCGATATTGACACTACTGTTCCCACAATTTTTGCTTGGCTTGTATAGCTTCGCAAATTCAGTTTTTCCATCCTAATAATACGTAAAAAGTACTTGATTGTAGACCAGATGTAAATAAGCTGAATTAATGAGCTAATACTTTCTTTTAGATAAAATTGTATGATTACCTGAAGAAGAATGCAAGTATGAAGGTAAAAGCGGGTGCCAGATTGCTCATGACTGAGGAGAGTGTCGGAGAACTGTATTTGATACCGACGTATCCAAATATTTGAGAGAAGTACCTATATCGAGGAGTCGTGTATTTACATCATACCATTTACGACTTTAAAAGGTAAAGAATAACAAAAAGAGAATTCTTAAACATCATAAACAATATCTATATCGAGGAGTTGTGTATTTGTGAAAGTTAAATATGAAAATATACTAATCTATATTGTATAGAAGAACAAAGCATATAAGTTTCTAATCTCAAAATTCAGAAAACAAATTCAGCACACTTGCTGTTTATCTGTTTCGAATAAGCAACCTGATATTGGTTATTCAAAACAGCTTGTATCCAAAGGCAATAATTATTTTAGCATTGTTATAAATTAAAAAAAAAAATCCCAAAATTTGAGGGCATAGTTAGCGTCCACTTAAGAAAGTAATCTTAAAGCCTAAAAAATTAAGGTTCTATAGCACGCCACCCTTGCATTGACGATAAACCATATCTGACCCTCCCATTCTCACCGTCTTCCGAGGACTCTTCTGTTTTAAGAGTACTGAGATATGTACCCATGTTTTAACCGAAATTTACAATAAAACTACCAATGTGCTTTTAAAACCAAACAATAAACATGTTCACATATATACTGTTCCTAACTCGGCTACAAAAGCCAATTACGAAACCAAAATATCTGTTTGCTAATTCATTTCATACGATTTCATTAACGAGTTCTATAACATGTTGGATTTCCATCAATATATGAACAAACCTCGAACACAAATACGATTTATTCAGCCTTTGAATCCACTTAAATCTCTTTGTCACTAGTACAACATAGGTCAGACAGTCAAACTAAAAAAGTCAAAACTAAAAAGTCAACAAATAAGTTACTCACCCAATCAAGCTAAGAACACAAAGCTTGACAACAATTGATAATTTCAAAGGTGGGATACTTAATCTTCTGCAAATAAAAAACAACAAAATCAGTATGTGATCAATAAATAAGTAAAATTATCATAAAAAAAAAAAAGTTACCTTTGTTTGATAAGGACTATGAAAGCACAAGGAATAAGGAACATGAATCCAACAATGAAAACATAAGTAGTGAACACATATGAATTTATGTCTTGTGAAGTGGCTGACTTGAATAATGTGTTACCACCAACTATGATAAATTCGATAATTACCATTGATGCAAATGGTAATATATCTTTGTAACATATTCTACTTGCAGAACCCATCTTGATCCTATTTTGCTACAACTGAAATTTTATGTTATACTATCTTGTTCAACTGATAAATAGATATCATTTGTCTGAACAATAATTTATGTCTAGTTAAGTACTGTACTTGTTCAACTGGTAAATAGATATCATGGGTTAGTCGCACGGTGGCTATATTTTTATCCTCACGGGGTCTGAAAAAATAGGTTTTTTTTTTTTTTTTTTATTATTTTTTTTTATTTTTATAATTTTGTTTATATCAAAAAGCTATAAACCTGAAAGTGCGGAACAGAAAATATAAAGTTTAATATGTCAAACGTTTAAAACTGTCAAAAACATAAAACAGAAACTGACAAAAACTATTCTGTGAAAAAAAAAATAGGGACAAAAAGTGGGCAGACACCGACCTTGTCCCCCGTGGGTATAGTACATCCCAAATAGATATCATTGTCTGAATAATAAATTATGTACTCAGTTTAGTGCTTGTCAAAGTTTAAACCCCACACATTTCAATTTCACAACCAGTCTTTTTAATTGGGGAGATCTTTTTTGGGAGTGTTTGGTTGAAAAAAGATTAGAAAACTTCTAAGATAAGTTTTTATTTTATTTTAGAGGAGCCGAAAGTTAGAAAAGTATAAAAGACTGTTTTCAAACTTTGAGATAAACTAGGCGGGTATCCATGCATAGTAACGGATTTTATATCGACGGATAGTTTTGATTAAAGAAAATTTATGGGTTATAAATGAAAAATAATAAAAGTTTGAGGATTTGGGGATTAAACATAATATTTTGAAACTTGGTTCAACCCGGGTGTAACACCCCCGTTTTCGATATACGCAGCGGAATATAAGTTTGGGGTGCTACTTTAAGGTTCACAGTCATGACAATAGAAAACGACTCGAAAAGAGACGTTTTAAATAAAATTGTTATCATTCATTTATTAAATCAGAGTTTACATATAGAAGTCCCAGCGAAAGGTTTCGAAATACATTATAAAAGTTACATTATTCGTTGAATGATAACATAGTGGACGCTCTTATTATAAATTGAAAGTCCACAGCCACTCCGTGCCAAGTTTAGCCTTTTAATTACCTGAGATAAAACATACTAAAAAAAAATCAACACAAAGGTTGAGTGAATCCATAGTGTTTAAAGTTATAATCAGTTTTGAACACAAGCTAAATATAAAGAAATCAGTTATATCACAATTCGGAATATTGCACTAAACCTCATGACACGCAATGCGTTGACAGTTTCCAGTCTCACTAACATATAAAAATGAAAGTGGTTTGCCCCCAAGATTAGATATCAAATATAATGCATCTGTCTAACCGGCTACCACAAAGATATCCATCCGATTAGTACAAATGGGTCGTCAGGCCAATAGATCTATTCACATATTCGCGCTCACCCAGCAGGTGACTAATGGTGCATGATACGAGGGACTTTTAAATAATAAATATAAATAGGGAACAGTTAACTTAGTGCAATAACAATCAGGAAAATACTTGTGTTCGGTTTGGTAGCATGTATCTCCCCACAAGTTTGGAAAACATATAAAGAAAAGTGGGACTATGAACTCACCTTGACAGTCTGGATGGAAAACAACGTTAAACAGAGTTGATAAACGTCTCCGGCACGCAACCTGGTTCGTTATGTCAAGTTTTCAGTAATCGTTTCCGAATATATATAAGTTTATTGTTCATTTCGTTCTGATCTTGGTTAAATGTTTATTTGAGACAACATGAAGTCTCTTCAAAAGTTGGATAAGATTTTATATTATTTCTTCATTTTTATGTTTCCGTTTCGTTTGTTCGTTAAATATATCTTTCGTTCGTTAGTTATTGGAATAAACATATTACGTTTATTTATTTCTATTAATCGAATATATATAAATAATAACAATAATAATATTTATGAAAGGTTATGCTTTTACCCTTAAAGTTTCATATGTTGACAGTTTATACCCTTGAACTTTCTTAAAATTACAACTTTTACCCCTGAACTTTGGTCAAATGACAGTTTCTACCCTATAGTTTTAAAAATGACACTTTCTGTAAGTCGACAACAAATTAAATCCATGTTATAAATTCATTTAGAGTTTGACATAAAACACCCTTAAGACTTCTAGTCCGTTACACCCGACGTCCTTGTTTTATAAAATACGTTTTAAAAATTCGGGAAAAAGCACGACTCATCACGGTACTTTTATAAAAGTGGTAATAAGTTAATAAACATTGTTTTTACTAATTATTAGTTCATGATTCAAGTTTTATAAACTCGAATCAAATATAATTGTTACGTTCAAAACAGTGACTAAATGGGCAGTTTTGGGACGAAATAAAAGTGAGGCGAGGGAACGGTTTTTAGTTATTCTTTTTCCTACATGAAGTTAGCTAGGTGATCTCATTACTGGCCAAGTTTCATAATTTTTAAAAGTCTTTTGATAGTCGAAATAATTTCCTAAAGTTAGTCGAGTAGAACAATAGTTTAACAAAATTGAAAAAAAAAAAAAAAAAAAAAGTTGGGTTCAATAGGGCAGTTTTGGATTCAAATAACTTTTTAACCATTCAATCTTTTTATGAAATTCTTTTTCCTATGGTTAGCTAGCTGGGTGGTCTCTTATGTGGCAAAATTTCGGAATTTTTAGTGATCAAATGATGGTCGAATTTTATTTCCAAAGTTGGTCGAGTTGAACAAGATTTTAACAAATCTGGAAATATGATTTTTAGTCTAGTGATAGGCAGAATTTTGGATTCAAATAACTTAATAACCGTTTAATCATTTTACATCGTTCTTCTTCCTAAATTTAGTTAGCTAGGTGGTTTATAACGTGGCAAAAACTCATATTTTATGAAGATCATTTAGCGGTCGAAAACTAGGTCCAAAGTTGGGCTACTGGAACAAAAATTTAGAAACTGAAATGAATACAAAGTTTTTAGCGATAAGACAGAATCTTTAGGACTCGATAACTTTGTGATGTCTTGATCTTTTTACGATGTTCTTCTTTCTAAAATTAGTTAGCTAGGTGGTCTTGCTATTGACTAAAATTCAGATTTTATCATGGTTGTTTATGGGTCGAGAATTAGGCTCAAAGTTGGGTCACTGAAGGTGTTTAGCGACAGTAACCAGAAAGAAGAAATCCGATTGGTTTTTGGTCTTTAAATGTATAAACTAGTTTTTATTGCATATCAACATTATTATTAGGGGTAATTCTACAAATAGCCCGGTTTAGTGAAGTGTTGGGCTTTTATGTCCCCAAAAAAGTCGCTTTCCCAAAATAGCCCTAGGAAAAAAGCGACTAAATGTGGGAGTGACATGTGTCTGTGTACTTTTCAAGCGACTTTCCTTAAGCGACTTTTTGTTAATTAAGCGACTTTCTATTTTGTCCTTTTCCAGCCATAAAGTCAAACCGCGAAAAACGTTATTTTATTCGTTTTGCTTCTTCCACACCTTGAGCGACTTATTTTTAATATAAGCGACTGACGCTTGTACATTGAGCGACTTTTTCACCTGACAACTTTTTTTACTTTTGGCAGTTAACTTTTGTACTTTCCAAGTTTTACACTTTTAATACTTTTAATATTTTTTATACTTTTATTTCAAAAAATAATACAAACAATAATACAAAGAAGTGTATCAAACACACTTCGTTTAAAACTTCTTTCTCTTTACTGTCACTTTGCTATTATGTTTTAGTGTTACTCTAGCAATTACAGACAAAAAAAAAATACACTCAGCCGACGTCGATGAACAACAGATCGAACGCCCAAGTCTAGCAATTAGACACACCCAGACCTGAAGCAGCCCACAACAACCTTGGTTTTCGATTTAGGGTTACGGTAAAGTAATTTCATTCGATCTAACGAAATAAAAAATGGTTTCGGGTAGGGTAAGTAATTGTCTTTTCGATTTAGGGTTACTCAAAATTATGTTTAGGGTTTCTTGTATTGGTTTTGTTTGTTGGTTTAATTGTTGCAGGATTATTTAATTGTTTGTGTTTCTTTAAATAGGTTTTTGTTAATTATAACCCAAAGATTGTATTTAAAGTTGTGATTTCATTGCTAGTGAATTGAGTAAAATGTTACATAGTTAGATGGCTGTTTTGGGAGTTGTATATTGTGTATGTTTCATACTTAGATGGCTTCTATACTGTGCCTAAGTGTGACAGATGATGTCGGTTTTGGGAGTTGTTTATTGTGGTTGTTGTTGCTAATCTGCCTAACTGTGCCAAATGTGTTATTGGAAAATGAAACTTCAGACAATTTTACAAAACAATTTTCAAGTGCGAGCGTTGGAAACCTTTGTTTTTGTCTTTGCGATCGATCTAAGTGTTGTATCACCATGGTGGTAATCGACTATTCTATGGGAAACAACTAGGGTAAACGGATCAATTGGTGATTCCGGGTGACCTTGAACCATAGATGGTCGGTTTACTTAACCCTGTAAAGTTGGGCTCAGATATCGGGCCTCAGATTATTCATCCTGCTTGTGATTAAGACACTGCGGAGGTAGTCTGTACTCCCGATCAGGTTCAAACTACACGGGCAATTGTTTTGACAGCTTGTGATCTCGCGAAGACTTAGTGCATCGGCGGTACACACAATCTTGTAAATTCTTTTTCAAAATTTTTGTGAACTTTTATTTTCCACTAACAGTTGGTTTACGGATATGATAAAGTATTTGGAAACTTGAGTTTATCTTGAATTTAGTTTAAAGTTGTTATTTCCGGTCTTAAGGCTGACGCTGTCATATATTATGATGTATGTGGTCCATTAGGTACCTAGATCGAAAACCTAGTGGGAGCCTTTTGATTCTCCAAATGGGGAAGACTCCTTCCTTGTAATTAGGATTGAGAACTCGGTTTCATTTGAAATTATAAGTAATATAGTGTTTTCGTTGGTTAATGAAAATATATGTTGAAATTTGAATAAACCTATAATAGGTTGCTATCCTGTATGGAATGAGCTGAAATATAGTTTTGTTGCTCTTCCTGGCATTTTGCTTCTAGTGCTTGATCTTCCATCTGCTTTTTTATAGTAACAACCAAAGGCTTTCCTATTTCTTCCGCTCTTTTCTCTATTTCTAGTTCACGGCGTTTTGCCTCTATTGCTTTTTCTTCCATATGCTTTTGTACAATGGCAACCAAAGATAAAAATCTATGGTTGCCATTGTACAAAAGCAGATGGAATAAAAAGCACTAGAGGCAAAACGCCGTGAACTAGAAATTGAGAAAAGAGCGGAAGAAATATGATTGGCCAGAAGATGTTCCATTGTTGCCGGGTTACGTTGGTGAAGGGTTTTGTGATGAACGTGAATCAAGTGAAGTGGATGTGGATCAAGAGACTAAGAGGGTGACCCAGAAATGTTGATCCCAGATTGAACAATGATCTTGTTAATTATCTTAGATATAAATCAACACAAACGCAATATGACTTCTCTCAACAAACACTTCAAATTAATACAGTTACTCTAAAGTAACGGGGTTACAAAAACCTTGAAGTGATACGACTCTTACAAAACAAATGACACTTCTCTTGACACTTTGTTTTTACTCACACATTGATTACTTGACACTCGACTTAAGAGATACTAGAAAGAGATATCTGACATCTAACTCTAGACTCTCCTTTTATAAGTTAAGGAGACCTAACTAATTGTATTACAATAATGTATCTACTTTACCACTATACATTGTATACTCAAAAGTAATAATGTGCTTTTACTTTATACACTCATCACCATACCGCCCAATGTGTACTTCTACTAAAAGTATTAGTACCCATCATTTCTGAACCGCCCCATGATCATTAAGATGTATTAAACAAACACCAAGTAGCAGTATTATACATCTCATAATTTGTCGTACTCTAGCAGCAGAATGATATAACCTCAGCAGTAGTATGAATATTCCCAGCAGCAGTATGACACTTTGCGTATTCTTTGATCTTGAACTTTATCCTCAGCAGCAGAATGAATGTACTAGCAGTAGTATGAAATAGCCTAGCAGCAGTATGATACTTAACAAATTTTAGTGTCAGAAGTAGTATTGTGATACGTGAGCAGCAGCATCAATAAGGCCAACAATCCTCCCCTAAACTTGATATTTTCTCCTAAAATCATCTAGTTTCTTCAAAGCATGAACCAAACACTAGGAGGATGCTTCCAAACACTCACTGCTTCTTTGTTCTCCCAAAGTCCTGTCCATAGAGTTTCCTCTGAAGCATTCTGATAAGATCAAGAACCATTTGATTCCGTTTATTAACAAGAAGTTTAACATCTCCTTCAATCATCATCTTCAGTGTAGATATAGCCAGAGGGTAATCTTGTTCAACTAGCATATACATTCTAAGTCCTCCCTGCAGCACTAACTCATGAACTCTACATGAGTCATAGAATCTCCACAGATGTATTTTAGTACTTCTCATCTGTTCTCTCCATACAGAGTTTTCATGATCAACTTCAAACATAACCATCAGATCTCCCCAGAGCACACAATCAATCTCATCTTGTGGTCTTGCATATCCATACTTATTCTTGATCAAACCCCATAAGTTCATCAAATCCTCCCTATCTAAATTTTTAAGCATTTGAGGAAATGACTTAAACCTTTGAATTCTTCCACTAACTCTATGGATCTCAAACCAAGGTGCTTTACCCTCATATCCAGTCTTCCATCCAGTAACATAAGTTTTCTCACTTAAGGGAGCTGTATCATCAAATTTATCCTCATCATCAGATACAAGTTGAGTTAATAGTTGTAAATCAATTGATTTCTTGTAAAACTCCAATGATTCCCTTTTCTTCTTTGCACCTTCACTTTCAGATTCTTCTTTATTTTCATTACTCCCTTCTGAATCAGTCCATTTCACTGGTTCTTTTCTTTTCTTTTTCCTGGCCTTTTGCTTTACCCTTTTTCCAGCTCTTTTTACACCAATAGTAGAACTTCCTTCTGCTTCATTCTTCACAGCTTCTTCATTCTTCTCCTTAGACTCTACCGCTTTATGACTTTCCACCTTTTCTTTCCCAACTTCAGCATCTGGACTCATATAGAAATTTGTTACCATTGGTCTTTTAATTTTTTTAGGCTCAACATCATCCCAAGATATGAACTTCTTCTCAATTTGTTTCTTAGCAGCTTTAAATTTTTCTTTAACCTCTTCATGGGTGAATGGTTTCAACTGCTTTAACTTCCATCCCTTCATGTGTTTCAAATAGTGTTCATGAAAGTCTCTTTCTTGTCTTGCAGTTGGAGGTCTCAGTGTCTTCTTTTTCTTTCTATCAGTCTGCATTATTTTCTGTCTTGCAGATACAGTCTGCCTTATCCAATCATTTAACCCTTCACTAGTGAAGGTATCTTCCAACTCCACCTTCACCTTTTGCCATTCCATGGCAGTTTCACATCTTGCTTTTACTTCCTCCCAAGCTCTTACTTTAGCCTCAATTTCTGCTTGTTTTTCAGTCTTTTTCTTTTGCTTTTCCATTTCCCTTTCATATCCTGCTTGTTCTTCAGCAGCAACTCTCTGAGCCTCTTCTTCATCAAGTTTTAGTTGAAAGTGTGGTGGCCAGAATTCAAAAGGAATATGCCATGGGTAAGGTTCAGTAGTATCATCCATATTTCCTTTGCCTTTACCAATGTATGTATGAGCTTGAGTTGTTTGTTTGGTTGGGATAGGTTCTTTGATTGATACACCTTTTGCTTTTGGTTTTGAAGGTGATGGTGTTACTTGTTTTGGTGCAGGTGGTGTCTGTTGTTGTGGTTGTTGTTGTGATGCTGTTTTAGATTTAAGGTTTGTCGTTAATTGAGCAATTGGTATTAGGTCTTCATCTGATTCAGTAGCAGTCTCAGAAACACCAGCAGCAGAATCTTTTGCACTGGTAGCAGTATGCTTTGCACCAGCAGCAGAATCACCCTGTGCCTCTTTCTCAACACTATCAACAGCAACATTATCTTTCACATGAGCAGCATCATCCAAAACCTTTTTCCCTGAGTCTAATGCTACCTCATTTCCAGACCTATCTTTTACCAAATACTCCTCAGCAACACCTTCATCCATATCAATGTTTTCATCACCAGCAAATCCTTCATTATCAGCAATTTCAGCAACATTTTCATTCTTTTCCATTTCTACCTCCCCTGAATCCTTTACAACTTCATATTCACCCACATTTTCATTCCTCCCCTGTTTTGGAGCATCCTCCTCCAAATTAGGCTTGGAAACAGGCTTTTCTTTCTTCATCCTTCTTATCATTGAAAGTCTTGACCTTTGCATGCCCTCAAGATGATTTACTCTCAGCTTCAATCTTTTAATTTCAGCACCCTGAGAAGCCTTCACCTTCAGTAACTCCTTTTTGAGGTCAAAGACTTTAGTTGACAAGTTTGTACAAGTTTCCGTCAATTCTTTGATAAGTTTAGCACTATCTTCCCCACTTCGGTCTGTATTACCCGACCCGATAGGTGGTTCATCAGATTTGGCATTTTGTACAGTGTTATCCATCAATACATTAGTGTCATATCTACCCTCATCACTTCGGTCTGTGTCACCTGACCTGAAAGGTGATTCATTGGGTTCAAACTCAGCACCAACCCTGGGTTGACTAACTGAGCCCCCATTTGAGCCATGTGGCTGGGGTTTCCATCATGTGTTTTAGGTTCCTGAGAACCTTCCACAGTAGATGTTGCCATGGTTAAGGTCTTAAGGATGTTGACACTGTCCTGTCCAGCCTGTGAGTCTGGACCAGTAGTGTCAGCCTCTTCCATATTGTCACCTCCATCACCTGTGACACCCTCATTTATATCCTGATCAACACTAAGGTGAGGTCCCTCAGTGTTATCATCTTTTGATTGGGATTGGTGAGATGGTTCAGGTGAATTGGTGGGTTGGTTGGCAGCAAGTTGAAGTATATATGGGGTGAGTGGTGCGATATTTCCAGAGAATCCAGTCCCATTTCTTCTCAGATAAGAAAACATTTTACTACGAGGCTCAGGATTTGGCTCAATCCCTCTATGTTCCAAAGGTTCTTTTAATTGATTATTTATTAGAAGTTGTAAAAACCTTGGATAAGCATAAATTTGTCCAGAAAGATGCTTTTTCAACCCTTCAAAAATCATAGCCGAAAAATTAAATGGTTGGCCTGAAGCTAGACAAATCAAGGCTGAAGCTTGAGTTGCACTAAATTCACTCCACCCAGTTGTTTTAGGGCTAAGACAGTGTAAAAGAGTGTGAATAAGGAATTTCCATTGTGGGCAGAGGAGGCGTTTAAAATATTTTATATTATCATTTTGCCTCTCATACCCAATTTGTTCAAGTTCCTCAAAAATAGTGGAAGTAGGAAGACAAGTTGTTCCCTCATCATCTGCAAGACGAAGTATTCGTCTTACACGTGATTCAGTAACAACAATTCTTTCTTCATCGACTATTGTTGTTAACCTTTCTTCCCCATTTTTACTTTCGGCCTTTACAGTAGACCAAAACATTCTCATGTGGGATTTAAATATAGTGGGATTCACTGTTAATGCATACCTTATTTGTGATGCATTAAGGAAGTCAATGACTTCAGTAAAACCCTCGGCCTCTGGAACCCTTTGAAGAAATGCGACTTGATTGTGGTCCTTTGAGAATGCTCTTTGCGCCATTGAATTAGGGTTTAGATTTTTGGGATTTTGTGAAGCGGATGATTTGAAGTATGTTAGGGCTTGTAATTGGTTTGATTTGGGCGCACAAATTTAATGTTGTGATTGAATTGGGGTTTTTAAACGTTTAGGGTTTAGTTGGCGGCAACGTTACAAAATCGACCCTGTTCTTTCAAACTAAGCAGCAGAATGCTGAAAGTTGTAAAACTCAGCAGCATAACCCTAGCAGCAGAATCTTTGCCCTAGCAGCTGAAACTTTTGTCCTAGCAGCAGAATGTCTGCTGATCTTTTCAAACAACTTAAATTTCAAATTCTGAATATCAAACACCTTTTGCTCATGATATCTGCATCTTTCTTTGAATTTTCCTACAAAAGAAATTAGAGGGGAGCCGAGATACTAATTGGGCTCCCACTCCTCTAGCTATTATTATTATTATTATTATTATTATTATTATTATTATTATTATTATTATTATTATTATTATTATTATTATTATTATTATTATTATTATTATTATTATTATTATTATTATTATTATTATTATTATTATTATTATTATTATTATTTTTAATTTATTTTTTAATACAAACAATATTTCTATTTCAAAGATGCAAATCAATGTAAGTAGTTTAACAAACTTCACAATTTTCACAAAACATAGTTAAACTTAGCAGTAGTATTGACAACTGGCAGCAGAATAAGTATAACTAGCAGCAGAACATGACTAACAGCATAACTTTACACACATTTTAAGCAAGCAGCAGAACCAACTTAGTGACTAATAACAACACAAATCCTTTCAAAATTTTAACAAAAACATAAAGAGATAAGAAATTTATTCAAAGATTTATCATCCCAATACTAGAAATTAAAAGATACTGCTGTTAGAGCAATTGATACTACTGCTTATGAGAACCATATATACATCTAATTATCCAACCTAAATACTAAAGATACTAAAAGCATAAAAACACCATCATCCTAAACTGCTTCACTCCATTTCACCCCAACTTGTTAAAACCAGAGCTCTCTTCCCTGCTTCCCATCTATTTCTTCCTTTCCTTGAGTCGTTTAAACAAAATTTCAAGATCGCTAATCCTCTTTTCTAGATTATAAGGGTCTTGAAACCCATCTTGTTGCTCCCCCTGGTTTTGAGGCACCACCACATTTTGCTGATCCACCACATTTTGCTGCTGATCTTCTTCATTTTGCTGAACCAGTACCTCACGTTGATCCACCTCCTCTTCACCTTCCTCCTCCTCTTCATCTTTTTCTTCCTCTTCATCTTCTTCCTCCTCCCCATAATCATTCACTCCCCAAACCTCATCCCAGTAAAAGTCTTGCGCATGCAGCCAGTTCAACATTTGACCCCTCATCCACGTATCTACCTGCCTATACGACCCATATTCTACAATGGGTTCATACCCGAAAGCATCAAACACTGCGTCAAACAACAAATTATTGTTTAACACCCACTCGTACTCTTCAGCATCATTTTGAAAGTTACCATTATTTGCTGCCATTGTTGAGGTTTTCTTTGAATTGAAAGGGATATATGTGTTTATGTGTGTTATTTGGTATACAATCGATAGGTATAAATAGGCTAGAGAGGTAGATCAACGGTTCCCAACACTTTAGGCGGGAAAAGGGATCAAAGGCCCGCGCCAAAAGGAAACTGTGAATTGAAGTTGTACCAAAAAGTCTCCAATTTCCTTTTACTAAGTATTGACTTTTCATGTAAAATGAGTTTATGCAACAATAAGTTTTATCTCATGCTTTGTGAATAATAAACTTCCAAACTCAATATTTCAAAGTAGTTGTTTGTGATGTTTGGGATGCTTTGGGATCGGGTTCATTATTATTGACCCGAGGGAATAAATGTTTGACCGTTACTCGAAAGGAAATAGTAACTCATTTTTTCTGCTTGATATTGAGTCGACTTGGACAAATATAAAAGAACGAAATAAAAACAATTGTTGCACTAAAAGTTGAAAGGATCTCCTAACTTCTTCATAAAGGGTTAAGTTGGGGTTGATAAACCTTCCTTCGTGAAAGTATCGTGATTGAACATTTTGGAAGCTAGAAATGTCTTCTAGGGGTGTGTAAGATTCCCTTGAAATGTTCAGAATGTAGAGATTGGTTAGATGATGATGAAAGTCATACGTATGTATGTGGCATTATTGAAACCTATACAAGATTAAACAAAATGATTTTTTTTAGAAGAGTAGTGTTAGTTGTTTTGGTTAACTTTATCAACTCGTAATCCTAATTATGAGATGTTTTTGTTTTAGATCGTTCTTGATGTACTGGCAGGGAAAGATTGTTGTTTGTTTTTTATTTCAACCTTTTTACCGACTTAATAAAAAATTTAAGCGAATGTATTTTCTTTAAGCCCCATTTTTTAAAAAACACCCTCCCATTAACCCACACACACTCAAATTCCACCAAAAAACATACAGTCAGTGACACAACCTCTTCATTTACCTTTACACCTACCTTAAATCAAACCTAAAATTAAATTCAAAATTAAAGTATCGCATACATTACACGCATCTTCTATACTCGAGCTCCTAACTTTAATAATGTTTCGTATTAGGGTATGTATACTCTTATTTTTTAAATCTTATAGTTTTATTTTTATTCCAATCATCATGCCTTTTGCAATAGAGTTACTTGATGTATGTGTTTTTCTTGTTCTTGATTATTGTATTTTACATCAACTATATTTGGTTATTTGATGTCTCTTTGTCTGGCCCCAAAAATATAATCATTTATGTCTATTGGAGTAGTATGCAATATAGAACCGTTTAATGATATGAATGTTACCTTAAACTGTCAAAAAATATTTAAAAATATGAGCATATATAACACAACCTGTTTGAATAGATGGTTGTTATTCATTTCCAGCACACCTTGTTTCCATATTATGGAGTAGCATTTATGTCTATTGGATCTGCTTTTTTACCAGAATATGAGCATTTATAGCTCAACCTGTTTCACTATAATAGCTTTTAGAGTAGCTTTTGTTTTTGTTCTTGTAGGAATATGAAGCCAAAGCCATCATCAGAAGTAAACCAAATTACTTTTCTTTAATGAAATCCAAATTGGATCAGAAACGAAGGAAGTTGTTTCGGGCCACTTGTTTTGGTAAATGGTTGGACCTTTCTTATTTTGACCACGAACCACATATGATAGATTATATCTTACAGAAACAATGTTGTCCGAGTAATGCTCATTATGATATGCCCATTATATATTATGTTGAAGAACGTCCTATACATTTCGGCCGAACTGAATTTTGTCTTATCACTGGTTTTCGTTTTGGAAATGTAAGTTTTACCTCATATAAGTCGGGACACCTCAATTTTAGGAACAAGGTTTTTCCACTCCGTGTAGGTAAGAAAGTAACCAATCTAGATATTCTTGGTATAATTGAAAATGAGCAGGCATTCGGTATTATATTCGACGAAGATGCAGTACGTCTTTGTCTATTGTTAGCATTGGAGGTTATCTTTATGGGCAGATTATTAATTGAAGAAGTTGATGATACACTCTTCTGATTGATTGAAAACCTTGATGACTGGGATGCTTTTCCATGGGGGGAGCATATTTGGAGACATTTTTATGATCAAATTTTGGACGTGGCGGATAAACACAAGTATAAATTCCTTGAAGGTATTAACAAAGACCGCAACTTTGTTCCAACATATACGCTTTCAGGATTTGTTTGGGCTTTCAAGGTTTGTATATATTTATTTTTACTTTTTTAATTATAGACAATGCATTCTAGTTATGCTATGTTTCTTTCACTGAATTCGAAGAATTCATTGACATTTTATAGATATGGATAATGGAATCTTTTGAAAGAAGCATTCTTTGGTAGAATAAAGTGCCAGAAACGCTACCAAGAGGAGTATCGTGGTCAAAGAAGTCAACATTTAAAAGATCAGATTATAAGTATCTTTTTGGAAAGGTAAAACTCTTCATCAAATTTGTCGTATTAATGTTTGTTGTTATTATAAATTTGATGTTTATAATCGTGGTCAAAGAATGCAACATTTAAAAGATCAGATTATATATATATATATATATATATATATATATATATATATATATATATATATATATATATATATATATATATATTTTATTTATTTATTTTTTTTTTATATATTTTTTTTATAATTTTGTAAGGAGGCGAATGTTGTTCAAGATCTTAGACCGACATTAGCTGAGAGGAAATCTGATTGATATATACACTTTATGGATTTTTTCCATCATTACATACCTAGAACTCCCCCAGTGAAAACCACACATCTCGCTGATGAGTATTTCAAGAAGTTGGCCGTAGCACGCAAACGTGGAAAGATAGAACGTAAACATTTACCTATTATACGCAAAAGTGAGAGCAGTATAATAGAGACCAGCCTAATTCAGGATGCTATTATTACAGAGTTGAATGCCCGTGTGTTCAAACTCGAGGGAATTATTAATGTTCTTGCTCGAGAAAGAAATGGGGTAATATATCCGGTTGACTTGTTCACTTACCTTGACATGCCTTTTTTCTTCTTGATTTTGTTTTTTAACCACTATTGTTCATTCGCAGGAGAAATTGGTGTTTGATGATGATCTTCGGAATCTCAGTGCAGAGTATTGTGACGAGCTTAATCATGATTTTCTTGAGTTGTTCAATTCAACTATGGATACCAGTGGGTCACAACGTGTAGATGTGGATGACGATAACGATGACGATGTTGCAAAGGTAAATTACAGATTTAATGTACATGTAAACTCTTACCGTACCGTAAAATGATATATCAACTTTAAACTAAGTTAACTTTGACAGGAATTTATTATTCAAGAAGAATTAAGATTGCGACATGAAGAATTAGAAAAGGTGCGGTTAAAAGAGCAGAAGTTGAGCCAAGAGGAGAAGAGGTTGAGGATGGAAGAGGATAAGATGATAAGGATGGAAGAGAAAAAGAAATTGATCGATGAAAGGGATAAAAAGAAAAGGAAAGAGGCGCTTAAGAATACAAATCACTGGAAAAATGCTATGGCGCGCATAGCCCATACAAAGAGGAGTGAAAGTTCTGGTGAAGTTAATGCGTATTATTGGAGTAACGCATATGCGGAAAAGAAAGCACAATGCTTTGGCTTATGGAATCCAGATATGACGGAACAGCTTGAGAATGTTAAGCCATGGGTTGAGGTATGAAAACTACTAATTTGATTGTTTAAAATATATCATATTTTTCATTTATGGTCGTAAGCGCAAGTGTGTCGTATACTAGGATCTGAAACGCTGGAACAACGCGGCGAACAAGGTTCATTTGACAGATGAATTTTACCGATATCTTGGTCAAATTGGTCTGCTTAATTGTAAATTCCCATGGTGTAAAGATGTGAATGTGGATAGAAGGTTCTGGGAAACTTTAGTTTGCTTAGACCCGACTAGGCAAGGTTGGCTAATGGATGAGGCAAGTACTTATATAACTGTAATTCACCCTATACTATTGAATTAATTTCTTTTAAATTTGTGAGGTCGTTTATGATTCACAATTTACAGCACATAGAGTTGTGGGTTAATTACATGTGGCATGTGAGACCCGATACGGCTGATTGGGCGATGGTTAGTGGCTACTTTGTTCAGATTCTACTTCAAAACTCGCTGGCTTTGTGGTATGCTAATGGGGAAAGGTACTCTGTTCCATGGTCCGATGTTCATCAGGTAAGTCCTTTGATTTCCATCTTGCTGGCATAATCCGCTTACTTGCTTCATTGGCTCCACTATTTGGTTCACGTAACCCAATACTTTTTTTCCCACACGGCTGCTTTGTAGGTTTTTACGCCTATTAATCAAACGGAATCTCATTGGTTTCTTGCACGTTTTAAGATAGAGACAGGAGTAGTTACATTTTTCAACAGCGGTGTAATTTATGTCGAGGAATTGCCAGAATTTTATATCGCAGTGATGGATTGTTTACGGGTTAGGCTAGCCGCTATATCCATATAATTAAGCTTGAAACATTATATTGTTTTAACACTTTTAACATTTTCCCGCAGTCTCAACTACCTGAGGTCCTAAGTCAAGCGCTAGTATTTGAGAAGAAAGGCATAAATCCTTCAACTTATAGCATTACGTTTTCTCACGCTGAGAAAGTACCTAAGCAGGCCGGGATATTTGGTGATTGTGGTATTTAGGTTTGTATTTTTTTATACCGCTTGGCTTACGGTAAGTCGTTGGACGTTAAGGATCCTATTCAGGCAGCACTTGCATACCGTGAACAAATGGCTAAGTTTTTTTTTTTTAAACATCGGGTTTGTATTTAGTCATGTATCAAGTATGTTATAGTATCTCAAAACAATTGCTGAGCATATGATGCCTTTAATCGGTTCAACCTTTTGTATGTCAACTCTTGTTCGATGTCTTTTGTGATATACTAGGACAAAAGCACTTTTCTGTTTTTCTTGTAAATTGCAAATCATTATGAGTAAATTTTTATTGCTGTCTTAATTAGCATACACAAAAGAAATAAAAGCCACTCAACAAAAATAAAAAGCATAAAGTATGTAAAGTTTTATGGGTTAGTATCCTCCTAAACACCTAGTTAAAAAGATAAGCAATTAGGCCCACACCAACTAGATCTTTTGTAAGTATTTGTACGACATAACAGCTTCCTATGCATTTTACGTTTGGAACTATCTACTGGTATCATAAAAATAGAGCTTGGGAGATTATGCTGTTGGTGACAAAGGAAAAGTAGCCAAGGATGATTCTGCTGCTAGTTCAGGACATTCTGCTGCTGGAGCTAAAGAAGCTGCTGCTGTGCGACAGCAAGTTCCTACTGCCTGTGCTAAAATTCCTACTGCTGAGACTCAGGGAGATTATACTGTTGAGAGAATTGTCGATGTTGATGTGAGTCAAGCTGAGGCAAGAATCCAACTGAAAACAACACCAGCACCTAAACCACAACCACCTACTCCTCAATCACAACCAAAACCAAAACCAAAACAAAAGTAAGTAACACCACCACCTCCAAGCTAGAGCTCCTGTCAAAGGAGTTATAATTAGAGAACCTATCACAACCAAGAAACCTGTTCATACACATACATTCTCAGGAAATGGTAAAGGAATCATGACTGAAGAGCATGAATTTAATCTAGAAGTCCCCTTTGAGTACCGGGCAAGGGAGCTTCAAGAAAAGTTTAATGAAGAAGCTGAAGCATAACCAAAATTGAATGCTTGGGATGAGGAAGAATGAAAAAAAAAAAAAAAAAGAAAAAGAAAAGCAGGCTGAAGCAGAAGCAAAAACAAAGTTTAATGAAGAAGCTACAAGGAAATTTGTGTTACCACGAACATAAACCGATCAACTTCATCCAACAAAACCCATCCATGATGTATTTTTATTTTTTTTAATTGCAAATCATTATGAGTAAATTTTTTATGTCTTTATCGAGTATGTTGTAGTATATTTTATGTCTTTTGTCTTTATCGAGTATGTATTTATTTTAAATTGCAAATCATTATTAGCAACTTTTTTTATTGCTGTACGTTTTAATTAGCATACACTCAAACATTTTAATAGGCATAAATTATTTAAAGTTTGATATGTTAGTATCCTCCTAAACACCTAAATATAAGGAATAAGGCCCACACCAAGTACATCTATTAGGTATATGGGATACAAACAGTAGATCTATTGTACAACATGTAAGTATTTGTAGTATATAACATCTTTACATGCATTTTATTCTTGGACCTATCAACTGGTATCATAAAACAAAAACAAAACAACCACTTTGTTTTCTATATATATTTTCATTTTTCATCAAAGGGATATGATCTGCTGAATCAGGATCAACAATCTGTAATGATATTGGGTTTGGCCAATGCGTGTATGTTTCTCTATTATTTTTTCTATCCTTTTTAAAGATTAATTGTTTCTGTAACTATAATAACCCCGACGAGCTTGTTTTAATTCTTTCCATTGTTACACAGGAACTCTAATAACCCTGACGAGCTTGTGTTTGAGGTATATTATGGTAGTGTTTTTATGTATCTTCCCTTAAGGTACGCCGGTGGAGAAGTTATAGACTTGAAGTTGTCTAGGTCAAGTAGGTTATGTTATTCTGAGATGTGTGACCTTTTATTGAAAAACATAAAAGAGGATATATGGGCGTGGTTTTATTGTAAACTTAGGTGTAGCGTGGAAGAAGGTTTGACCATTTTCAAAACTGATAATGATGTCAAGAGAATGTATGAATTTACTGAGATTAATGGGGTCATTCAGGTATTTGTTAGTGCAATTCCGCAAGCACATTTAGTTACCCACTATCATAAGAACTTGCCCTTTGATGGCTCTGACGTTGAGGTTACATCTAAAGTCAGAATGCATGAAAAAAGAAATAAAGCTTATGAAAACATGTCTTTGGAAGAAATAATTGCCTGGGAACAAGCAGAACAAAATTCCCCAGGTACCCTTAAGACACCTTATGTTAAGCCTTTTGTCGAGGCAAGTCTTTTTAGAGGGAGGGGAGAGATGGAATACAATGATGACAACTTATATTCTCCGGAAGGGTTCAGGTCTGTTAATAGCCCGTACATCCCAAAGGATTGTGACTGTGGCTGTAGGTCTCCGACTTTTGTAAACTCCCTTGTTAATGAGTTTGACGATGATCCTACAGTTGTATGTTATACTCCTTTTAAGGGTAAGAGGGTTTTAAACGACTTTGATGATGATGGCACAGTTGCACGATCTGCAGTTATACAAAAAGCGCCAAAGGAAAGTCGTTTTCAAGATATCAGTTCAAAAGGCAGGAAACTTTTGAATGATTTTGAATCCGCTGCTGATGATGTTCAGATATTTTTGAATGATTTTGAATCCGCTGGCGATGATGTTCACATCTTTTTGAATGATTTTGAATCGGTTGTTGGTGGTACAAATGATAGCACCTGTATTTGAACTTTGTTTCTTTAACTTTCCTATGCTAACATTGTGTCTACGTAGTGTTCGTAATAGTTAACTTAGGAACACTTTATTGTATTTTAGGGTTAATTGTTGTCATAGGTTAATTTGCAAAAGCTAAAAGTATGCGTTTTCAGAGCTCTTTGCTTATTGATGTACGCTTATTCAAGTTCCTTAATGTAAGCAACTTTTGTATTTCTATTAAAATAAGCTATAAAAAGTCCCTTAAGCGACTTTTAGGTGTGTACATAAGCGACTTTCTAAAATCCAGTTCTAGGGCGCATGTGGCATGTAATGATGACTGCATTGTTTGGCAGGGTAAACAATGTCAACCAGACTAGTGGTTAGATTTTAAGCGAATTTTTGACTTTTTAAGCGACTTTTTACTAGAGGCCAAAAAATACACAGCCACATGTCACTCCCACATTTAGTCGCTTATTCTTTGGCCATTTTGAGAAATCGACTTTTTTGGGGCCAAAAAAGCCCAACACTTCGATAGGCGGGAACAACGTCTCTTAAACGACTTTAAAGCGGTGGATTAGCGACTTTCTAAAATCCACCCCAAGGGTACAACTGGCATGTAATGATGACTAGGTAACATAAATGTACTTAAATTCAATTCCAAATAAGGACACTATAACTAGAACGTGTCTAGGTGAAAAATTATACCGATTGAATTCGTATGGCTCCTAAGTTTCCAAAGTGTTTGAAGATAGCAAATCAAATTGGTGATCGGCGAGTTCATAGTGTTCTTCATGCTATCTTTTTGCGAGAGAAGGAGGCTTATAGGTGTGATGAAAACAATTACAATGAAAGGATTGAAGAAGTAGAGGCTAGGGTTGATCATAGGCATGGAATAATTCTTGAATTGAAGAAGTTTATGAGTGATGCTGTTGTGGATGAGTGTATTGCAGCTTTGATGGTTGCTGAGCAGGACGATTTTGCTGAATTGGGTCGTCTGATTCAGATGAGTCATGCTGCTGCTTTACGTGTTGGTGAGAAATCCAGAATTATCAAGAAACTTAACAAATTGAAATAACTATGGAAGTTTAAATAATATTGTTAATCTTAGGGTCTTTTGTAAGTGTCTATGCGATGATGGCTGACAGTTTTTTGTGGTCGCTTGCGGGGTAGAAAGGGTAGGTTCAGTTTAAATGGTATTAGGGTTGTGTTTGTATTGTACGTTATGTATTTTGAATGGTTGGAATATTAACAATGTCTATAATGTATAAGTGTTTTTAACGGTATGAATGGAAGTATTAGTTATATTAGCTTATTTGATACATTGTTTTGTCTTTAATTGTTTTTTATTTTAAAGATTCTAAATATAGTTGGATGAATATTATGAGTGATGCATGTTTTAATGGTATCAAGTTGGAGGAACAGGGAGACATATTTTATTTGATACTTGGTTGCAACTGTAGATGGCTAATGATTATGTAAAATTATGATGTTGGTTATTAATGTATTGTGTTATTTTAAACGTTGAGAGTATAACATTAGTGTATGTTATTTTTTAGAGGTAGCACTAGATGTGTAAACTCGATTGCTAAAAACTTTATTATGAAAGCAACTTTTTTATATCTAGTTAAATATGGTACAAAATAGATGAAACACCCAACAGTTTAGCTAAGGAACGGAAAAAATCTATTATGCGACTTTTAACTGGGTAGATAAGCGACATTCTATTTTCCAACTGTAGGGTGCAAGTGGCATGTAATGATGACTTTCATTGTTTGTCAGGGAAAAAAGGTGGCTTAATACAGAAATTTGGCGGGAGCAACGTCTATTAAGCGACTTTTAGGCGGTAGATAATCGAGTTTCTATAATCAATCCCAAGGGTACAAGTGGCATGTAATGACGACTACGTAACATAATTATGCTTAAATTCAATTCCAAATAAAGACATTATAATTAGAACGTGTCTAGTTGAAAAAATATACTGATCGAATTGTTATGGCTCCTAAGTTTCGAAAGTGTTTGCAGATAGCGAATCAAATTGGTGATCGGCGAGTTCATAGTGTTCTTCATGCTATCTTTTTTCGAGAGAATGAGGCATATAGGGGTGATGAAAACAATTACAACCAAAGGATTGAA
Organism: Artemisia tridentata subsp. tridentata; assembly: GCA_021014915.2. Lineage (NCBI taxonomy): Eukaryota > Viridiplantae > Streptophyta > Magnoliopsida > Asterales > Asteraceae > Artemisia > Artemisia tridentata. The sequence continues at coordinate 120,003,624 of CP139506.1, forward strand.
GACGTAGAGTCTAGTTGAAAAGCATACTAGACGTGTAAATTCGATTGCTAAAATTGCTAAATAATTTTATGAAAAAAATATTATATTTTTATGCGTTTTTTTTTAAATTAAAAAAAAAATTAAAAAAAAAAAACACTTTTATCCTAAAAATAAAATTAAAAATATTAAGTTAATACCAAAAATTATGAAAATTTATGGAAAACTACTTATCTAGATAAGATGTGAATAAGTTAAAAGTGGAAATTCACCGTGTGATACTACTGCTGGTAACAATGATACTCCTGTTAGTGTATTTCATAATACTGCTGGAGATGCTGAAAATGTGAAATACAAGTGGATACTACTGCTAGACGTAGAATATACTACTGCTAGAGATAGTTTCTACTGCTTTTGTGATACGGTAACTACGTATAGCATGTTTAGATAAGTTTAGAATAGATACGAAAAAAGTCTATTATGCGAGTTTTAACTGGGTGGATAACTGAGTACTCATTTCATACTCTTATCCATCCAACCTATCATATCAATATGTAAGTTAATAAGCAATTTACACCACGGGTCCTTAAAAGTTACACAAGTCTTATATGGAATTAAAAATTACAAAACACAAAAATAGAGTAAGTATCTGGAAACAAAGTCCAACATATTTTTAAATTAGAAAATACATAAGCGCAAAAAAAAAAAAACTACATGGGATAAAAAATTAAAACCCATTAAAAAGGAGCATATAACAATTTTTTCCTTTTTTCTTGTTCGTTATAGACTTTCCATATGGTTGACTTGCATCTAAGTGTTTCCTCGATAGTTGGTTCAACACTGCCACTTGGTTCAGCATATTGTTTAACATCTTCTACTTGTTCCTCACCGTTTGGGCCATATCTCTCATAAATCTCTGGGGATATGACCTCTCTTAATACCTTGTTTGACCATTCTATATCATCGACATTATGCTCGAATCTAATTATTTTACCAGTTCGCATATTTTGAACGAAGTGATGCTAATATGATGAATAAGGGGAGTAAAATGAGATGAGGGAAAATGATTTTTTCAACACTTTGTTACCCCACTTGAGAGTTGAGATCCAAATTTGTGGTTGGGGTTGTATGGTTTTTTTAACACTTTATTCCCCCTTTTCAATGGTAAGTTAGGTTGAATAATTTGTGGTTGGGGTTGTATGCTTTTTTCAACACTTTAGTCCCTATCTACCTAATTATCATATTACGCACAGAATAAAACATAACAAATGGAAAAAATATGTAACAGTGTGCATATAGATTCCATTGGATAAAGGTTTATAGTACATTATGGTTGGATAAGAAAAGCTTCATGAAAAAAATGAGAATGATAAACATAAAACAAGTTATACAAACAAAGCTTAACAAAGAAAATGCTGAACATAGACCTAAAAGATACATTCGTGCAAGTTGTTAATGAATGAATGTTTGCATCTTGTCAATTGTTAACCTGGTATGGTCAACTGCACCAATTCCTTCATAATTAAAGAGTAAGAAACCAGTAATTGTAAACAACTAATACACAAACATGAGAGTTTTGATTTAATACCATCATACATACTTTAAACCATGACGCTTGTACAAAATATAACATAACATAACATCGGTTGCCTAGAAGTTAACCATTAAATTACATAACTAGCCCAAAAAAATATGCACCAACCTAAACAAACCCTAACATAACCTAAAACCCCAAATTAACATCTTCAAATCATAAACGATTGCCCATCAAAAGAAACCCCAAAAACCAGCATGCAACACCTCAAAGACTGTCAATGAAGTGAACCAAATCACGAATGCGCACACGCATTTGTGAAGAAACAACAAGTAGCCTATCAGCGTCACGAAGATCTTCAGCATTCATACGCAGCATGTCATCAATAATTTTGATTGACGAGTCTGACCCACCGAGTTTTATAAGTTCCTCAACAGTTTTGATCCTACGATCAAGACGAGCACTTATTTCTGAAGCTTTTGACCTAACGTCTGATTCATCCCGAACAGTATCTTTAACTTCCTCCCAGTAATGTACAAGCATGAGGTCTTTAACTAGCCTGGTTTTCGCACTTTTAGCTAACTTATCTATAATTGGTACGGAGGTATCCATTTTTTGAATAGAGATATTGTGATTTTAGATTTAAGAAACTGTGGTGGCTGACGAATGGAATGGGTAGATGTGCATGTTTCTATATATAACTATGATAACATCGAGACACTCAAACCACTAACAAGCGCTTCTTCCCTTTTCCCATGCAAATAATTTTGTATTATTATAATGTTTTAAATTTTAATTAATTTTTTTTTCTGTTTAAATTTTTATTTTTTTATTTTGATTATTTTTTTTACGTATGAATAGACATAAAACTTGTATTAATTTTCAATTATTGGTATTATAACGTTTTTAAAATGGAAAAACGTTGTATTTTTGAAAATAAATACACAACAATCTTTTAGAGAATAATTAGACTACAAAATATTTTGGTGTTTGGGTGAGAAGTCGCGTATTTGAAAGGTGACGATCTTAACAAATTTATCAACACTAAATTTATTTGTATGAAGTGCGACTGAAGTCAGCATTACATGCCCACGAGCACCCTACATTTTTTTAGAAAGTCGTTCAATTGCCCCGTAATAAGTAGCTTAAGCCACATTTTTCCCGCCTTTTATATGTTTTACCCTCACAGCAGAAGTCATCATGGCACTTGCTTACTAAAAGTCATCATTACATGCCACTTGCACCCAATACTGGATTTGATTGATTAAATCGCTTAAATACCCCTAACAAGTCGTTTATTCGACAATTATGTTACCTCTTGTTTAAAGTCACCGTTACATGCCACGTGTACCTTTGAATTGGATTTTATAAAGTCGCTTATCAACCCCTTGAAAGTCGCTTAATATAACAAGGGTCGCTGGACTAACATGCAAATGAAAGTACAAGCTGAAATATGTAAACATTATGCAAATTAACTACGATTACTGATTTCTATTTTTTCATCATAAAAACAACCTGATTATGCAAATTACTATTATCAAATCTCTAACCCCCCCCCCCTAACAATAGTTCCAACAAAATAATCAGATGGAGGAACAACTACAACTACTCAATCACAGAAATTAATCACATACTAAAAAAACTACATAATAAAACACAACATTCGGTGGCCTGCGTGGGATAAACTCTTTTATGACTTTTGAGCTCATCCGTAGATTGTCCAAAAAGAGGGGCTTTTGAGCTCATCCGTAGATTGTCCAAAAAGAGTTGCAAACCGATGTACGGTTTGTACCTATCCCTAGCCACAAGTGCTCTTCTCATTCTATATCTCCCTTCCGTGCCCCTTTAGTTGTCCTCTCGATCAACCATCAAACATACATGATTTTTACCACTTTGCATGTTAGTGGTATTGGGAATGATTGTAGTGGAAGGCTGGAGGACGGGCAGATGAGACGCCTTTCATTACAAGAATGGCTTGAAAGGCGTTCGAGAATGTTATGGAAGGGTGTTTAGATGAATGGGATTTGTAGAGCATTATGTTTTAGGGTTATTAGTCGTCATTTAAGAACGACTAACTGCTATTAGTAGTCATTTAAGAACATGTCTGGGCCGTGATATGACCCTCTTGAATTAACTCTGAGTATGTAAATGATGGTCATCAGCAAATGACGTTTTGTCATTGAGTGAAGACCTTGGTTATCATATATGGTAAACAACTTTATATTGTTATTCAGGAAACGTTTGCAAAAAAACGATAACATCTTCAACTTTGTGTTAGATGTCTTTATTTTTTTTGTGGGATTGGTTACGCCTTCTTTCGTTGTAATAACCTTTTATAGAGGATGATCCAGTGTTGTTTCTAGTGTCAACAATGACTATGCCTAAATCTTTAGGGTGTATGCACGTGCCAACACGCGTAACTGGACAATTTGTTAGTAGAAAACTAAGAAGCAACTGAAAAGGCAAATCTCGAGAAGGCAAATCTTGATAATCGGAAAGAGATCTTTTACACCTGCCACTTAGATATTCTACACCGGCCACTTGCACCCAATAGTGGATTTTAGAAAGTCGCTTACCAAGCCACATAAATTCGCATAATAGACTCTTTCCCTTACCTAATCGTTTAGTGCCATTGTTAGTTATTTTTGTTGAATGTGTATTGATTTTAATTTAGGGTTGTTATAGAATTTAAGTAAAAGAGAAACAATACTACGGTACAACTTTTGGGTTATAGATTATAGTTATAAATGTGGTTGGGCAATCATGCTCTTGAAAATATAACACAAAACGTGCGTTGAACTATTTTGATACAACTGCTATGCATTTAAAAGTCACTTAAGAGACTCTTTTGTTCCTTAGCATAAACGTTAGCTGTTTTTGCTATTTTGTAGCTTATTTAACTAGATGTATAAAAAGTTGCTTTCATTAAAGATGCTTTATTTTAATTACTTTAAGTAGTTCCATAAAACTTGCGTTGACATCACCATTAAAACCCTAAATCATTCCAGATGGCTTAAAAACCCAATTCGATCTCGAAATTGGCTTTGTGCGACCAAAAATTAATAATATTCAAACCTTAACACAGTTTTAAACGAACATGCACAAGTTCTTTAAATTTGAAAAACGTTGTATTTTTTAAAATACACAACAATCGTTTAGAAAATCGGTAACCAAAAAAGCACAAAACAGAAAAAAAAAAAAAATTAAAACCTACGAAATTAAAAATAAAGTACACAACAATCTTTTACAAAAATAATTACACTACAAAATATTGTGGTGTTTGGGTGGGAAGTTACTTACTTATTTGATAGGTGACGATCTTAACAAATTTATCAACACTAAATTCATTTGTGTCAAGTGCGACAGAAGTCATCATTACATGCCCACGAGCACACTAGATATTTTTTTAGAAGTCGCTCACTTTCCCCGTAATAAGTAGCTTAAGCGATTATTTTCCCGCCTCCTTTCCCCTTGCCCCGCATAGTAGAAGTCATCATGCCACTTGCTTACAAGGACTAAAGTCATCATTACATGCCACTTGCACCCAATTATGTTACCTCTTATAAAGTCGCTTATCTACCCTTGAAACTCGCTTAAGAGACTATATTGCCACTTGTACTTTTGAAATGAATTTTATAAAGTCGCTTATGAACCCTTGAAACTCGCTTAACAGACTATATTGCCACTTGTACTTTGAAATGGATTTTATAAAGTCGCTTATGAACCCCTTGAAACTCGCTTAAGAGACTATTTTCCCACTTCTACTTTTGAAGTGGATTTTATAAAGTCGCGTATCAACCACTTCAAAGTCGCTTAAGAGACTATTTTTCCACCTTATTCCGCGCAGTCAGGAAAATAATGTCGCTTTAATTTGCCACCTTATTCTAAGCATGTTCATATCGATTAACCCAAACTTAACTACGATTACTGAGTTCTATATTTTCATCATAAAAACAACCTGATTATACAAATTACTATTATCACATCTCCAAATATCACATAGCAATACTTCCAACAATATAATCACATCGACGAACAACAACAACTACTCGGTCACAGAAATTAATCACAAACTCAAAAAACTACATAATAAAACACAAGATTAGATTAAATATAGCAATACTTCCATTCAGACCATTTACTGTTCATCATTACAGCCCACTGCCCAGTTACATACACAAAAACCTAATAACATAATCATCTTCAAACCCAATCATAAAGCATATTTTCCATCCGAAAGTAAAAAAAAAACTATGATATAAATAACACACATTCGTTTCTCTCACTAAACTACTTTGTTGCTTGACGTTGTAGGGAGTCTTTTGATGTAGAACCACTAGCCGGAGGTAGCCTGAGTGGGATAAACTCTTTTTATGACTTTTGGGCTTTCGAGTTGATTGTCCAAAAAGAGTTGCAAACCGATGTACAGTTTGTACCTATCCCTAGCCACAAGTGCTCTTCTCATTTTATAGTTCCCTTCCGTGCCCCTATGGTTGTCATCTCGATCAACCATTAAACATTCCTGCTTTTTACCACTTCCATGTGAGTGGTATTGGGAATGATTGTAATGGAAGGATGGAGGGCGGGCAGAAGAGACGCCTTTCGGCACAAGAACGGTTCAAAATTCACCTATTGCTCAAATCGACGCTCGAGGATGTTATGGAAGGGTGGTTAGATGAATGGGATTTGTAGAGCATTATGGTTTAGGGTTATTAGTCGTCATTTAAGAACGACTAACTGCTATTAGTAGTCATTTAAGAACATGTCTGGGCCGTGAGATGACCCTCTTGACGCTACTTGCTAACCCATGTAATGTGTGAGTACATACTTGAATTAACTCTGAGTATGTAAATGATGATCATCAGCAAATGACGTTTTGTCATTGAGTGAATATGTTGGCTATCATATATGGTAAACAACTTCAACTTTTTGTTATATGGTAAAACAACTTTATATGGTTATCATATATGGTAAACAATTTCAACTTTTTGTTAGATGGTAAACAACTTTATATGGTTATCATATATGGTAAACAACTTTATATTGTGGGATTGGTTGTGCCTTCATTTGTTGTAATAACCTTTTATAGAGGAGGATCCAGTGTTGTTTCTTAGTGTGAATAGTGGCTTTGCCTAAATATTTAGGGCTTGTTGGATTTGACATAAAGTAGTCTGTCTAGTCTTTTCAACGCCTTGGGAAGCGGCATGATGAATGTATAAGGCGGGAAAATACTCTCTTAATCGACTTTAAGGCTAAGATAAGCGACTTGGTATTTAACCCATTTAGCTTGGTGGATCCTTTTTAGCTTATTTACAGGTTATCTAGCTAAGATGTCATCCCTTTTTCCTATAGTATTCCTCATTAAGGTACTTTCCATTGATTTTTCATATTTTTGTTAAATAGATCAATATTTTTGTAGGGTCAATTTATGAATTTTAATGAGTTTTAGAGGGTATATAAGCGACTCTATAAAATAAAACCTTAGAGTGCAAGTGTCAATGATGATTTCATTACTGTCAGGCGAACCATGTCAGTCATAACTGTAGTTAAGTCATAACTACTTTTCTTTTCTTTTTTAGGGACAAACTACAAAAGTGGGAAAAGAGTCTCGCAAGCGGCTAAGTGGGTGGTAAGTAAGCGACCTGATAAAATCCACGTGTAGACCGATATTGTTATATGTCTTTATTGTTTTTTTGGGATGGGTTGCGATTTTGTCGTTGTAATAACCTTTTATAGAGGAGGATCCAGTGTTGTTTCTAGTGTGAACAGTGGCTTTGCCTAAATATTTAGGGCTTGTTGGATTTGACATAAAGTAGTCTGTCCAGCCTTTCCAACGTCTTGGGAAGCGGCATGATGAATGTATAAGGCGGGAAAATAGTCTCTTAATCGACTTTTAGGGTTAGATAAGCGACTTGGTATTTAACCCTTTGTGACAATTTAAAAACCTTTTGTAACAATTACCAAAACAAAAAATATTAAATTAAAAAGAATCAGTAGTACGCAACAAACTTATACCTAAATGTCGCATAAAAGATTATCGAAAGCTAATTTTTTTTTCTTTTCCTTTTAAATGTGATGCAGTATTTTTATCACTTTAAAGAACACCAAAATTATGAATTAAAACCACCATTCAACACTTAATAAAACAATTAGATAATAACTACGGATTTCATTAACATCATTCTGAAGATAAATAGTAGACATTACATAAACTTCATCAAAACAATTTTTTTAACAAACAGCAAGATAAAGAGTAAACATAACATAAAATGCCCCACGACAAGTTTTTTCAGCAAACCTACTCCATCTCGCTTAGCTTTTTTAACCTTCTAGTATTCTCCAATGAACGACGCCCACTTGCCCGACGCCTTTCAGTCAGAAATTCAATTTCTTTCAAATCTTCTTTCTCTTCCAACATTAGATATTGAAATTGTTCCTTAAAGATGCCCTTAATGCTCCCAAACTGCTCCAACTCCATTATTATATCGTGTCTGTTCTTAACACGATTTTTCAGTTCTTCAATCTTCTTCGAGTAATCTTTTTCATCTGATCTGTTGGCCATTCTTTCCCTATTAAAAATAACATTCAGCACCTTATGCATTTTACCAGAACGAGCCTCTTCTGCAATTTGATCAATTATTGGAAACTTAGACTCCATTCTTTTTAGAAAGAGAAGATCTTTTTCTAGATGTTTTGTTATTATGTGATGCTATCAATGAAAAAACGTGTTTGTTCCTACCTATATATAGAACTAAGAATGACGTTTATTTTGTACTATCACTAAATATAATAAAAATACGGAGTAAAAAAAAAGATTAGAAAAAAATAGGGTATTTCTAACCTTTGACTTTTTAAGAACCGTTTGGTTTCTTATCTCAACATTATTTTTTAGTCTAACATACTAAGCATTATCCGTTCCATTTATAAGAAAAATAAAAGATTGTGTTTGTTGGGGAAAGTATTTTAAGACAAAATATAAAAATTACATGCAGTTTACTTCTCTAATCTTGTCAATCAAGATTGGAAATAAGGATGTCGCTTAGCAAAAAAGTGTGAATTCAGGATGTCATTTGAGGTTTATTTTTGAAACTTCCTAAAAGATTAAAAAAAAATAAATAAATAAATAAAATAGAAAAAAAAAAAATTAAAAAAAAAAGAAAAAAAAAGGAGGAAAAAAAATAAGGAAAAAGAATTATGTTTAGTTGATTAATATTTTATTTACATTAAAAAAAAAAGAATGTAAGAGCAGCAACAATTTTATTTTCACAAGCAGTAGGATGAATCACTCCAGCAGTAGAAACTTGTTCCTTTGGTTAAGCAGCAGTATGTTCTACCTTAGCAGCAGTATCATTAACACGTGCAATAGTATCAACCTTAACTGTTTCTTCAGTATGACCAACAGTAGGACCAACTTTTATTCAACAGTAGAATATCCCAAGCTTTAAGTGTATGATCAAATTCAAAAACAAATGCAAACTTAAACTTCAGAGCAAAAATTCAAAAATCAAATAAGAGCCCTTAGGTGTCTTAACGTGACACCCGCCTTAAACCAGTTTTTCCTAAAACTTTTTGTTAGTACGCCTTAAGGTTAGTAATCATAGTGTTGTAATTATAACCCAAGTGGGGGGGCGACTGTCACAACCCGTAATTTCAGGTCACTTTCCTAACCTCGACAAATCACCATTCATGTCCATCATTCATCATTCATTTCAGCGTAACCGGTTTGGTTTAGCTGCAAAATTTATGCATCATCAGTAGGATCATTGCATACGGACTAGTAATAGTCTGCATATCATCATATTTACATTTTCATACTATTCCACTCGTAGGTTTATCAAATTATATTTTTGTTACATTTGACGTTTTACGTATAATTACTTTTAATTAAAACGTTAACGCGCGATCAATAAATGTGACTAACACGTCCGACAATCCCCACGATGGTCCCGACATATTTTTATACTCATTTTAACATCAAGAAAATTATAAAATTCATTTACCCGGTATTTTGCGAATTTATTTAATTTATATCGTACATTTAATATAATTACGACGGTTTACGTAAAAACTAAACAATAATTACCCGAACACCCAATATTTGTACCCAACATATTTTTGTAATTTTTATGACTTCGTCAAGTCCCGACTAACTCCGTTAAATTTTATTTCTAGCAAACGTGATACCCGGTTACACCTAAAACTAATTAAATTAAACACCTAAACACATGTAATCATCACAAGGTTTAATCCAAAAGAGGCCCCCCCCCCCTTCTCTTCTTTGTGCGCCGGTCTCACACCCCCCAAAACACATCACAAGTTGCAACTTCACTTCACAATTAATGCACACTAATTCTTGTCTAATATATATAATTACCTACCACATTTTCACTTCATTTTTGCATAATATCTCAAGAAACTCTCTCATCTCTATGTGTGTGTGTGTATATTCGGCCAAACAAGAACAAGAGGAAGAAAACATCAAACTTTCAAGATCAATCCATAATCAAGCCCATCTAGTATTCCTTTAAGGGTTTTGAAATACAAACTCAAAGGTTTCTTAGGTTTTCATCATCTTTTTATCACTAATCTTTCAAGTAAGTTGTCAAAACTCATTTTCATAATTTTACCAAGTTAATATAATGTTCATATCATTTTTATGCAAGATCTATATGTATATGTTAGTTATACCACTCCTTTTAAATCTTTTTGCAAGTTATGAGCCCTAGAAGTGTTTTATACTTAGATCCTTGTTAGATCTACATGGATGATGATGTTTAGGACCCTTGACACTTTAAAAAGATATATGGTAAGTTTTAGAAAGATTGGTTGTTGTTTGTGACATTTTTGGACAAGTTACTAACTAGAAAATCAAGTTTTAACAAGTATATAAAACATTCTGTCCTTAAAAGTGAAACGTGGGAAAATCAGTAGGTGTGAGATAATTTTTGGCCAAATATTTAGAAAATACATTCCGATTCGAAGCCGTGGCCGAAAACGGGGATAAAAACGAGTTAATAACGAAGGAGATATGATTTTTCAAAGTTTAACGACGAAAACTAATTTTCAGAAAATAACATGCTGTTACGCGACTTTCGACGGACAAACTGAGGCGTTTAACGCGACCTAGATGACCCGAGCTACTGAAAATATATTAGTACATGTTTATACGAACCCACGGATATAAAGAACGTCGAAAACAAGCTAATAACGAACAAGATACACGCGTTTAAACATCGATAATATACTTTTCATTTTGACAGCTTTTTAACTAGAAAATGTTTACGTACTAGAAAATATATTTTTCACGTAACGACTATGGAGAACCGTAATTCTTAACCGTTGGAACACGTACGATCAAAGACTCATTAACACGACTATCATATTACATTTCATGTTTTCAAAACGCCGATACTAACACGAACGTTTTATACACTTTATTACATGACTAGTTTTGACGAAACAAGTTAACATATTTATATCAAGTTTTGGAAGAACATTACATATTAACGATAACTATGATTTTCAAAGTACGAGTGGTATAGGTTACATATACATGTACATGCACTACATTGCCTCATAATCTAAGTAGATTATGCTCATTCATGATAGGTAGCGGCTAGTGTACGCGCCTTGTTGTTCCCGTTCATCACATACTCATAGCATTGTTGTACCATCACTTCAGGTGAGTTTTCATAGCCCCGTTTTTCAATTTATTATTTCATTTCAAATCCCACGGGGGAGAATACATTGCAACCATTTTTATATGCGAGCCCTAGTATCAAATTCCTTGTACATAGATTAAGTTACCTTGTTGCCATATGAAAGTCCCCTATATCATGAACCGTTAATTTACCTGTAAGCGAGAGTGAGTGGATAGATCTATCGAGGGTGACGCCTCCATCCGTGTTGGCTTTGACCAACAACCGATAGCGGATGCATTTCATGTCTTTTTATTAAGAGTGCCTGGCAAAACACTCTGAGGGGCACCACAGATTCAGTCATAGTTTCGGGGTCATGAGCTTAAGTCTATTGTACACCATTTTTATGTGACTTATGTCATACACTTTATACTTGTGGCTATCGTATACCTTCATTTTATTAAACCTATGATCTCTCACCAACTTTATGTTGACCGTTTTTAGCAATGTATTTTCAGGTAATTAGCTAGCGTGTGGACATGCATTTGGCTATTTTGGAGTCGCGGGGTCGACTTGCATCACTCATTTTCATGCACTTATGTAAACGTTTGATCTACTATGGTTTTGTTATAAACTTGCAACATCATTTGGGACCTATGTTTTGTAAACTCTGATTTTAATTATGATCAAACGTGTATTTTCAAAACGACACTTTAGGTCGTTCAATATATCCATTGTATGAGACGCCATGAAAGTCACACCAAGGTATTCATATCCGCTGCCATTAACAGGTAAATTCAGGGTGTGACAGATTGGTACCAGAGCAATGGTTATAGCGAACTAGGTTGTCCTTATACCCTAGACTATAACTACCCCAACGGTAGTGTCTCATCATTTCATCATAAGTGCATATTTATTATTTATGAGTTTCATTACATGAGTTATTCATTTCATTTTGCATTGTTTCCCCAGAGATATGTCTTCTAACTCCCGCCCGATTATCATACTTTCCGATGTGGACATTGAGGACGCTATGTCTTCCACTATACCCATGGTTACACCTGTTCAGCCTGCACCACTTTCACCACCTTTGGCACAGGATACCGAGGCTTTCTACGAGGATGAGGTTGCTCCTACTCCTCAGATTTCACCCATTGCACCACCTCTTGTTACCCGTCCTCTGACAGACTCATCATCCCATACTTCATCAGTTCCAGCCGAACCTGTTCTTATGTTTCCTCGTCGCAAGACGATCATTGGTGCTCGTAAGAGCGTACGTCGTGTTACCACTACATTCAGGACACCAGCCATTCCTACACTACCACCATCATCAGATTTACCCACTACTACACCTGCTACTACTCCTTCACCTGCTCTATCTTTGCCGCCTAAAAAGCGTGCAAGATGCACTACCCCAGCCTTACCCACTACTCAGATTTCAGATTTACCACCACCTGCACATTACCACATTGGAGAGAGCTCGCGGGCTGCTGCTGCGAGAGTACCCACTGCTCTTACCTTGGATGCCCAGCTGACTGATCAGCAGGGGCAGTTAGCTAGATTGAGTTACCGAGTAGATGAGATCCTTGCGCCTCGACTAGATGTGGTTGAGGAGGATGTAGAGGATTTGGTTCAGGGTAGAGTTTCTATTGATGTGTCTTATCATGGACTGGAGACACGTCAGCTAGCGCATCAGGAGTTGATAGACCAGTTGAGGGATGAGTTACCCGAGATTCGGGACAGAGCCGAGCAGACTCAGGAGGAGCTACGCCGCCAGGCTATTGAGTTGGCATCAGTTAGAGCTGCTTTGACTGCATCACAGAGCAGAGAGACCGATCTTCAGTTGCGAGTGGAGCAGCTGGAGAAGGTTGCTATTTCCATGTCCAAAGTGGTCAAACTTTGGAAGCGTGGACCAGGTGGACCAGGTGGAGCACCAGGGAGTGCTTAGTGTTAGACTTTATCATGTAGCTTGTACTGTTATTATCCTAGTCCCGGGGTGTGGGACATAGTTATGAACTTGTTGTCTTTTGGTTGTAGTACAAACAAATGTATCAAGTATGACTCTACTATGTAGGATTTGGTTGTGCTATTATGATATCGGTCCACGTAGGCCGAAATTTTCATGTATGATATTCATGTATTCTGTTGTGATGTACCAGAATTATGGCACCTAGGAAAACAAGATCCAAGGCCGCTGCAACGGCTACCCCAGATATGACTCAAGCTGCTATCAGGAAGCTCGTTAGGGATAGTATAGCCGAAGCTCTAGAGATTGAAAGAGCCGCTGTTGCCGCAAGAGCTGCCGAAGATGCTTCTCGGATTGAAACATCGGGAGAAGCTAGCAACGGGACTAATGGAAAGAAATGTACGTACAAGGATTTCAAGAGTGGAGATCCTACTTTGTATAAGGGTACTGAAGGGGCTACTGCCATGGTTCGATGGTTCGAACATACCGAATCCGTGTTTATCTTATGCAACTGTCCGGATGATTCCAAGGTAAAGTTTGCCGTTAGTACACTCCGTGATCAAGCCTTATCATGGTGGAACTCTTACGCGAAGCCCATAGGGATGGAGAATGCTTACAAGATCACGTGGGATGAATTCAAGAAGCTAGTGACTAAGAAGTTTTGCCCACGAACTGAAGTGAAGAAGTTAGAGGTAGAGTTTTATGATCTGGTAACCGTGGGGAATGATATCGAGACTTATATTAGGAGGTACCAAGAGTTAGCCGCTCTATGCCCATCTATGGTGCCTGATAATGAAAAGTTGGTTGAGAATTTCATTGGTGGCTTGCCCGAAAACATCCGTGGTGATGTGATTTCTTTTGATCCGCAAACCCTTGATGAGGCAATCAGGATGTCTCAAAAGCTCATAGCTCAAGTTCTGAAGAAAGTGACACCCGCCAACAACAACAACAACAATAACTCCAACCGAAACCGTAACAACAACAATAACACCAACAATTACCGGAACAACAACAACTACTCCAATAACCGAAACAACACCAACCATAACAACAACAACAAAAGGAAATGGGATAACAACCAAGGTAACAACGCCAACCAACCACCACCCAAGAGGCAAGAGACTGCAAAGGCTTATGCTGCAGGTCCGACAGAAAAGAAAGGTTACTCCGGTACTCTACCAAAGTGTAACAAGTGCCAAACGCATCATAACCCGGGAGATTGCCCTAGGCCTTGTCAAAATTGTGGGAAAGTTGGTCATCAAGCTAATGGATGTAGGTCTGCTCCTGGGGGAAACAATCAGAATCCACCGCCAACGTGTTATAGTTGTGGAGAAGTGGGACACTTTAGGAACAATTGCCCGAAGGTAAGGAATCAAGGAGGAATAGCTCGAGGGAGAGCTTACGTCATGGGTGGAGATGATGCCCGCGAAGACCCGAAGGTTGTCACGGGTACGTTCCTTGTCAATAATCGTTATGCTTCTATTTTATTTGATTCGGGAGCCGATAGAAGTTTCGTTTCACTTACGTTTGCACCTTTACTCAACATTACACCAACCGCACTAGACATTTCATTTCAAGTTGAACTAGCTAATGGGTCTTTAGTTAACACCAATACAGTTCTCCGTAATTGCACCATCAATTTCCTTAATCATCCATTCAACATAGATCTTATGCCCGTAGAACTTGGTAGTTTTGACATTGTCATCGGCATGGATTGGTTGTCCCGTCACCGTGCAAAAATTATTTGTGATGAGAAGGTTGTCCATCTTCCTTATGATGGGGAGACATTAGTCGTTCGTGGAGAGCGAAGTGGAACTAGACTTAGTATCATATCATGCATCAAGACTGCGAAGTACATCAAGAAAGGTTGTTATGCATTTTTGGCTCACATTACTGAGAAGAAGTCGGATGAGAAACGACTTGAGGATGTGCCAATTGTTAAGGACTTTCCCGAGGTTTTTCCGGAAGAATTACCTGGACTACCACCTACGCGTCAAGTTGAGTTTCAGATCGACTTAGTGCCAGGAGCCGCACCTGTTGCAAGAGCACCGTATCGTTTAGCGCCTTCCGAAATGCAAGAGTTGTCGAACCAATTACAAGAATTACTGGACAAGGGATTCATTAGACCGAGTTCCTCGCCTTGGGGAGCACCGGTTTTGTTTGTGAAAAAGAAAGATGGATCTTTCAGGATGTGCATTGACTACCGAGAACTGAACAAGTTGACGGTGAAGAATCGTTATCCACTCCCTAGGATTGACGATTTGTTCGACCAGTTGCAAGGTTCTAGTTATTACTCCAAGATTGATTTGAGATCCGGTTACCATCAGCTTAGAGTTCGGGAGGAGGATATCCCGAAGACCGCATTTAGAACACGTTATGGACACTATGAGTTTCAAGTGATGCCGTTCGGATTAACTAACGCACCTGCGGTATTCATGGACCTCATGAATAGGGTGTGTAAGCCGTATCTTGATAAGTTTGTGATTGTATTCATCGACGACATCTTAATTTATTCCAAGAGTAAGCAAGAGCATGAAGAACACCTCAGAACGATTCTAGAACTGCTCAAGAAGGAGCAATTGTATGCCAAATTTTCTAAGTGTGATTTTTGGATACGAAGGGTTCAATTTCTTGGTCATGTCATTGATAGCCAAGGACTACAAGTTGATCCAGCGAAGATTGAGGCAGTTAAAGATTGGGCTACGCCCAAGTCTCCGACAGAAATTCGCCAATTTTTAGGACTTGCCGGATATTACAGGAGGTTCATTGAAGGGTTTTCTAAGATAGCCAAGCCGCTGACCAAGTTGACACAGAAGAATCAGAAGTACGAATGGGGAGATAAGCAAGAGTCCGCATTTCAGTTGTTGAAACAGAAGCTTTGTAGCGCGCCGATTTTAGCACTACCAGAAGGAATTGAAAATTTTGTGGTATATTGCGATGCCTCACACAAAGGGCTTGGAGCCGTGTTAATGCAGAACGAGAAAGTGATTGCTTATGCGTCACGTCAGCTTAAGAAACACGAGAAGAATTACACTACGCACGATTTGGAATTGGGTGCTGTAGTTTTCGCACTCAAGATTTGGAGGCACTATCTTTATGGCACCAAGTGTGTGGTATTTACCGATCACAAGAGCTTACAATATATACTTGATCAGAAGGAACTCAATATGAGGCAACGTCGTTGGCTAGAGTTGCTTAGTGACTACGATTGTGAGATCCGATATCACCCGGGAAAAGCTAATGTTGTAGCTGACGCTCTTAGCAGGAAAGAACGACCCAAACCTTTGAGGGTCAGGTCATTGGGGATGACAATCATTTCACCTTTACCATCAAAGATCTTAGAGGCTCAGATTGAAGCACTCAAAGAAGAAAACCGACCACACGAGAAGATTTATGGTATGCCCGAGAGCGAGAATGGATTTGTAAAGAGATCCGATGGAGTGTTATGCTTCAAGGACAGAAGTTGGATACCCCTTTATGGTGGAGTACGAGAGTTGATTATGCATGAGTCGCACAAGTCGAAGTACTCTATTCATCCAGGTTCTGATAAGATGTATCAGGATCTCAAGCAACTTTATTGGTGGCCCGATATGAAAGCAGAGATAGCGAGGTATGTTAGCCAATGTCTTACGTGTGCTAAAGTGAAAGCCGAGAATCAGAAACCGTCAGGGTTACTTCAACAGCCAGAGATTCCTCAATGGAAATGGGAGCGTATTACAATGGACTTTGTTACTAAACTTCCTAAGACTTCAGGTGGATTCGACGCTATTTGGGTCATAGTAGATCGTCTCACCAAATCAGCCCATTTCATACCGATTAGAGAGACTTATTCCATGGACCAACTCGCTAGACTTTATGTCAAGGAAATAGTCTCAAAGCACGGTGCACCAGTTTCCATCATTTCCGACAGAGATAGTCGTTTTACTTCAAATTTCTGGAAGTCACTACAAAATGCATTCAACACCAAATTAGACATGAGCACTGCCTATCATCCTCAGACCGATGGTCAGAGTGAGAGGACGATTCAGACTTTAGAAGATATGCTCAGGGCGTGCGTGATTGATTTTGGACATGGTTGGGCTAACCATTTGCCATTAATCGAGTTTTCTTATAATAACAGTTATCATTCGAGCATAAAGGCCGCACCATTTGAGGCATTGTACGGTCGTAAATGCCGGTCCCCAGTGTGTTGGGCCGAAGTTGGTGAAGTACAATTAACCGGTCCAGAGATGGTACGAGATACAACCGAGAAGATTGTTAAAATTCGAGAAAGGCTCGAAACAGCTAGAAGTCGACAGAAAAGCTATGCAGATGTTCGACGCAAACCATTGGAATTCCAAGTTGGAGATAAAGTCATGTTGAAGGTTTCGCCTTGGAAGGGCGTGATCCGATTTGGGAAACGCGGGAAGCTAAACCCGAGATACATTGGACCGTTCAAGATTTTGGAAAGGATTGGTCCGGTTGCATATAGGCTTGAACTTCCGCCAGAACTCAGCAACGTTCATAACACATTTCATGTTTCAAACCTCAAGAAGTGTCTTTCCGACGAGTCGTCCGTTATTCCACTTGAAGAAATTCAACTAGATGACAAGCTTAATTTTGTGGAAGAACCTGTAGAAATCATGGACCGTGAGGTCAAGCAATTGAAGCAGATTCGAATTCCTATCGTGAAAGTTCGCTGGAATTCTCGAAGAGGACCCGAGTTTACTTGGGAACGAGAAGACCAAATGCGACGCAAGTATCCACACCTTTTTCCCGAGCCTGCTTCTGAAACCAACAACAATTGAATTCAGGGACTGAATTCCCTTTTGGAGGGGCGACTGTCACAACCCGTAATTTCAGGTCACTTTCCTAACCTCGACAAATCACCATTCATGTCCATCATTCATCATTCATTTCAGCGTAACCGGTTTGGTTTAGCTGCAAAATTTATGCATCATCAGTAGGATCATTACATACGGACTAGTAATAGTCTGCATATCATCATATTTACATTTTCATACTATTCCACTCGTAGGTTTATCAAATTAATATTTTTGTTACATTTGACGTTTTACGTATAATTACTTTTAATTAAAACGTTAACGCGCGATCAATAAATGTGACTAACACGTCCGACAATCCCCACGATGGTCCCGACATATTTTTATACTCATTTTAACATCAAGAAAATTATAAAATTCATTTACCCGGTATTTTGCGAATTTATTTAATTTATATCGTACATTTAATATAATTACGACGGTTTACGTAAAAACTAAACAATAATTACCCGAACACCCAATATTTGTACCCAACATATTTTTGTAATTTTTATGACTTCGTCAAGTCCCGACTAACTCCGTTAAATTTTATTTCTAGCAAACGCGGTACCCGGTTACACCTAAAACTAATTAAATTAAACACCTAAACACATGTAATCATCACAAGGTTTAATCCAAAAGAGGCCCCCCCCCTTCTCTTCTTTGTGCGCCGGCCTCACACCCCCCAAAACACATCACAAGTTGCAACTTCACTTCACAATTAATGCACACTAATTCTTGTCTAATATATATAATTACCTACCACATTTTCACTTCATTTTTGCATAATATCTCAAGAAACTCTCTCATCTCTATGTGTGTGTGTGTATATTCGGCCAAACAAGAACAAGAGGAAGAAAACATCAAACTTTCAAGATCAATCCATAATCAAGCCCATCTAGTATTCCTTTAAGGGTTTTGAAATACAAACTCAAAGGTTTCTTAGGTTTTCATCATCTTTTTATCACTAATCTTTCAAGTAAGTTGTCAAAACTCATTTTCATAATTTTACCAAGTTAATATAATGTTCATATCATTTTTATGCAAGATCTATATGTATATGTTAGTTATACCACTCCTTTTAAATCTTTTTGCAAGTTATGAGCCCTAGAAGTGTTTTATACTTAGATCCTTGTTAGATCTACATGGATGATGATGTTTAGGACCCTTGACACTTTAAAAAGATATATGGTAAGTTTTAGAAAGATTGGTTGTTGTTTGTGACATTTTTGGACAAGTTACTAACTAGAAAATCAAGTTTTAACAAGTATATAAAACATTCTGTCCTTAAAAGTGAAACGTGGGAAAATCAGTAGGTGTGAGATAATTTTTGGCCAAATATTTAGAAAATACATTCCGATTCGAAGCCGTGGCCGAAAACGGGGATAAAAACGAGTTAATAACGAAGGAGATATGATTTTTCAAAGTTTAACGACGAAAACTAATTTTCAGAAAATAACATGCTGTTACGCGACTTTCGACGGACAAACTGAGGCGTTTAACGCGACCTAGATGACCCGAGCTACTGAAAATATATTAGTACATGTTTATACGAACCCACGGATATAAAGAACGTCGAAAACAAGCTAATAACGAACAAGATACACGCGTTTAAACATCGATAATATACTTTTCATTTTGACAGCTTTTTAACTAGAAAATGTTTACGTACTAGAAAATATATTTTTCACGTAACGACTATGGAGAACCGTAATTCTTAACCGTTGGAACACGTACGATCAAAGACTCATTAACACGACTATCATATTACATTTCATGTTTCCAAAACGCCGATACTAACACGAACGTTTTATACACTTTATTACATGACTAGTTTTGACGAAACAAGTTAACATATTTATATCAAGTTTTGGAAGAACATTACATATTAACGATAACTATGATTTTCAAAGTACGAGTGGTATAGGTTACATATACATGTACATGCACTACATTGCCTCATAATCTAAGTAGATTATGCTCATTCATGATAGGTAGCGGCTAGTGTACGCGCCTTGTTGTTCCCGTTCATCACATACTCATAGCATTGTTGTACCATCACTTCAGGTGAGTTTTCATAGCCCCGTTTTTCAATTTATTATTTCATTTCAAATCCCACGGGGGAGAATACATTGCAACCATTTTTATATGCGAGCCCTAGTATCAAATTCCTTGTACATAGATTAAGTTACCTTGTTGCCATATGAAAGTCCCCTATATCATGAACCGTTAATTTACCTGTAAGCGAGAGTGAGTGGATAGATCTATCGAGGGTGACGCCTCCATCCGTGTTGGCTTTGACCAACAACCGATAGCGGATGCATTTCATGTCTTTTTATTAAGAGTGCCTGGCAAAACACTCTGAGGGGCACCACAGATTCAGTCATAGTTTCAGGGTCATGAGCTTAAGTCTATTGTACACCATTTTTATGTGACTTATGTCATACACTTTATACTTGTGGCTATCGTATACCTTCATTTTATTAAACCTATGATCTCTCACCAACTTTATGTTGACCGTTTTTATCAATGTATTTTCAGGTAATTAGCTAGCGTGTGGACATGCATTTGGCTATTTTGGAGTCGCGGGGTCGACTTGCATCACTCATTTTCATGCACTTATGTAAACGTTTGATCTACTATGGTTTTGTTATAAACTTGCAACATCATTTGGGACCTATGTTTTGTAAACTCTGATTTTAATTATGATCAAACGTGTATTTTCAAAATGACACTTTAGGTCGTTCAATATATCCATTGTATGAGACGCCATGAAAGTCACACCAAGGTATTCATATCCGCTGCCATTAACAGGTAAATTCAGGGTGTGACAGTGGGCACTTAGGATTTGATGTATGGAACATATGTTCAAACAATACCCAGTAATTGTAAAGGGTTACATGTATTCAAAATGAAAATGCTAATCCAAACACCCACTATATTCCAAAAGGCAAATCGTTTTGATTTGTAACAGTCAAACTAAACAATTACCAACAACAACCAAACTTTTATTGATCGGTTTCATGTTCACATCCATTACAAACTTTCCTATCATCTATATGTACTTTTCGACATATTTGCTTCAGCAAAAGTAAAATTAGGGTGTTTTGGTTAGATTTAACTAGATTATAATAGTTATGAATGTGGTTGCACTATTATACCCATGAAAATATAAAAAAGAGTAAATAGACTTTCGTTGTTAGCTAGTCTAGTTCAAAATGGACAATTGTTAGAAGGAAAAAAATAAACAAAGCTATTGATTTGATTGTTGAAATGATGTACTTGAAAACTGAAAAGGCAAATCTCGAGAAGGCAAATCTTGAGAATCGGAAAGAGATCTTTTACACCTGCCACTTAGATCTTTTACAACTCCCACTTGCACCCAATAGTGGATTTTAGAAAGACGCACACAATAGTGAAGCAACAGTAATCTCTCCGCTATATAAACCATTTCCAACCAAAGCAGAACGTGCGCATTCAACGATAGTAAGAAGAGAGAATACCATAACATAGTTATAGTGTTAGAATCCTCAAGAAACAGCTTACAACCCAAGCCTAGCTTCTTTCTTTCTGTCTCTTGATTGTCTCTCACCATAGAAACCTTGTAACTGTGCCCATCATGAATCATAAACTCGTTATTCTTTCAATGTCCAAACGGCACGTGTTTATGTTTATCTTGTTAAATCATGAGTTGCTCAAGTTTAAACCGGACCAACAAGTGATGTCAGAGCGGGTGGATCATTCTTATCATCTAGATCTGTTCTTAAATGACTACTAATAACTTTTAGCCGTTCTTAAATGATGGCTAATAACATACAACCACCGTCCTCTACAAAAACCCTAACATCAAAATCCCCTTTATGTTGTTGTCGAGTACCTCCTCATGTTGAACCTTTCCGGTGCGTGAAAGTACTCGAACTGCCTATCCACAATCTTTCCCTTGAATATGACCTCAGCACCACCCGTTCTTAAATTACAGGTGCAAACCATGGATGCAACCTTAGTCCCATGCAAGCTTAATGAGAGGTACATCGAAGGGTGTAATATGGTTGATCTCAGTAACAACCATATTTGAAGCGAAAAATGGTGGATCATCAGAGGCTATTAAAGGGGGCCATGTGATGGGTAGAGGATATGGCATTTGTTTCTCGACGTTGTTAGGTGATGTTCCTTGAAGAGAATGCGTAGAGGTTAATTCGAGCTTGATTCTTTGCCAAACTTAATCCCTGATCTTGAATGTAACATCAGCTAACGACGTCAAGCGACAAAGGATGAAATCAACATAGATCAATCTAGGTTGGTTTCATCCTTTGTTGCTTGACGTTGTTAGGTGATGTTCCTTCAAGATCAGGGATTATAGCGATCCCTAATGTATGATTTCTCATCCTTGTTGCTGCCCATCTGAGCAACCAAGATCAACCACTGAGGCCAGAGGCCAAAGATAACAGATTCAAGATCCAGTCATTTTTTGTACTTCATAAGCATCAATAGAATTAGGTATAATAAATATTGAAAATCTTTAATGTAATAAGCAGTATGTAACCGACTAGGACTCCTTAGTCTATAAAAGGAGTGTTGGGTTTATTGATTTGATGATACAAAACATGAAGAATGAAACATGAAGGACTTAATGTGACAAGAAGGGAAACTATAAAAAGATGGAGGATTTGGAAGATTCTAGAAGATATGCCTAAAAGATTTAGTTTCCTAATTGTATTTATGATTCCTCTTGTAAACCTAGATGACTCTATTATATAAAGAGATCATTAGGTCATTAGTTTTGTGTGCACAATCCAATTAAACTTTGCGTTGAGACAAAAGGTGTTTGGAAATATCAACGTAAATTCTGCTGCTAGTTACAATGATTCTGCTGCTTGCCTAAACTTTCTACTGCTGAGGGTTCTGCTTCTCGCTTTGTAACTACGGGGATTGTACTGCTTGGTTTGAAAGTAAAGGGACTGTTACGCAAATTTGGCACCAATAAAACCCTAAATCGATCCAAACGGCTTAAAAACCCAATTCGATCTCGAAATTGGCTTTGTGCGACCAAAAATTAATCATATTGAAACCCTAACACACTTTTAAACGAACATGCACAAGTTCTTTTCTTAATAATCGAGCATGATCAACAAAATTCATCCACTCAAGTGTTCGTCTTCGTTTTTTTGTTTAAATTTTTATTTGTTTTATTTTGAGTATTTTATTTTTATTTTTATTTATTATTATTTTTTTTTATTTTTGGTATGAATAGACGTACAAATTTGTAGTAATTTCCAATTATTGGTATTGTAACGTTTTTACATTTGAAAAACGTTGTAATCTTTAAAATAAATACACAACAAACTTTTAGAAAATCGGTAACCAAAAAAGCACAAAACAGAAAAAAAAATTAAAACCTACGAAATTAAAAATAAAGTACACAACAATCTTTTACAAAAATAATTACACTACAAAATATTGTGGTGTTTGGGTGGGAAGTTACTTATTTGATAGGTGACGATCTTAACAAATTTATCAACACTAATTCATTTGTGTCAAGTGCGACTGAAGTCGTCATTACATGCCCACGAGCACACTAGATATTTTTTTAGAAGTCGCTCACTTTCCCCTTAATAAGTAGCTTAAGCGATTATTTTCCCGCCTTTTTTCCCATTACCCTGCACAACAGAAGTCATCATGCCACTTGATTACTAGGACTAAAGTCATCATTACATGCAACTCGCACCCAATAAGAGACTTTTTTGCCACCTTATTCCCGCGTACTAGAAAATAACGTCGCTTTAATTTGCCACTTTATTCTCAGCATGTTCATATCGATTAACCCAAACTTAACTATGATTACTGAATTCTATATTTTCATCATAAAAACAACCTGATTCTACAAATTACTATTATCACATCTCCAAATATCACATAGCAACACTTCCAACAATATAATCATATCGACGAATAACAACAACTACTCGGTCACAGAAATTAATCACAAACTCAAAAAACTACATAATAAAACACAAGATTAGATTAAATATAGCCATACTTCCATTCAGACCATTATACTGTTCATAATTACAGCCCACTGCCCAGTTACATACACAAAAACCTAATAACCTAATCATCTTCAAACCCAATCATAAAGCATATTTTACATCCGAAAGTCAAAAAAAACTTTGATACAAATAACACACATTCTTCTCTCTCACTAAACTACTGCGTTGGTTGACGTTGTAGGACCAACTTGATGTAGAACCACTAGCCTGCGGTAGCGTGAGTGGGATAAACTCTTTTTATGACTTTTGGGCTTTCAAGTTGATTGTCGAAAAAGAGTTGCAAACCGATGTACGGTTTGTACCTATCCCTAGCCACAAGTGCTCTTCTCATTCTATATCTCCCTTCCGTGCCCCTATAGTTGTCCTCTCGATCAACCATCAAACATTCCTGCTTTTTACCACTTTGATGGCCAACGAGAGCCTAATTGGTAGTTAGGCTTTCCATGTCAGTGGTATTGGGAATGATTGTAATGGAAGGATGGAGGGCGGGCAGATGAGACGCCTTTCGGTACAAGAAAGGTTTGAAATTCACCGTATTGCTCGAATAGACGCTCGAGGATGTTATGGAAGGGTGTTTAGATGAATGGGATTTATAGATCATTATGGTTTAGGGTTATTAGTCGTCATTTAAGAACGACTAACTGCTATTAGTAGTCATTTAAGAACATGTCTGGGCCGTGAGGTGACCCTCTTGACGTTGCTTGCTAACCCATGTAATGTGTGAGTACATACTTGAATTAACTAGTATGTAAATGATGATCAGCAGCAAATGACGTTTTGTCATTGAGTGAAGACCTTGAGTATCGTATATGGTAAACAATTTCAACTTTTTGTTAGATGGTAAACAACTTTATATGGTTATCATATATGGTAAACAACTTTATATTGTGGGATTGGTTGCGCCTTCATTCGTTGTAATAACCTTTTATAGAGGAGGATCCAGTGTTGTTTCTTAGTGTGAACAGTGGCTTTGCCTAAATATTTAGGGCTTTGTTGGATTTGACATAAAGTAGTCTGTCCAGTCTTTTCAACGCCTTGGGAAGCGGCATGATGAATGTATAAGGCGGGAAATAGTCTCTTAATCGACTTTTAGGCTTAGATAAGCGACTTGGTATTTAACTCATTTAGCTTGGTGGATCATTTTTAGCTTATTCACAGCTTATCTAGGTAAGATGTCAACCCAATTTTATTTTTCCTATATTCCTCATTGTTTAAGGTACATTCCATTGATTTCTCATATTCTTGTTAAATAGATCAATATTTTTGTAGGGTCAATTTATGAATTTTAATGAGTTTTAGAGGGTATATAAGCGACTCTATAAAATAAAACCTTAGAGTGCAAGTGGCAATGATGATTTCATTACTGTCAGGCGAACCATGTCAGTCATAACTGTAGTTAAGTCATAACTACTTTTCTTTTCTTTTTTAGGGAAAAACTACAAAAGTGGGAAAAGAGTCTCGCAAGCGGCTAAGTGGGTGGTAAGTAAGCGACCTGATAAAATCCACGTGTAGACCGATATTGTTATATGTCTTTAGGGCTTGTTGTTTCTAAATATTTAGGGCTTGTTGGATTTGACATAAAGTAGTCTGTCCTGTCTTTTCAACGTCTTGGTATTTAACCCATTTAACTTGGTGGATCCTTTTTAGCTTATTCACTGCTTATCTAGCTAAGATGTGAACCCAATTTTATTTTTCCTATATTCCTCATTGTATGAAATTAAAATCTTTTTGTGACAATTTATAAAACTTTTGTAACAATTACCAAAACAAAAAATATTAGATTAAAAAGAATTAGTAGTACGCAACAAACCTTTAACTAAATGTCGCATAATAGATTTTCGAAAGATAATCCTTTTTTTTCCTTTTAAATGTGATGCAGTATTTTTATCACTTTAAAGAACACCAAAATTCTGAATTAAAACCACCATTCAACACTTAGTAAAACAATTATATAAGTAATAACTACGAATTTCATTAACATCATTCTGAAGATAAATAGTACACATTACGTAAACTTCATCAAAACAAGTTTTTTTAACAAACAGCAAGATAAAGAGTAAACATAACATAAAATTCCCCACGACAAGGTTTTTTCACCAAACCTAATCCCACTCGCTTAGCTTTTTCAACATTCTAGTATTCTCCAATGAACGACGCCCACTTGCCCGACGCCTTTCAGTCAGAAATTCAATTTCTTTCAAATCTTCTTTCTCATCCAACATGAGAAATTGAAATTGTTCCTTAAGAAGAATTACACAAATGAATTACCACAAAACACTTCAATATATTGAATACGTATGTAATACTAACCCTAGAACCTCATTTTATAGATTAAGGAGTCCTAGTCAGTTACAAAGACTTCATATACAAGATAATATCAATTCGTATCATTACCATAAATATCTAACAAACTATACAAGTTTATCTAATAAGCAGTAGAATGATTACTCTAGCAGTAGAGTCTTCTTGGGCTAGCAGTAAAATCACACTTTGCTTATTGATCCTTTCTTCAGACAACTCCAGCAGTAGACTGTACACACCAGCAGTAGAGTTATTAAGCCCAACAGCAGAATCATAATTGGTGTATTTTCCTTAAGACTTATGAGCAGCAGCATAACATGCAAAGTAGCAGCATCTTCAAAACCCAACAATCCTCACCTAAACTTGATATTTCTCCCCAAAATCATCAAGTTTCTAATAACCACAGACTTACACTAGGAGGATGCTTCCAAACACTTACTACTTCTTTGTTTTACCATAATTCTGCCCATAGAGTTTTCTCTGAAGCATTCTGAGAAGTTGATGAGGCGAAAAGTGTACCGCTTTTAAGGGGTCATTTAAGCCCTAAATCGTATTTATTTGATCAAATATTGCCCTAAATCGTTCCTTTTGTCATTTTAGGTACTTTTGAGGAGAAATCTGGAAAAGGAGGCATTTTGGACGTTTTTGGAGCATTAAAGTGAAGAAAACGGCAAAGTCTCAAAAATCGGCTAAAAGTTACTCTTGACGGCGTCAAGATTTACTCTGGACGGCGTCATGCTTTGGCAAGAAAAGTTGGACGTGAAATTTACTCATGATAAGCCAGTGAAAATAGCATGTGAATTCTGATGGCATCACGCTTTAACTTGATCAAGGGCGTCACGGCTTAAATCATAAGGGGACGGCGTCACGTTCATGGTTCGACGGCGTCAAGCCTTGATAAGCCGGAATGGATTTTTGAAGAGCTAAAGAGGGACGGCGTCAAGAAGGTCATCCGGGAACCCTAAAAGCGGCGAGGTGACGGCGTCACACTCCATAAGGTGACGCCGTCAGATCCAAAAATCTATATATAGTTTTCTAATCTTTTGTCATTAAGGAGAGCTTAGTGTGTGGAATTTTGGGATAAAACCCTAAGACGATTTTAGCTACTTTTTCAGGGCTTTTTGCCTTGAGATCTTCCATGTTTCATTGAAAGATAAGTTATCAATTAATCATTCAATATGTCTATGTGTTGTTTGATTCTATCTTATTCTTGTCTTTTGTTTAACATGTTAGGCTAAATTTATCTTGTGTTTGCTTAGATCTAATGAAACTTAGCTATTGATTATTGGTTGTTAGTGTGTTGTTAGTTGTATTGGATGATTGTTTATCTATGTTAGGCTTAAGAAAACTGGCTAACTTCCTATTCGGTAACTTGCTTGAACGTCTTAAGAAACATGAACCAAACGCGTACTAAAGGTTTTTATGGTTGTATTTAATGCACAAGCGAATTCTAGTGATCCCATGTTAGGAGCTTCCTAGCCGGCTCGACATAGGAGTGAAGTAGGAGCTTGTAGAGTTGGGGAAGTAAGTACGCCACCCCACGAATGGTATTAAGGAATACACCCGTTATCCACGCGACTAATACACACTAATTAGCCGGTAAAAGATAGTTAGGGAGTAAGGAAATCTAAGTAAACACATTTCTCTACACATAAGTTTCTCACCACATTTTATTTTCAGTTATTTATTTTATTTGCATCCGTAGTAATTTTGGGTTAGTTGACTAGCAACTAATTCCGCCCACTCCTTCAAACCCGAGATTTTACTTGCTTTCATAAAAACTATAAAAACATAAAAAAGAATCTTCCTCAACCCTTAGACCTAATTAGAGTAGCCTTTCATACCTAACGAACACTATTCCCTGTGGAGAACGATCAATCCCCCGTACTTACCACTACACTATACTACATCGGTCAGGTACACTGCCTGGTGGGGTTGTAAGCCTCTTGAGATCCCTCGAGAGGTAAAACCTGTTGTAAGGTTACAAAACCACGCAATCAAGTTTTTGGCGCCGCTGCCGGGGAATAGTTATTGTTTAGGTTGAATTTTTATTTCTATTAGGTCTACTCACTAGATTCCTTTCTAGTGAGATTTTTATTTTATTTTTCTAGGTTTTCTTTAGTCTATCTATTTTCTTCGTGTCTTTGTTCGTAACCATACCATCCGACATCATGGAAGATGGTAATATCCTTAACCCACACAACCCACCACCACAACAACCACAACCACCTCCTAGAGCCCGTACTTTAGGAGAGTATTCCCGTCCTAGCCACCATGGCTATCGAAACACCATTAAGCTCACTCAAGGAGCCAATATCACACCCTTGCGATCCGACACCATCCGGTTGGTGCAAAGCGGATGCGCATTCCATGGACTTCGTTCTGAAGATCCTAATCAACATCTCAAGGACTTTCTTAAAATCGTTGATTCTATAGACCTTGATGTTGCCACTCGAGAGACGACCCGATTGCGTCTCTTTCAATTCTCTCTGCGGGACCAAGCTAGTCAGTGGCTAGAACGTCAACCCGCAGGATCCATCACCTCTTGGGATGATCTCACCACTCGTTTCCTTGCTCAGTTTTTCCCACCGGGAAGAACTACCAAGCTAAGGAATGATATCTTGATGTTCCAACAACGTCAAGGCGAAACTCTCTACGAGGCATGGACTCGATTCAAGGACTTACTCCGAAAGGTCCCTCACCATGGCATGGATCCTTGGCTACAAATCCAAATCTTCTATGATGGTGTCGATCATCAAACTAGAAGAGCCATAGATTACGCCGCCAATGGGAGATTGAGCAGGCTCAGTGTCGATAAGTGCTGGGAAGTCATTGAGGACTTAGCACAGTACGAAGAAGAAGAATGGGATGACTTAACATTCTCGGAAGAAGGGATTTTAAATTGCATGGGTGCAACCCAAGAACAGCTGTTCGCAAACATAAAAAGGCAGGTTGAGAGCTTAATGAAAGCTGAGATACCTACGGCTGATAAAAATCCCGATGAGTGCGTGAACACAATTGGTAAACATACGTTTCACCAATTCTCACGACAAGATGAATTTGAAGGGATAATGCTAACTTTCGTGAACAACCAAGAGAGACGCATCAAGGAATTAGAAACTCACTTGAAAAACACCCAAGATATGTTCATGGAACTAGCAGAAAAATTCATCTCGAGAATAAAAGAGAAAATTAAGAAAGAAGCCGCACACAAAAAGATCGAGAAGATCTTTGAACTCCCGGTCCCTAATGAACCATACAACGAATGGGATGATGAAACCCCTCTCCCCGAGCCTTCACTTTTAAAGCCCTCTTATCTATTTGGATCCTCTCGCGAGAAAAAGAATTCTCAAGATCGTAGCATTTTCGTGGGGAGCATGGTTGTCACGCTCCCTAACTTTCATGAAGCTAGGAAACGATCTTTTGACTTTAAGCCAGGTGTGAGAAGAACTCAATTAAAACACACCATCATTTCGAAAACCCCCTGGAAAAGTTCCTCTCACTCCCTGAATACTCGCCTTGATGGAAATTGGGACCCGAATAAGACGTCAACCAACCCTTTTCAACATTTTACTACACCCCGTGACAGTAACAAAACATTTGACCCAGGAGGAACTTGTTAACGAGACTAGCTATCAGGATTATTGACCCTGACTAGCTGCTCTCTTAAAGTACGAGGGGCTCATTTGTAAACTGGCACAAAGTAGCAAAATACGCTAATCTGACGGCGTCATAATTTGAACGTGACGCCGTCACCCCGTCTGCA
Source organism: Artemisia tridentata subsp. tridentata (assembly GCA_021014915.2). NCBI lineage: Eukaryota > Viridiplantae > Streptophyta > Magnoliopsida > Asterales > Asteraceae > Artemisia > Artemisia tridentata. The sequence goes on from CP139506.1 coordinate 120,033,654, forward strand.
CAGCAATAATAACTTTAATTCCATCACTTTCATCACAAACCCCACAAACCATATCCTCTCCAACCCCACCTTCGAATTTCCAGGATCAAATTCACCGACTTTCGTCATCAATTTCCACGTGGTAAGTAATTTTTATTCATTCTTTTCGTTTCAATTACTCATAGGATTTGTCAATTTCGAAAACCCTCTACTCATGATATCCTAGGGTTGATTCATGCTTAGAACTCATAATGTCTTTTAATTAGTGTTATTTTAGCAATGATTAAAAGCATGTGATTATTAGCAATCAAATGGGTTAATTCATTAATAGGGTGGCCACGAATTTGAACCATAACCTGTGATCCAATCACCCATTTTTCTGCAAAAAGTGGTGTGTGGTTATTGAGCCTGAAGTTTGAATATTGATTTTTCCCTCGTAATTATGGATTTGAACACTGGTCGAATCTGACGGCGTCACATATCAAAGCGTGACGGCGTCAGACCTGTCTGATGCGCCACCAAATCTTTAATTCACATATTAACACTTGTATTCCTCCTGTTTTGTTCCAGATAATGAGTAAGCGTCAAAGACCCAGCCGAGGAAGTTCTTCCCGATCTCAACAAGAAAACTTTGGGGATACGGTCCTCAGTTGGGGTGTCTTTGACAACGATGCTGCTACAAGCAAATATGCACAATTGTTACTACACAAGGTCGAGAATGGAGCAGTGGTTGACTGGGGCTTTCTGAGGAGAGTAGGTCTTGAGCAGACTTTTCTCCAAAGTTTTCAGACGGATGGGTTTACCGGCCCCCAGTGGGAAAGACTGTTTAAGATTCAGGAGCCGGTATATGAGGAGTTGGTACGGGAGTTCTTTGCCACCTTTCATTTTGATATGGCTGAGGCAAGGACCGATGTGGGCGGTACCACGATCTATTTCAGGCTGGGGGTGAGCTAAGGACGTGTTCTGTTACTGAGTTTGGGTGGAGACTGGGGTTATATGATCAGCATGATACCATTCAGGCAGGGTTCATGCAGAGGTTGTTGCATGGGGAGTCGATGAAGAATGATTTTAGATGCTCTATTTTCTGGCAGACTATTAGGGATGGGGTGTATACCTCGACCACTGTAGCATCCCAAATCAGGGATCCTAGGGTTCGGTTGACTCATCGTTGCCTCACCTACAGCTTGACAGGGCGTCACAGCTCTCACCACCGTGTCACAGCTTCTGATCTCTTCTACCTGTACACCATCTACTCTAATGATGTTTACTGCAACATCCCGTTTTGGGTTGCTAGCTTTATGCATGGTGGAGTTGGGGAGAGGGAAGGTGACAGGATTTATGGTGGGATGTTCATCACCCGACTGGCCCAGTCTTATGGAGTCCTCAGGCCCGAGGTCATGAGGTATTTGAGTGGTGATAAATGCAGGACGGTGAAGGAGAGGTCCCTGAAGCAGATGGAGGTGATTATGGAGATGCATGACGGGTCCTTTATGTGGTATCACCCAGTTGGAGCTGAGGATGATGATGATGAGGATGATGAGGAGGAGGAGGAGCCCCAGCAGCAGCAGCATGAGGGGTATGAGGCCGGTACAGCTGATTACTACCGGCATATGAGCAGGGGGGACTGGCAGGCTCACCAGGGGACCTGGATGGGCCAGGTTGATGCTTGGAGGACCAGGGCGGACGAGAGGTTCGACTGGATGTATGATCACACGGTTCGTCAGATGCAGCATCTATCCACACGTGATCAGTTGGACCCGCATCTGCAGATTGACCCTTTCTCGGGTCGTGAGCAGGATTACCCTCCATACGGGTACTACGGGCATCTTCCTCCTGGCTATAACTATCGCCAAGGACCCCCTCACCAGTGATGTTGTGATTTGATGTTTTGTTGTTTGAACAATTTGATATTTGGTTGTATGTGTTGAAACAATATGGTCTGTAATAATTTAGGGAAGGCATCTGTTTGCCTTAAAACATTTGTTACATTGATTTTATTTATCGCATGCTAGCCTCATTTGATTGTTATTTTATTTGTTTTGTGTTTGTTTATTTATTTGTTTGATTTTATTTTCCGTATGTGTGTTTAATTTTTATCATTATTGATTCATGTTCAAAAGTAAATTGTGAAAATGCTTTATGTTGTTTTTAACTTCGTCTTAACTACATATAAAGGTATTTTGCAAAAGATAAGTGTAAGGGAAATCTAAATCGGTTTATTAGAACACAAATTAACATGAATCGTAATAATAATAAATTAGCATACATATTCGTATTTGTTTGAGTCAAATGCTTGTATCGAGTCATAATGAGGTTTTGCAGGATTTCCAGGAAGTAAGGTAAAGGTTTTTTCCAGAAATTTTCCGGAAACTTAAAATGAAAATTTTTGTCAGGTCATTTCTGACGGCGTCAGGGGTTATAACCTGACGGCGTCAGATTTAATTTCCAGAAATTTTTGAAAGTTTTGTTTTCATAAAAAGTTTTATTAAAATCTCCAACTTATAATCTCCAGGAATCTGCAAAATTATCATTCCACAAGCATTATATCCTTATATATAGATTTTTCCCGCCGATGTTATGCAGGTTTTCGTGTTTGTTTTCTCAGGTTTAACAGGTTATTTTGGACAAGGAGATGTTTTTGGAATCAAGCTTATGGCGATGCATTAGTCATGGAGCTTCAACATTCTCTTTGGAGGAAGATTTAACCGTGTAATTTCATTATCCACCGAGCGAATCAGGGGAGTATTTGATTTCATTCTTTTACTTTATGCTTTTACATCTTGTTATTTGAACATTGGGGACAATGTTCATCTTAAGTGTAAGGGGAGGGTAAAAGTACGATTTTAGAGAATACAATTGCGCTTGATTTTTGTTTGTTTAATAGTAGATGTGTAATAAAACTGAGAGAAATACTTGTTAAGGTAATTTTAGTGCCAAATTTAAAATTTTTTACAACATATAGGAGTGAAACTTTGATCTTAATGAGCGTCTCACGGATAGGAGTTATATGACTAGCACAAAAACCGTACCACTAAAAAATTTTCCACCCCAAATATGTGAGGTTCGCCCCTAGAATTGGTAGGAAAAGCATTTATGCTATGATGTGTGTACCGGTAGCACTTAGATTCTAGAACTTGCGTTAGGACCATTCCGAGGCCACAAGTGAGACTACATTCGTGTAGTTAGATTTACTACATGATAAGAGGCATTAGGATTAACCCATTGTTTTACACCTGTGTTTTTGTTATAATTACTTTGGCTACATTGGTCAAGTAATTCCCCCACACCCTTTGCGTTGTACTCATTTTTAGTACACGATACCCCTAGTACACCCCTCAGAGCCTATCTTTTCGTTTCAACCTTTAAGCATTTTACTTAAAGGAAGAATTTGTTACACCCCACTTAAATGTACACCCAAATCGCCTTAGCCTACCTTGTATGCACTCATTTTTAGTGCATTATTGTGACAACATTTGTTTAAACCCTTATTTAATTATCTAGTTGATTACATGGTTGCTAAGTCGAGTCATATCCTTGTACATATTGTTTTGGGACGATTGGGACTCATGGGTAAAGTACTAGTGTAATGGAGTAACGGGGAAGAACATCATTTATTACCCCCATATGTGCTAAATATTTTAAAAGTACTCCAAGTTTTTCGATTATCTTAATTCGAGTCATTAGAATAGTTATTTGTAAAGTTATGTAAAAATTCAAGTGTAAGGGGAATGCAACGCCCCTATGATGTATTATTTTGGATGGTAGGGCAAAAGTGTATGCAAAAAAAAAAAAAAAAAAAAAAAAAAAAAAAAAAAAAAAAAAAAAAAAAGTAGAAAAAACATACGGACTACCATCCCGTTTTATTTTATGTTTATTTTATATTTTTGTTATTTTGTTATTTTGTTTCTAGCTTAAGATCGAGTCTAGTCTTGGCTTAGCAACGTTGTATAGTACATGTAATTGATCAAGATTTTTAACTCGCCACCAGTAAAATATCCCGTATCCAACAAAACCGTGTTTTCCTTTTCCCTACACCTAACGTTATAACCCATTTAAAAGCCCTCTTTGATAGTTTATCTTTGGTGCTTACGCCTAGTGGAGGAGGTTTTCGATCCTTTCCCAAGCCTATGGTAATCTAGTTGCTATGACAGGTAGTGAGAGATATTATCCGTTTTCATTTATGAGATTTATTTTGATGACACTTGAGAGATGTGAGTATCTAAACACTACTTGTGAGGTGCTAGTTTATAATCTCCGTGCTTATTATGATTGAAGTGGAACGATTATTTGTTGTAATTACTTTTATGTTAGCATTAAATGACCCCTAACTTGTATTTTGATTAGAATAAAAGCGCATTTGCTTGAGGACAAGCAAATCTCAAGTGTAAGGGTATTTGATGAGGCGAAAAGTGTACCGCTTTTAAGGGGTCATTTAAGCCCTAAATCGTATTTATTTGATCAAATATTGCCCTAAATCGTTCCTTTTGTCATTTTAGGTACTTTTGAGGAGAAATCTGGAAAAGGAGGCATTTTGGACGTTTTTGGAGCATTAAAGTGAAGAAAACGGCAAAGTCTCAAAAATCGGCTAAAAGTTACTCTTGACGGCGTCAAGATTTACTCTGGACGGCGTCATGCTTTGGCAAGAAAAGTTGGACGTGAAATTTACTCATGATAAGCCAGTGAAAATAGCATGTGAATTCTGACGGCGTCACGCTTTAACTTGATCAAGGGCGTCACGGCTTAAATCATAAGGGGACGGCGTCACGTTCATGGTTCGACGGCGTCAAGCCTTGATAAGCCAGAATGGATTTTTGAAGAGCTAAAGAGGGACGGCGTCAAGAAGGTCATCCGGGAACCCTAAAAGCGGCGAGGTGACGGCGTCACACTCCATAAGGTGACGCCGTCAGATCCAAAAATCTATATATAGTTTTCTAATCTTTTGTCATTAAGGAGAGCTTAGTGTGTGGAATTTTGGGATAAAACCCTAAGACGATTTTAGCTACTTTTTCAGGGCTTTTTGCCTTGAGATCTTCCATGTTTCATTGAAAGATAAGTTATCAATTAATCATTCAATATGTCTATGTGTTGTTTGATTCTATCTTATTCTTGTCTTTTGTTTAACATGTTAGGCTAAATTTATCTTGTGTTTGCTTAGATCTAATGAAACTTAGCTATTGATTATTGGTTGTTAGTGTGTTGTTAGTTGTATTGGATGATTGTTTATCTATGTTAGGCTTAAGAAAACTGGCTAACTTCCTATTCGGTAACTTGCTTGAACGTCTTAAGAAACATGAACCAAACGCGTACTAAAGGTTTTTATGGTTGTATTTAATGCACAAGCGAATTCTAGTGATCCCATGTTAGGAGCTTCCTAGCCGGCTCGACATAGGAGTGAAGTAGGAGCTTGTAGAGTTGGGGAAGTAAGTACGCCACCCCACGAATGGTATTAAGGAATACACCCGTCATCCACGCGACTAATACACACTAATTAGCCGGTAAAAGATAGTTAGGGAGTAAGGAAATCTAAGTAAACACATTTCTCTACACATAAGTTTCTCACCACATTTTATTTTCAGTTATTTATTTTATTTGCATCCGTAGTAATTTTGGGTTAGTTGACTAGCAACTAATTCCGCCCACTCCTTCAAACCCGAGATTTTACTTGCTTTCATAAAAACTATAAAAACATAAAAAAGAATCTTCCTCAACCCTTAGACCTAATTAGAGTAGCCTTTCATACCTAACGAACACTATTCCCTGTGGAGAACGATCAATCCCCCGTACTTACCACTACACTATACTACATCGGTCAGGTACACTGCCTGGTGGGGTTGTAAGCCTCTTGAGATCCCTCGAGAGGTAAAACCTGTTGTAAGGTTACAAAACCACGCAATCAGAAGTTCAAGGACTCTATCATTCCAGCTATTAACAAGTAGCTTGATGTCTCCTTCTAGCATCATTTTCAGAGTAGTCATAGCCAAAGGGTACTCCTTTTCAGCTAGCATCCATATGATCAGACCTCCTTGCAGCACTAACTCATGAACTCTACATGAGTCATAGAATCTCCACAAATGAATCTTAGTACTTCTCATCTGCTCTCTCCATATAGTATTTTCATGATCAACTTCAAACATCATCAGCAGATATCTCCAAAGCACACTATCAAGTTCATTCTGTGGTCTTGCATAGCCATATTTGTTCTTGATCAGACCCCACAAGTTAATCAAATCCTCCCTATCCATATTCTTGAGCATTTGAGAAAAGGTCTTAAACCTTTGAACTCTACCACCAACTCTGTGGATCTCAAACCAAGGTGCTTTATCATCATATCCAGTCAACCATCCAGTAACTGAAGTTTTCTCATCTAAAGGAGCTGTATCAACAAAAATATCTTTATCATCAGACACAAGTTGAGACAATTGTTGTAACTCAATTGTTTTCTTGTCGAACTCCTCTGACTCCCTTTTCTTGTTAGTCGTTTCACTCTCAGTATCTGAACTTTCTACAACTACCCTTCTCTTCTTCTTCTTCCTAGCTCTCATCTTAAGCCTTATCCCTGATCTCTTTTCACCAATACTAGATTCAGGTTTTACATCTTTTTCTTCACTTTTCTACTCCTTTACTACTTCCTTCTCATTTTCCTTCTGAGTCTCTACAACTTTTTCACTAACCTCCTTTTCCTTAACACTTTGAGTTATTTCCTTAGGCTTTGCAACATTAGATTCTGGATTCAAATAAGCCCTTGGATTCACTCTTCTTGTAAGTTTAGCAATCTCAGCAACTGACAGAGGTTCAAATTTTCTCTCCATCGCCTTCTTTGCTGCTTCATATTTCTCTTTAACATCTACATCAGTATATGGTTTCAACTGCTTTAGCTTCCAATTCTTCATATTTTTCAAATAGTGTTCATGATGAGTTCTGAGTTGCTTTGTAGTTGGAGGTCTAAGGACTTTCTTCTTTTTCCTCTGATTAATAAATTTCTTCATATGTTCTACTCTAAACTTTTCTAAGAAATCAAACTCATTCTGTGCAGCAAAGTCATCTTCTAACTCTTCCTTAACCTTTGACCATTTTATAGCAGCTTCACACCTTGCTCTTTCGTCATCCCAAGCATCTAATACAGCTCTAGTTTTTGCCTCATCCTCAGCATGCTTCCTTTGTCTTTCAAGTTCTTCTTTTTCATCCTCATCAACCAACTTCTTTGTAGCTTCTTGGTCATGCCTTTCTTGACTGTGTTTTGGCCAGAACTCAAATGGAAGATGTGTAGGATAAGGTTCATGTTCTTCAACCATATTACCTTTTCCTATGCCAGTGTAGTTATGAACTTGTTGAGGCTTCTTTGATGGGATAGGTTCTCTGATTAGCACACCTTTAATTGGCGGTGTTGGAAGTATAGGTGTTGGAGATACTTGTGTTGTTATAGGTGGTTGTGTTGGTTGTTGATGAGATTGTAGTATTTCTGGTTGTGATTGAGGTTGTTGTTGTGGTGGTAGTTCTTTTGGCTGTGATTGATCATGAGTTGATGTGGAAGTTTTGTTTTGCAAATTAAGCATAACCTAGCACAAACTAATGGTATCATCCACTGATTCTTCATCTTGTCCAGCAGTAGAATCATTAACCTTAGCAGTAGAATGCCCTGCACCAGCAGCAGAGTCACCCTTAGGTACTTCTTCCAACACTTCATTACCAGACTCATTTTTCACCACAAATTCTTCATTTTCACCTGAATCAACATCCATATCATCATGAACAATCCTATCATCAAATTCCTTCTCAACCTCCCCTTGACCCTTGTTCTCCTCCTCTGAGACCTTGTGTTCTTTCCTCCCCTGTTTCGGACCATCCTCCCCCAAACTTGGTTTGGAAGGAACCTGTTTGACCCTTCTAAGGACCCTTGTTCTTGACTTTCTTTGTCCTTCCAGAATTTTGACCCTCAACTTCAAAGATGTAACAGTTTTGGTGAGGTCAAGAACTTGGGTTTCCAGTTTGGTACACCAATCCGTCAATACATCTGGGTCTGTGTTACCTGGCCTGAGAGGTGGATCATTGGATTTGGCCTTTTGTACATTTTCCATCAATACATTTGGGTCATTTTCAAGTATAGCCTCAACACTTCGACCTGTGTTAACTGGTCCGAGAGGTGTATCATGCACAATGTCATCTTGTACATTGGTGTCCATCAATTCAATTGTTTCATCTCTGTCCTCATCACTTCGGGATGTGTGACCTTCCCTGACAGGTGAATCTTTGGACTGAAACTCAGTCTCAACCCTAGATTGAGCAGCTGAGTCCCCTTTTTTAGCCATGTGGCTGGGGATTCCATCACCTGTTTCAGGTTCATGTGAACCTTGAACATTAGATGTTGCCATGTTTGGGGTCTTAATGATGTTAGCACTATCCTGCCCAGCTACTAAGCCAGAAACAGTAGTGCTAGCCCCTCCCATCATGCCACCTACATCACCTGTGGCAGCCTCATCTGCAACCATACTGACATTGGCCTGAAGTTGCACAATGTTCTTTTGTTGTGAATGCCTAGGTGATTGGGTCTTTTGGGTTGATTCATTTTCACTTGATTGTTCAGGAGTGGGTGTGTGATGGGAAGTTGTGGGTTTTCAGCTCCTTCACCCTGAGTAGCAGCCATGTTCAAAATATGTTGGGACAAAGGAGTAATTCTCCCTGAAAAACCAGTCCCATTCTTTCTTAAAAATGAAAACATTTTGCTTGTCAGCTGAGGAATGTCTTCAGTCCCTTGATGTTCCAAAGGTTCTTGTAATTGAGAGTCAATAATTTGTTGTAAAAACCTTGGATAAACAAAAACTTTTCCAGAAATATTCTTTTTCAAGCCATCTAAGATCATAGCCGAAAAATTAAATGGTTGGTTTGTGGCCACACAAATCAATGCTGATGCCTGAGTTGCACTGAACTCATTCCACCCTGTAGTTTTAGGGCTAAGACAATGGAGAAGGGTATGAACAAGAAATTTCCATTGAGGGCAGAGAAGGGCTTTGAAAAACTTTAAATTATTGTTTTGCCTCTCATACCTAATGTTTTCAAGCTCTTGAAAAATGGTTGCATTATTAAGGCGAGTTATTGCTTCATCTGTTGTAAAATGGAGTACTTCTCTTATAACTGACTCAGAAATAATTATCCATTCTTCGTCTACCGTAGTCTTCAAGTATTGTTCCCCATTTTTTCTAGTTTTGATCGAGACAGTGGACCAAAACTGTTCCATATGGGTTTTATATATTGTGGGATTTACTGTTAATGCATACCTTAGATGGGAAGCATTAAGAAAGTCTATGATCTCAGTAAAACCCTCTGCTTCGGGGACCTTTTGCAGAAACGCCACTTGATTGTGATTCTTGGAGAATTTTCTTTCTGTCATTGTGAATTAGGGTTTTAATTTTGGGGTTTTTTGATAGGAAGATAATAAAATGTGTTAGGCTTTGAATTGGGTTTAATTTTGGGCGAACAAAGTTAATTGTGGGATCAAAATGGGTTTTTGCACCGTTGGGATCTAATTAGGGCTTTATTGGCGCCAAGTTACAAAACCGACCCTACACTTTCAAACCAAGCAGCAGAATCCCAATAGTTTCAACTTTAGCAGCAGAACTTTCAGCAGCAGAATTTTTTTAAATTATAAAGGTCAGGTCAACGCACGTTTTAACTAATTTTCAAGGGCATGATAGTCCAGCCACATTTTAACTAGTTGTACCGTAGTATTTTTTTCCCTTTCTGCTGCCGCAACTATTGGAGTTATGCTGCTGAGTTTGAAAGTGAAGGGTCAAATTTGTAACTTGGCGCCACTTTAGCCTAATTAAAGAAAATTCTCCAAGATACACTCCTGAAGAGAGACAATGTGCTATAGATGATATATTGGGTGAGTTTAGCAAGAAACAGAAGCAGAAAAAAGTTTATAAGAAGAAGAAGCCTACAAAAGCTGAACAAATAAGGTATATGAAGACTTATCTGAAGAACCAAGCCTACTGGAAAGGATATGTGCTGGGTTACTGAACTGATTAGGATATGTGCCAAGTATGGTTCTACTGCTAGCGATAGAAGATTCTGCTGCTGCAGACTTTATTCTGCTGCTTATCAGATAAGCGTGTAAAGTTTGTATAGGAAGTCTTTGTAAACGACTAGGACCCTTAACCGTGTGTCGAATCCCCAACAAGTGGTATCAGAGCAAGGCTCATATTATTGATTTAGAAGAAGAAGCTTGAGAAATGGATGTTCAGGATACTGCTACAAATGTTGCTGCAAAGTTGCCCATGATCAAACAAAATGAGTTTGAGTTATGGAGGTTGAGAATTGAGCAATATTTTATGGTTCAAGATTATGCTCTCTGGGATATCATTACATATGGTGATTCTTTTTCACTAGGCTATTCAGATGTTATCATTGGTGGCAAATCAGTAAGACAAAGAAATACTGGACCATTTTCAAATGAAGAAAGGATACAGAAGAGAAATGATCAAAAAGCAAGAAACTTGTTGCTTATGACCATTCCTGGTGAGCAGATGCTATCCTTTAGCAAGTATCCAGATGCAAAAACTCTTTTTGAAGAGATTTGTGCATGGTTTGGTGGTAATGAAACTACCAAGAAAACACAAAAGACATTGTTGAAACAACAATTTGAAAATTTCAGTTCAAATAGCAATGAATCTCTTGATAAGTTATTTTCTAGATTACACAAGCTTGTCAGTCAGCTAAGTGTATTGAGTGTTGAGATAGCAAAGGAAGATCTCAACATGAAGTTTTTGAGAAGTCTACCTGATGAGTTCCATACTCATGTGGTTGTCTGGATGAACAAGCCAGATATTGAAACCATGAAGCTCAATGATTTGTTCAATAACTTCAAAATTGTTGAACAAAGTCTAAAGAAGTCTGGAATCTATAGTACTAGCTCTAGGAATGTGGCACTCTTGTCATCTCCTAGTATTAGTAAGTCAGAAGAGGTAGATGAAGTTGAAGGTGTTTCTACTGCTATTTATGGTGGTCTTTCTACTAGTTCACAAAAGAATGTTGCAGGACTTGGAGATCCGACATTCTATGTATTCATGTCTAGTCAAACTAGTGGTTCTTCTCTAATTCATGAAGATCTTGATCAGTTGGATGATAATGATTTGGAAGAGATGGACATCAAATGGCAGGTTGCTTTGCTTAGCATGAGGGCTAAGAAGTTCTGGCAGAGAACTGGTAAGCAGATTACCATTGATGGTAATGAAACTGCTGGGTTTGATAAGAAGAAAGTGGAGTGTTTCAACTGTCATAGGTTAGGACACTTTGCTAAAGAATGTAGAAACCCAAGGAAGTAGGATAATAGAAGCACATGGTATAGGCAAGAGAAGAAGAAGGAAGTCACAGTTGAAGAACCAAGGGCTATGCTAGCCATAGATGGGGTTAACTATGACTGGAGCTTCATGGCTGATGAAGAAGAAGCACCAACAAATGCTGCTCTTGTGGCCACTGAGACTGCTCTAATGGCCTTCTCTGATTCAGAGGTAAATCCCATAACCAAATGTTCTGAATCATGTTCTGCTCTTAAAGAAAATGAAGAACTTAAAAGAAAAGCTGATAATAGGCGAGAAGAACTAATTATTGCCTTAGCCAATTTAAGTAATCATAAAAGAGCTATAGGTGTACTTGAAAGACAAATTGCACACTTTCAAGGCAATGAATCTAGGTTTACTGATGACTTAAATGCTCTAAAAAGAGGCATAGCATTTAGAGATGAATTACTTACTAGTCAAAGTAAACAATTAGCTGAAGCCAATAATAAAAATGAAAATGTTAAGATAACTGTAGATGCTTTAGCTCATGCCTCAGAAGGAATGAATAAGATTTGGGAAGCTCAAGTAATCGATAAAGCTAAGTCTGGTTTAGGATACAAATCTGTTCCTCCACCATATAGAGGTGTTCCTTCACCTCCAGGTGTTGACCTAGCACACACAGGTTTTGCTGAGTTTCAAGAGCCAATAATGGAATATGGTTCTAAGTCTACTGAGGGTCCTAAGATAGAAAAAGTAAGTGAAAGTTTAGATAAAACTTTACTTTATCAGGACAAGGTGTCCTTTGTTAAGAAAGGAGATGCTATAGTTGTTGAGGATAGTACAACTGATAGTGATGAAGATGAACAGGTTATGTCTAAACCTGAAGTGGTTAAGAAAGTAGGAACAAGTGTTCCTAAGATAGTCAAACACAATACTGCTAAGCCTAAATCAAACATTAAGCATGTTAGGCAACCAGTTAGATATTGTGAGCAATATAGAACCACTAGCAAGCCCAGAGGTAACCAAAGAAATTGGAATAACCTCAAGTCTAACCAATTAGGTAATGACTTTGCTTTTTATAACAAAGCTTGTTACACATGTGGTAGTTTTGACCATCTTGCAGCTTTCTGCAACCATTGGGTAACTGGGTATGAAAACAATAGGGTGAATTTCAAAAGGCAAACTCCTCAAACTCACTTTCACTCTAGTTCTAGTGTTAATAGAACAAAACCCAAAACAGTCTCAAAAAAGTCTATCTCAAACACAGATCCTGCTGGTAGACAAATGGTTCCTGCTGCTAGACTAATTGTTCCTGCTGCTCGACCATTTATGACTGTTAACCCAAAATCAACAGCTAAGGGTGCAAAAACATTTTTCAAACATGCACCAAAGACTGTTCTAAGGCCCATTCAAACAAAAGCAGTGGTTCAAAAAAAAGTTTGGAAACCAAAGGGTAGAACTAAAAAGCTAGCAGTTCCTGCTGCTAAGCAATCAGTTCATTCTGCTGCTAAGAAAAACAGGGCAAATGCTGTTAAGGCCTCAGCATGTTGGATTCTTAAATCCAATGTTGCATCAACTGTCCTTAAAAGATTAAATTACATTGATGCAAGAGGCAGATCCAAGTCAGTAATGGCTTGGATCCCCAAAAGAAACTAATACTTCTCATTTATGTGCAGGAACATTCAATTGATCAACAAGAGGATCAAGGATACTCAGATAGTGGATGTTCTAGGCACATGACAGGCAACAAGTCCTATCTTTCTGATTTTCAAACATTAGATGGTGGCTATGTTACCTTTGGAGGAGGTGTTGGTGGCAAAATTTCCGGTAAAGGTACCATTAAAACTGGAAATTTAGATTTTGAAGATGTGTTCTATGTAAAAGAGCTAAATTATAATCTTTTTAGTGTCTCACAAATGTGTGACAAAAAGAACAATGTTCTTTTCTGTGAGACTGAATGTCTTGTACTTTCTCCTGATTTTAAGATGCCTGATGAAAGTCAAGTACTTCTTAAAATTCCTAGAAAGGGCAATATGTACAGTGTAGACATGAAGAACATTGTTCCTAAAAAGGATTTAACTTGTCTTGTTGCAAAGGCCACATTGGATGAATCAATGAGATGGCATAGAAGGCTTGGTCATATTAATTTCAAAACCATAAATCAGATTGTTAAGAATGGTTTGGTAAGAGGTTTACCTCAAAAAGATTTGAAAATGATCAAACATGCATTGCTTGTCTTAAAGGCAAACAACACAAAGCCACTTGTAAGCCCAAGATTTTTAACTCTATCAATCAATCATTGTTTATGCTTCATATGGACTTATTTGGACCAGTTTCAGTAAGTAGTATAATGCATAAGAGATATTTTCTTGTTATAATTGATGACTATACTAGATTTACATGGGTTTTCTTTTTATCTACTAAGGATGAGACTACAAGCATCCTTAAGACATTCATTACACAGATAGAAAACCAAGTAGACAAGAAAGTGAAAGTCATTAGATGTGATAATGGGACAGAGTTTAAGAATAGAGTTATGGATGATTTCTGCAAACAAAAGGGTATTAGGAAAGAATTTAGTGTTGCTAGAACTCCACAACAGAATGGTGTTGTTGAGAGAAAGAATAGAACACTAATTGAAGCTGCTAGAACTATGTTAGCTGATTCTAAGCTACCTATAACTTTTTGGGCTGAAGCAGTCAACACTGCTTGCTATGTTCAAAATAGAGTTTTAGTTGTACAGCCTCACAATAAGACATCATATGAACTTTTTAGAGGTAGAACTCCTGCAATAGGATTTCTTAGACCTTTTGGATGTCATGTGACAATTCTCAATATCTTAGACCATTTAGGAAAATTCGATGGTAAAGCAGATGAAGGATTCTTTGTTGGATATTCTCTTAATAGCAAAGCATTTAGAGTATACAACACAAGAACTATGATTGTAGAGGAAAATCTACATGTGGAGTTTTTAGAGAATAAATCCAATGTAGAAGATCAAGGACCAAAATGGCTATTTGATCTTGAAACTCTAACCAAATCAATGAATTATGTGCCTGTTGTTGCAAAAACTAATGATTTTTCAGGTTCTCAAGCAACAGATGAGGCAAGGTTAGAAAAGGAGACAAACCAAGATCATGTTTGGATGCCAATATGGTCAAGTACAAGTGTGGAATCAACTTCAACAACTGATGAATCCTCTTCTGGCAAAGCTAAAGAAGGTGTTGAAGATGAAAGGAAAGAAAATGGAACTCTAGAACAACAAATTGTTTCTGCTGGTGATTCTGCTGTTAGGCTTAATGTTCCTGCTGCTAGGCCAAATGATTCTGCTGCTGGCCCTTCAGAAACGAAAGAAGCAGAATTCTCAGACAATGAGGTGGTTTTCAACAATCTTCCATCAAATTATCAAGTTCCTTCTACTCCACAAACAAGAATTCACAAAGTCCACTCCCTAGATAATGTGATTGGAGATGTACAATCAGGTGTGAAGACAAGACAACAACTGATGTCTTCAGACCAACAAGGGCTTCTTGATGCCCTTTATGCTTCAAAGCAGCATGAGTTTTCAAACTCTTGCTTGTTTGTATGTTTTCTCTCACAAGATGAACCAAAGAATATTCTGAAAGCCTTAGATGATTCAAGCTGGGTAGAAGCTATGCAAGAGGAGCTTCTTCAATTCAAGATTCAGAAAGTTTGGGTGCTAGTTGATTTACCTAAGGATGCAAAGGTAATTGGCACTAGATGGGTTTTCAAGAATAAAAGGGATGAAAGGGGTATAGTGATTAGGAATAAGGCTAGATTAGTAGCCCAAGGGTACACACAACAAGAAGGTATAGACTATGATGAAGTTTTTGCTCCAGTAGCAAGACTTGAGGCAATTAGGCTTTTCTTAGCTTATGCTTCATTTTTAGGCTTCACAGTTTACCAAATGGATGTCAAGAGTGCATTTCTATATGGCACAATTGAAGAAGAGGTGTATGTTTCACAACCTCCAAGGTTCATTGATCCTGACCATCCAGACAAAGTGTACAGAGTAGTTAAGGCTCTTTATGGCCTTAATCAGGCACCTAGAGCTTGGTATGAAACACTGGCTTCCTATTTAAAAGATAATGGATTTCAAAGAGGAAAGATTGATCAGACACTGTTCATCAAACAGCACAAGAAGGATCTTCTGTTAGTGCAGGTGTATGTGGATGACATTATCTTTGGATCTACAAGGAAGGAGATGTGCTTAGAGTTTGAGAAGCTTATGCATGATAAGTTTCAGATGAGTTCCATGGGGGAACTTACATTCTTTTTGGGTTTGCAAGTTAAACAGTCATATGAAGGCATATTTATTAGTCAAGATAAATATGTTGCTGAGATACTAAGGAAGTTCAACTTTGCTGATTCAAAAATGGAAAGCACACCAATGGACTCTGAGAAGCCTCTTTTAAAAGACTTAGATGGAGAAAATATAGATGTACACACATACAGATCTATGATAGGATCTTT
Source organism: Artemisia tridentata subsp. tridentata (assembly GCA_021014915.2). Taxonomy (NCBI): domain Eukaryota; kingdom Viridiplantae; phylum Streptophyta; class Magnoliopsida; order Asterales; family Asteraceae; genus Artemisia; species Artemisia tridentata. The sequence continues at coordinate 120,049,400 of CP139506.1, forward strand.
GATGTATCTCACATCATCAAGACCTGACATCATGTTCTCTGTTTGTGTTTGTGCAAGATTTCAAGTAACTCCAAAGGTTTCTCATTTAACAGCAGTCAAGAGGATTTTTAGATATCTCAAGGGTCAACCTAGGTTGGGTCTATGGTATTCAAGGGAATCACCTTTTGACTTGGTAGCATTTTCGGATAGTGATTATGCTGGTGCTAGCTTGGATAGAAAGTCAACAACTAGAGGATGTCAATTCCTTAGGTGTAGACTTATTTCATGGCAGTGTAAGAAGCAAACAACTGTGGCTACTTCAACAACTGAAGCTGAATATGTAGCTGCTGCTAGTTGCTGTGCTCAAGTCTTATGGCTTCAAAACCAACTTCTTGACTATGGGTACAATTTCATGAACACTATTATTCATATTGATAATAGTAGTACTATTTGTATTATTAAAAATCCAGTGCAACATTCTAAAACAAAACACATTGAAATTAGACATCACTTTATAAGAGACTGCAATGAGAAAAGATTAATTCAAGTCCTTAAAATTGCTTCAGAATTCAATTTTGCAGATCTGCTAACCAAAGCTTTTGATGTTGGAAGGTTTCAGTACTTGGTAGCAAGTATTGGAATGCTTAATCCTCAATGATTTTAAACTTTGTGTTTTTGTAAATAAATTTTTGTTTGTACTGCTGGCTTTAAAAGATACTACTGCTATTACAAAAGTTTGTGCTGCTAGTACAAATTTAATTTGTGTTATTCATATAGTTAGTCCTATGATTATTCTAATACAAGACAAGTACTTTGTACATTGTTCTTTTGGTTTTAGACTAACAATTTCAGGTATGATCATGTGAACACAAAAGGATATTTTCAAGTGAAATATGTGAGCAACAGAATTGAGATACTAGTTGCTGACATAATATGTTTATGATAGAAAAAGTTTAGGAATTTCAAACCTCCTTAAAACTTCTTTCTTGAAACTTAATTATGATGTTTCACTTTGAATTGATGACTTAGTTGGTCAGAGAGTAACTGACTCAATTCACTTTCTATCATTTTATACTTTTAAGTATAATGAGCAAGTCTAAGGACATCTGATAGAAAGAACAGCTAGTAAAGGTGAAACTAACACTTGTGTTAGAGGTAACAATTACTATGAGCTGGAAACCCTGTCAAGAAAGCCTTTTGAATAGGTTTATCTGCACACAGGCAGTTATTTATAACTGAAAACATTGGTTCTCACACAACCAGAGGTTGCTTTAAACCGAAATTTTGATTAAGTGTCTGTTATACACTTAATCCCTTCAAAATGGTTGAAAGCAGTGTGATTTTTCAATTCTCAAAATCATGAACATACTGCTAAGTCAAATAATTTCTTAAAACAAGGATTTTTTTTTCATTTTTTTTAAAGGATTCAGAAAAACCATCCATTGATGGACCATGAATCAAATGCCCCATGAATTACCTCTCATAGGAGTTAACACACCTAGAAGTGATGAGGGCAGCAAATTAAACTCTTAAGGAATTGATGGCTACATGTACAACATTGTCTGATAACAAGTTCTAAGTGATAGCTCAGATGATGGGGGGAGATACATTGTGAGAGATCTTCCAAACAGGGGAGGATAAAATGTTATTTGCATCTCAGGGGAGGAAATAAATTTGGAAGATTAACCAATGAAAGGAAGGAAAAGACAAGAGCATACAGGATGATGACATGGAAGTTGAAAATGACAAGAACATTCCAAAGGAGAAAGTTCTATCTAGGTCAAACGAAGAAAGCTTTCAGTGTTCATCACTTGCAAAGGCATGCTGATAGATGATTTCACTTGTTGAAACAAGCATCCAAGATACACAGCATCATTGCCTCTTATAATTCCTCCATCCAAGGAAATTGTACCATCTTTAGGTCAATGTTTGAAGACTGAAGATGTGTATTGATATTGTTGAAGTCAAAGAACAAAGCATATGAGTTACTGAGAAAGATATTCAATCTTGAAGAACAGAAGTGTTTGAAAGATCTTCACAATCCATAATTTAATTCAGAAACATGTTGAAATGGATTCACATGTTTAGGGGAGGATTGTTGGGAATTAAATATTCAAGAAGTTTAATATCGGGTTCTATTCAAGGAAATTCTCCAAGTATGTTGCTGCTGGTAGTGTATTGATTCTGCTGCTGAGTGTTCCTGCTGATAGTATTATGATACTGCTGCTAGTGTTAGTAATCCTGCTGCTAGCGTTAACATTCTGCTGCTGATAATGCTGCTGGTTGATGCTGCTGCTAGTGTACTTGTTCCTGCTGCTAGCGATAACTCATTGCTGCTGCCATAAGCTTTCTACTGCTGGATGGATAAGTATGAAAAGATATTATGTGTATTTAAGTCAACAATATACGGTAGATAATATCTTACCCCATGTGATCAGTCATAATGTTATATTCACAGAACAAGTTGTAAACATAGATACAAGATGTATCTTATTGACTGACACACGTATTATCATAGCAAGTAGTTTATCAAGAATTTAAGCAATATTGTAAAGATCTTCTTGGACTATAAAAGAAGATCTTAGACTAGTGATATGTGTGTGTCTAAAAGTGATTGTTGAATACTTAGAACGTTCATAACTGTTAGAACAAGAACAAGCACAAAAATATCACAAGTAAGAAAAACTTAAGATTCAAGGTTGTAATCCTAGTGATAACTAAAGATCACTCGTATTATTATCTTAATAATATTGAATCGTTTGGTGATAATCTTTCATTGTTCATTGACATATAACAAACACAACTGTTCCATTTACATAATCATAATAACCTTCTAAGTGTGATTAAGTAGATTCCGCATACTTAATCATATTCACTCAATATATCATACACACAAAGTACAAAAGGTTTAACCACCTTAACCGTGTGTCGAATCCCCAACAAAACATAATACACATTTTTTTTTAATTACCTTTGTATTTTGCTCAACGATCACAATTCCATTTTTGTAGAAGCTTTCTGTAATACTCCATTAGCATGGTTATTGGAACTTTCCGAACACATGCGGTCAAAGAGTTTACTGATTCAGCCCTATTTGAGGTCAAATAATTGTACCTGTTTGCCAGGCAGTAAGCCCGTGACCACTTACCAAATCCAGCGTCTTCTAGTTTTCTATAGACATCTGGTTTTTCGCGTTGAATTTCAGATATTGAATCATCAAAATTCCTCTCTGTGTATGCTTTGCATGTCCTCCAATATATAGCTGGTATGTGCTTATTCACATACCTTTATTTGACCAAAACCGGACCCAAATAGACCAAAAACTAACCAATTATGCCAAATATATCGTGTTTTTGTGTTTATGATTATGCAGGGACGGATATCGAGAAATGTGGACAAAATCAAGCAAAAACCGGGAAAACGAGCACGAGATTTGGAAGAGTGTCAAAAGCCGAAGCTGGGATGCAAAAAGTCAAAGTCAAACCTCAAAGTTTCATCAAATGTCAAAAGAAGCCCTTGGATTTATTTTTTGGATAAGTGGCAACAATGGTCCTTGAGATTTTTGAATTTACAAAATAAGTCCTTGTCATTTTTCTAAAAATCCTAACTTTAAAACTCTTAAACCCAGATTGTGTTTTATACTAAATCCAACCCAATTCCATTAACCTATATCCCAAAGCCCAAAACAAATTCACCCGAGCCCACTCCATTCCTAACCCCGATCCACCATCCTTAACCCGACCCACCCAAAATAATAAAATTCAGTCAAATAAAAGAAAAAAAATACACACACACACACAGTGCCCGCCATTCACTATCCCCAAATATTACTGTGCAATAAACCCTAGTTTTACCGTACACCCAAATCACATCAATCCCGAATAATTACCCAATGATTAAATGATGACGCACGTGTCAGAGAGTTGTCAGTCATACGGATTGCCAAGGTGGACAAAAGGAGACCTCTGATTGGGTGTGACACCTCACAAAGATAATCCAAGGGCTGTGGATTGATTTGATGACAAGATGATGAATGAAGGGCTATGATTAGAAGCTGAAGGCTATAAATTCAAGACCCTCACCCACGATTTGGAGTGGTTAGGTTTTGGTTAGATTATTAGGTTTAGGAGTAGGGTAATGTAGCTTATTGTAGTTTAGTATTACTGCTTATTGTATTTTTAAATTCAGTTTCAGAAATCTTGTACTCACTCTAGCATTTTAATGAAAGTCAAACATTTGGTCAAAGTTTCTCTTCATTTGCTTAATAGCTTAATTCTGGTATTATCTTTCTTTTCAGCTTATTCAATCTTATTATTTTCAAGTAATTTTAGTTAATTGATTTATTTTAGTCACTCATGTTTTGTTGTTTCAAATTTCCCATTTAGTCAAATAGTAGTCAACTGTTTCTTTTAGCTTATTGGAAGTATTGATTCTCAGCTTTTAGTGTTAAATTAGGAATTCAGTATGTGGGATCTTCTTGCTTCATTCTAGTTTAAATCAGACCTCAGTAGCTTAAGTTTAAGATTTGTTATGTTATAAGGGCTGTTTGGTTAAAGTTTTTTTCATGGGTCAAATGGATCAAATCTGAGATGCCACTATTAATTTGCACTTTAGTTAGTTCTAGAATAGATTAAAATGATTTAAATTAGTGATATCCAGTTCCTGATAAGCTGTTTAAGAGGATTTGAGGGATTTTAAGGTTTTGAAAATGGTTGGTTCACTAATAGCCTTTGAACTGTCTCAATAAGCTCAGCATAAGCTGAGCTTATTTGGACCCTCATTTGGGCTTTTCTGAGTAGTTTTTAGGTATCTAAGTAAGCTTTCAATATTTGGTTTGATTTGGAGTAGTTTTGAGAAAGATTTGCGCCAAATTAGTATATCAACTGTCATAAAATTAGTGTATACAGAATTCTTCACTGATTGCTGATCTCAGACTTTAGGTAGCTTCTAATCAGCTTATTCCTTTGTGCCTTTAGCCTAATTTTTGGTTTTCTGTAAAGCTTATGGTATAGGATTTCAGATTCTGGGCTTATATTTCACTTATGAGCTTATTGGATAGCTTATTTCAGGTCTGCATAAATCCCCCATATCACTGCTCAGTCTGCACATTTCACTTTTGTGTCCAATCCCATCTTTTTAAGCATCAAATTAGGTTAGCATTTGTTGATAACTTTTGGGCATTTTTGGAATATAAGTAATATGTCATATGAATTTTCAATATTTGCTTCTGGATTTCACAATTGAGCTTTTATCTAGCTTATACTTAAGCTACAAAGTGCTTGTTTCATCACTGCTCTTACCTTTCATTGTGTACTGTGCTACTGCTTATCTTCTGATCCTGAGTACTTATTTGTGATTATTGTTTTGTTTTAAGCTCTTATTAGTATGTTAGCCTGATTTCTAGCTTTTGGTAATTTTTGGTTCACTTTAGCTTATTTTTAGCTTATTTTCCAACTGCTTATTTCACTGTTCTGCTTATTAGTGATTAATCAGTTCCTGAAATTATTTTTCCTAGATTTAGAATTAAGTTTTAGAATTACTCAGAATTTTTCAGATTTTTCCCAAGCTTTTTAATATTTTTAAATCATTTAAATAGTTTTTAATTCCTAAAAAATTCATAAAAAGTCAAAATTTTTTTTTTCTTTTTCCCAAAATTTTCTTTTTATATTTAGAGTTTAGGAAAAATTGTTTTATATTTTTAGGTCTTAAATTTTAGAATATCACTTTTTATTCACGTTTTTAAAATTCGTCGCGTTCGTTTTAAAATTTAAATTCGCGTTTTTAGATTAGTGTGCTTTAGTTACTAGTACCCTTAGCTTAAGTAGTCGTTTTTATTTAATCTTTCATTGTTCATAGTATAAAATCACAAATCAATCACTCACTTTTTCACATTCACTTCACGAATCACGATCCCGAATCACAATTCCATTCAATCTTCGTCGGGACAAACGACTCGGGTTTTGCATATTTCTTGTGCAATTCCTTAGACTATAAATCGACATAAATCAAAAAAATGGCGCCGCTGCCGGGGACAGTTGAAGTGAGTTCGTGATTCTGTTTTTCGATTCGTGTTTTGAGGAACCTTCTCCCGGGAAGTTATCGCTTTCATTTGTAAATATTTTCTTATTATAAAATCCCAAAAAGATTTTCTCTTCAAAATTTATTTTCCATTTTTCTTTTGTGATTTTCAAATTTAAAAACCCAAAAATAATCTTCTTCTCCTCTTATATGTTTGATGCTTATTTCTTTACCCTCTCATACCGTTTAATTCTTATCTTCTTATCCTCTTAACCGTTTAATTCTATCTTCTTAACCCTCTATCCGTTTAATTCTTCTCTATGTCTTCATCATACCATTATGGTTGTGAGTACTGTGGAGGCCCTCACTTTAGCTCTGATTGTCAAACAAGTAACCAGTTTGTCTATGAACATGGTCCTTGTGACAATTACGATTATTCTTATAATAACCCACTTCCACAGTACCCAATGTTTGAAAAAGCTAAACAAGAACTTCGTCAAGAAATTCTTCATTTTCTAAAAACAATTGAAGAAATGAAGAATGAGCTTAAACAACCCCCACAAGAAGAACCTCATCAGATAACTTATGGTGAATTTTTAGTTGAAAGACAAATAGCTAAAATATGTTCTAATTATCATCAAACTTTCGTTTGCGATGACGATGATGATGATGAGGATTCTATGTGGGGAGTTTGTGAAAATTCAATAGAAATCACTCTCGTCTTTCCTACCAAGGAACCAGAGGACTCTCTAAAAATGGGGGACGAGCATCTCAACACTACTCCGGCAACGGAATCAGACAGTGCTGAGAACCTCGTCCCGATCCCAAGTGAGTCCGAGGAAAACTCCGACGATGAAAGTGATTTACAATCTTATGGAGATCCCCTTGACGTTTCCGAGATTACTTCCGGAATTTTCTCTAACCCTCTTTTTGAATTCAATAACGAGTATACTTCTTGCAAAGTTAATCCTCTTTTCGATGAAGGGTTAGAGGACGTTGAGGGCGAGGAGGATCTTCTTTTTAATCTTGATGAGCCCATACCGGAACTCACAGATCCTCCTCGTATTCTCGAATCTCTTCATGAGGAGTTCTCAGAAGAACTCACTCATATCATACCTCCTCCGGAGTATGATTATTTTGTTATTGAAGAAGATCCTGACCCGGGGGGAGGTAAACTCTATCCTAAGAGTTTGCTTGATGATGATATCACCCCAACCCTCCCTCCCGAGGTTTTCAAGAGCTTTGATGATGAAGAATGGATCCCCATTCTAATTATGATCTTTCTTCCTTTCTTCACCTATACGGTGACTTCTCCTCTTATTCACTCCTCCAGGAGTGAAGACACAATCTTTGACCCCGGCATCTCTCCTTCTTTTCAGCCGTGGGTATCTCATCGGAGTGGAACTTTCGTGTGCTTCAATGTTTATCCAAACATCTTGAACGAAAGTCCGATTGAGATTATTTTTTCCACATGCTCCCCCAAGGATAATTAAATTCGGGGCGAGTCTAAGCTATACGACTCGATACTAAACAAGCGCTTCGTGGGAGGCACCCCATGCTTATCCTTCTATCTTCTTATCTCTTTTCTAATAAGTGATGTGAGGAGGGCTTCCTCTTCCATTTCTTGTGTTTCGTGTTTTTCTGTGATGTATCCAGGATTCGCCCGAATAATGAAGACTCTCGTGCTCGTGGTTGCTTCTCTCCACTCGAGTATTCATCATTCGTTGCTCATCCGATATCCTAAATCTTATCGTTTTACATCTATCTTTTGGCATAATTAATAAACGGCCTTAGATTTATGTAGGAGAACCCTTACCTTTAAGATATTGAGGACAATGTCTCATTTTAGTCTGGGGGGGGGGGGTGATCTTTCGATCTGATTTTTTCCTTGCATTTTTTGCCGTTTACTCATGCAACCCCGTTTTTCCTCAAAAATTGAAAAAAATCCATAAAAATGAGAAAATTTTAAAATTTTTTTGCAAAAAATAGAATAATTTTGACATTTTGTTGACTTTCCGCTGGTGAGAGTAGGAATAAAATTCTGACTTGATCGGGCGTGTTGAGCCCTAGCTTGTTCCCTTAACCGTTTATAATCTATAAGCTCGTGCTAGTCTTTTACACAAGGAGCTATAAAATGCGAATTCTTTTTAAGAGTTTGCAAGTTCCCGTAATTGACTTTATATATGCATGGCTTGATTATTTGGCTAAGCATTCGCGGATCTTATTATTTAAGATTTTAAATTTGTGAAGAATGAGAAATGATAGAGTTGTTTATAAGTTAGATTGCTAAACGTGGAGTAGTTGGATCTCTTTAAAGCTCATCGAAGTTACTTGTGGCTTCTTGTTCCCATAAGCTTGTTTCACCAAGAATAGTACTCTAATAATTAAAGCTATTTTGGTTTTGGCGAAATTTAGTTTTTAATCCTTCTTAAGAAAATCCTTGCTTATAAGAGTTGGGTACACATCAAGGTACTGTCAGTGTTACGGTGTAATAGACTATTCCATCTTGCCGGCTCGCAACCGATGTTGGGATTGTTATAAAAGCCGTAGGACTTGGGGTTTGGCAACACAAATAATTAATGAATATGATAATGTATAATAATAATCCAAAGCCATAAAAAGTTTTCTACATCTTGCCGGTTCGCAGCCGATGTTGTAGACTTCTAATAAAGGCAGAGGAAAAATTCCAAGGTCATAATAGACTATCACATCTTGCTGGCTCGCAACCGATGTTGTGATTGTTATAAAGGGCCAAGGATTAAATACGTTAATGGGCTTGAATATGTAGATAAAATGCCAAACTTCGACTCCGGGGATATCCTAATAAAAGCTTCTGTCTCTGGACTCGTAGATGAGTTATTTCGGTCGTATATAAAAGGGATATCCTCAAAATCGTGTTAAATCAGAGACCTTGATGTGGACCTCATTTTTGTATGCAACGGTTTCGAGGGAAGGATTGGAAACTACTTAGCGTCTAAACTAGGTATCTTTATCGGACTTAAAATTATCGAAACGAGAATTTGAAGAACTTCATTTCTCACCAAAAATAAAATAAATAGAGGAAAATAGGAATTTGGGAACAAGAGGTAATACACAATTAGCTTCCATGGGTAGTGTCGGCAATCTAACTTGTAAATAGCAATGATTTCGTTTTTAAGCTTAGTTTGGGGACTCGTGAAAAATAAGGAACGACGAATTTTATCCGTATGGTCACTTCTTTATGAGTCGTGTTTCCTACTCAAAGACCCTAAAAATTATCGATAGATAATGATTGTCAACAAAGCCGTCACATGAATAATGATAAAAATACAAAAATAGAATAAAAAGAAAATCGGGGAGTTTTTAGAACTTAAGATTTCTTAATCTCTTTTGAAAATTTTGCTACTTCTCAAAGTTAGTAAAAAGAGATTGGAAATTTTCGGTTTCAAAAACGTGTTTTTATAACATTGCATGAGGACATTGCAATAGCTTAGTCTGGGGGATTTTGGTATGTGCTTATTCACATACCTTTATTTGACCAAAACAGGACCAAAATAGACCAAAAACTAACCAATTATGCCAAATATATCGTGTTTTTGTGTTTATGATTATGCAGGGACGGATATCGAGAAATGTGGACAAAATCAAGCAAAAACCGGGAAAACGAGCACCAGATTTGGAAGAGTGTCAAAAGCCGAAGCTGGGATGCAAAAAGTCAAAGTCAAACCTCAAAGTTTCATCAAATGTCAAAAGAAGCCCTTGGATTTATTTTTGGATAAGTGGCAACAATGGTCCTTGAGATTTCTGAATTTACAAAATAAGTCCTTGTCATTTTTCCTAAAAATCCTAACTTTAAAACCCTTAAACCCGGATTGTGTTTTATACTAAATCCAACCCAATTCCATTAACCTATATCCCAAAGCCCAAAACAAATTCACCCGAGCCCACTCCATTCCTAACCCCGATCCACCATCCTTAACCCGACCCACCCAAAATAATAAAATTCAGTCAAATAAAAGAAAAAAATACACACACACAATGCCCGCCATTCACTATCCCCAAATATTACTGTGCAATAAACCCTAGTTTTACCGTACACCCAAATCACCTCAATCCCGAATAATTACCCAATGATTAAATGATGACGCACGTGTCAGAGAGTTGTCAGTCATACGGATTGCCAAGGTGGACAAAAGGAGACCTCTGATTGGGTGTGACACCTCACAAAGATAATCCAAGGGCTGTGGATTGATTTGATGACAAGATGATGAATGAAGGGCTATGATTAGAAGCTGAAGGCTATAAATACAAGACCCTCACCCACGATTTGGAGCGGTTAGGTTTTAGTTAGATTATTAGGTTTAGGAGTAGGGTAATGTAGCTTATTGTAGTTTAGTATTACTGCTTATTGTATTTTTAAATTCAGTTTCAGAAATCTTGTACTCACTCTAGCATTTTAATGAAAGTCAAACATTTGGTCAAAGTTTCTCTTCATTTGCTTAATAGCTTAATTCTGGTATTATCTTTCTTTTCAGCTTATTCAATCTTATTATTTTTAAGTAATTTTAGTTAATTGATTTATTTTAGTCACTCATGTTTTGTTGTTTCAAATTTCCCTTTTAGTCAAAGAGTAGTCAACTGTTTCTTTTAGCTTATTGGAAGTATTGATTCTCAGCTTTTAGTGTTTAATTTGGAATTCAGTATGTGGGATCTTCATGCTTCATTCTAGTTTAAATCAGACCTCAGTAGCTTAAGTCTAAGATTTGTTCTATTATAAGGGCTGTTTGGTTAAAGTTTTTTTCATGGGTCAAATGGATCAAATCTGAGATGCCACTATTAATTTGCACTTTAGTTAGTTCTAGAATAGATTAAAATGATTTAAATTAGTGATATCCAGTTCCTGATAAGCTGTTTAAGAGGATTTGAGGGATTTTAAGGTTTTGAAAATGGTTGGTTCACTAATAGCCTTTGAATTGTCTCAATAAGCTCAGCATAAGCTGAGCTTATTTGGACCCTCATTTGGGCTTTTCTGAGTAGTTTTTAGGTATCTAAGTAAGCTTTCAATATTTGGTTTGATTTGGAGTAGTTTTGAGAAAGATTTGCGCCAAATTAGTATATCAGCTGTCATAAAATTAGTGCATACAGAATTCTTCACTGATTGCTGATCTCAGACTTTAGGTAGCTTCTAATCAGCTTATTCCTTTGTGCCTTTAGCCTAATTTTTGGTTTTCTGTAAAGCTTATGGTATAGGATTTCAGATTCTGGGCTTATATTTCACTTATGAGCTTATTGGATAGCTTATTTTAGGTCTGCATAAATCCCCCATATCACTGCTCAGTCTGCACATATTACTTTTGTGTCCAATCCCATCTTTTTAAACATCAAATTAGGTTAGCATTTGTTGAGAACTTTTGGGCATTTTTGGAATTTAAGTAGTATGTCATATGAATTTTCAATATTTGCTTCTGGATTTCACAATTGAGCTTTTATCTGGCTTATACTTAAGCTACAAAGTGCTTGTTTCATCACTGCTCTTACCTTTCATTGTGTACTGTGCTACTGCTTATCTTCTGATCCTGAGTACTTATTTGTGATTATTGTTTTGTTTTAAGCTCTTATTAGTATGTTAGCCTGATTTCTAGCTTTTGGTAATTTTTGGTTCACTTTAGCTTATTTTTAGCTTATTTTCCAACTGCTCATTTCACTGTTCTGCTTATTAGTGATTAATCAGTTCCTGAAATTATTTTTCCTAGATTTAGAATTAAGTTTTAGAATTACTCAGAATTTTTCAGATTTTTCCCAATCTTTTTAATATTTTTAAATCATTTAAATAGTTTTAATTAGTTTTTAATTCATAAAAAATTCACAAAAAGTCAAAAAAAAAAAAAAAAAAATCTTTTTCCCAAAATTTTCTTTTTATATTTAGAGTTTAGGAAAAGTTGTTTTATATTTTTAGGTCTTAAATTTTAGAATATCACTTTTTATTCATGTTTTTAAAATTCGTCGCGTTCGTTTTAAAATTTAAATTCGCGTTTTTAGATTAGTGTGCTTTAGTTACTAGTACCCTTAGCTTAAGTAGTCATTTTTATTTAATCTTTCATTGTTCATAGTATAAAATCACAAATCAATCACTCACTTTTTCACATTCACTTCACGAATCACGATCCCGAATCATAGTTCCATTCAATCTTCGTCGGGACAAACGACTCGGGTTTTGCATATTTCTTGTGCAATTCCTTGGACTATAATTTGACACATATCAATAGCCCTCCACTTTCTACTCTTCAAATTGCAATTCATCATTAAATTACGACAACAGTACCCATGAAAGGCATCATGAAAAACGGTACCACAGGCATGTGCGATTGCCGGATGTTTGTCAGATATGATGGCCAAATCGCCAACATCACCAATGCATTCTTTAAGTTTACTCATAAACCAAGACCATGATTCGTTTGTCTCACCTTGACAAACACCAGTGGCAATAGGTATGATCTGGTTGTTACCGTCCATTCCAACAGCAACCATGTTTGTTCCACGATATCTCCCTTTAAGATGTGCGGCGTCAATTATTATCAATGGCCGCAAAAAACCCAAGAAGCTCCGAATCTATTTTATTAAACCGCATATTGGTTAGTGAATACTATATACATAATAATCAAGATACAAAGTAAAAAAAATTTAAGACAAGCTTACCGCAACACCGAACCCTATGAATACCATCTTAAATCGATCTTCATCATCTGTCTCGATGTGTGTTACCGTCCCTTCATTTTCCAACTTTAAGTTGTAGCAATAATACGGTAACTGCTCAAAAGAATCCGTAGGGCTACCGTTTACCAACTGTAATGTAATGTTTTTCCCACCCCAAGCTCGTTTATAAGAAACGTCAATTTTCCATTCGATATTCAGATCTTTTTGTATGTCCTTACATGTATAGATCCTTCTACTATCCTTCAGTTTGTCTACCAGCAAGCGACCCAACAATTGTTGGGTAGCGTTTCGATGATTAGGATTAATTCTAGTTCGGGAACATGTATGCACGTCGTAAATGCTTGACACATAGAATCTACATGTTATTATACTTTTTCGTGTGTGAACGTACCAGTTGCAACCCTTTTCCACACAGTTTACACTCAACCTACTCTTGCTAGACCTAATTACTTTAAACTCAAAACGTTCAACTAAAGCTTTTATTCCTATTGCATAACAGCACTCGGCCTTATCATCAAACTAAACACCGGGCTGAACTTTGGATACCAGAGCGTGTCTAAGGGTATTAATCATTTTAATTATAGGATCAGGTGCATTGGGTGGCTCTGGCATGTTTTCAAATGTGGATTTCTGCCAACGGGGCTGAACATCGTCAAACACCTGTTCGCTTTTAAAATCATTCTCATGATTTTCAACTTTCGGAGTTTGATAATCACATTCTTTAGGGAACAAAGAAACATTAAGATAGATATCAAGAGGCCTAGAAGAAGAAGATGGTTTTACCTCTAAAGTTTGGTCGATACGTTGGATGTATATTGTTTGAACCATGGTATGCTTACGACATATTTCGTTAACAAACAAGGCAACATCATCATCGTTACATACATCAATTTTGTTGGATCCGGATATGTAGTGTAAGCTGATGTCCTTATCTGTGATATCGTATTTTTCCTTGATATACGTTACCAACATGATGTAATTAGCGTCTACTGGAAGTAAAACTCCACGAACTAATTTTTGAAATTCAAATAAAACTTTTAATTTTGAGGGATTAGTTGAATTCATCTTGTTTGGCGTGTGAAAATATCACAAGTTTTGCCTTATTTGTGGTGTGGGGTTGTGCAGAACCGCAAGTACCAGTCGCTTTAAATTTTACGATCTGGTCGCTCAATTAAAAAGTCGCTTAATTAAAAAGTCGCTTAAAAATTTCCCTCCAAACTTTCGTTTCCCTCTCATTTGCACTCTATATTTCCTGCCAAAAATTATTTTCCCACTCATTTAGTATGTATATATGATTGTAACAAAATTGGGCAAATAAGTTAAAGAATGGCTTCATCTTCTTCCACTTCCAAATCAAATAAAAAGACCATCTAATACTACCTCAATGATACACATTGCGAATGTCCAAAACCATTACCAGTCGTACTACAAACTGCTTGGACCTGGACAAATCCTAGTAGAAGATTCAAGGCTTGTCCATTTATGTAAGATTATTATCCCGAAATTTTATTATACTTGTTTAAATAGTTATGTTGAATATGTTAATCTAAAAAATTATTTGTTTAGGACAAGGACATGCGGAAAAGAATCGGATTTACAAGAAGGTGGGAAAGACTACAGTTCCCAATGAAGGTGTTGCACTTTCACAAAAGGAGATGATGATGGAAATGTCTGAGGAGTTGAGTTTTATCAAGTCAAAAGTGAAACTTCATGACAAAGTTGTATTTGTTTTATTTTTCGTTGTTCTCTTCATTGCTTTTGTTATAGCAACAAGTGTTATGTACTAAGTGTTATGTACTGGGCTGTAATAAACTGGTAATAGCTGTTTACAAGTTAATGTGTCGTTTTAATGCGCATCACATGCACGCACAGTTGTGGTGCTATACATATTTGAACAGTCGATCAATATACAGAAACCTACAATCAATATATAAAAACATACAGAAACCTACAATAGTTAAACATACATGAGTTCAGACTAGACTACCATCTCAGACCAAGTTACTTGTTGTGGTTACATGTTGTAGTTATAATTCCCATTGCACTATATTAACACCCTTTTGTATATAAACCGTCTCTCGGCTATCGCTGCCCTAACACAAAGTTCGTTCCTCCACCTCCAAAGATCCCTACAAACATGAGAGATCGCAACATTTTGTAACACTCCTAAAAGATCCTTTACATCCCCACATGCTCTCCCTCTAAGATCCCTGACCAAATCACATTCCCAATTCAAAACTCCATCCAACCATCTCCCATTGTTGTAGTTACATGACTAAACCATCGCAGACCAACTTACATGTTGTCGTTACGTTAGTTAACAGTAAAAAAAAACAAAATAAATAAATAAATAAAAGTTACAACCAACATATTAACCATAATCTATTCAACATTTCACGGGCACCTTATAGTTCCAAAAGTATCTTACCATTTGCTCTCGATAGGCTAACGCTACCTGGAGAGGATCATCAACCCTCATACTCAAGTTGTTAGCTAGCCGATGCAAAAAAATGCACACCCAAACTCCACAGGCACCGTATTTGACAGCTTGTCTAGGGATATTATCTGCCACTCGAAAAGTTATCTTATAATTTGCAGCAGCTATGGATTTGGCGTCGAACACTTTACACGACTTTAGATACTTGGGAAGCATTTTCTCGAAAGTGGCCCTCATCTTCAGATTGTCGTTTCTGGTCTCTGGATCTGGCGTACCAAGTGAGTCGTAAATCGTTACGACTCCGGTACTAATTTCTAGCTGTGCCACAAACCAGTGGTCAGATGGAACGTTGACCGGAAAGTAGACCTGCATTTGCAGACAAAAATACTATGATTAAAATTTAAAAAAAAATGACTAACGGTTTGTGAGAACAAATGCAGTTTATACACCCACCTTGTCAACACTGGTCCATGGCACAGGATACCGTCTTCCATTTGCATAACCGGCACGCACTCTTCCCTCGAGAAGAATAGCCGAGAAGAACGGACCCGCCATAGCCCAATCAGCATTGTCTGGTCTGAAGTGCCACATTAGATCAACCCAAAGATCCAAATGCTGTAAGGTTTATATAAAAATCATACTGTTAAACTATTCAAATATAAAGCCATTGTATTATGTAAACTAATAAAATATTTAATAAAACACAAACACCAACTGATTAACTTAGTACCTCATCCCCAAGCCATCCTCCTTTGTGACCTCTTCCATATGCCAACAAAGCTCTCCAAAATTTGCGACGAACAACAATGTCGGATTTACCCCAAGGAAAAGTATAAGCTGCATTTCTTCCTTTTTCTAGAAAAAGCCCCATACAGTCTGGCTTAATTACGCTCTTGGGTGCCTTCTTGTTACTAAGTAAACCAGCAGGATGTGACAAATTCTGAAAAAAAAATTAAAATAAAACATATTAATGCATCGTCTATTGACTTTGATTACCAGGATCTTATATGACCAACTGAGTTAAGTTGTAGTATACCTCTACCCAAGGCTCCAACTGATTGAGAGGGGGGAAGCTAATTACTTTATTCAGTCTTTTAGAACGCCTTTTGGGCACTGGTGGAGTTGTAGGTGGTAGCTTCACATAGGGATCCTTCAAAGACTTACCAACCTCTTTCCTCCTCATTTGTTGAACGTCTGGTTTCAACTCAGTTGTCTTCTTTATTGTCACATTTGGCCTACCGCGTTTATTTTTTTGTTGTCCAATCAAGGGTGACTGTACAGCCTTACGCAACTTCCTCTTCCTTTGTAGACTTATGAAGATTTCCTGTAGGCAAAGTTCAGGATTCATATCAACAGCGTTTTTGACCTTTGATATTTGTAATAACAGTGATACTACTGTTAGCGTATTTCATACTACTACTGGAGATGGTGAGAAGGTGAAGTAAATACACAATGTGGATACTACTGCTAAGTAGATGCAACTGCAGGTTACAATGATACTACTGTTAGTGTATTACATACTACTGCTGGAGATGGTGAGAAGGTGAAGTAAATACACCAACTGGATACTGCTGCACAGTAGATGCTACTGCCGCTAAGAATTATACTACTGTTAGTGTATAATTACTACTGCTGGAGATGCTGAGAAGGTGAAGTAAATACACAAAGTGGATACTACTGCTAAGTAGATGCAACTGCATGTTACAATGATACTACTGTTAGGGTATTACATACTACTGCTGGAGATGGTGAGAAGCTGAAGTAAATACACCAACTGGATACTGCTGCAAAGTAGATGCTACTGCCGCTAAGAATTATACTACTGTTAGTGTATAATTACTACTGCTGGAGATGCTGAGAAGTTGAAGTAAATACACAAAGTGGATACTACTGCTAAGTAGATGCAACTGCAGGTTACAATGATACTACTGTTAGTGTATTACATACTACTGCTGGAGATGGTGAGAAGGTGAAGTAAATACACCAACTGGATACTGGTGCAAAGTAGATGCTACTGCCGCTAAGAATTATACTACTGTTAGTGTATAAATACTACTGCTGGAGATGCTGAGAAGGTGAAGTAAATACATTAAGTCATAAATTTAAAAAGTACCTCAGGATCCCGGTCGACAACCTCCTGAGCAGAGTTATTTTGAGAATTAAGGAAAACGGCGTTTCTTGCTTTCTCAGCATCCCGGTTGATTTTGTCAATACACGCCTTTTCTTTGTCAGACACCGTATCCATTACTTTCTCACCAGCAGCAATGTTTTCTTCATTTTCTAACGATGCCTTTCCCAAGTTATCAGAATCGTTACCACTTCTGTCACCAACATTGCTATCAGCCATGTTAGTGACGACATCGTTGTATTCACCAGCCTTCGTCTCTTCCATAACTAGGTCAGCATCGCTTAATTTGTCAAGACCGTTATCATGTGTATCAGTAACAAGCCCATCCGCAATGTTATCTTCATTAACCAACACATACTCGCTCACTTTCCCACCATCATGACCTTCTCTATCTGCATGCCCGTCCGCAGTGTTCTCTGCAATATGAAACGACGAATCTTCCACTTGGTCACAATTATTATCATAATTGTCAAAAGCATGCCCATCAGCCTTGCTCTCTTCAACGGGAGACATCAACGCTCCTAATTCATTCGGACCTTTTGATTTTTCTTGTAAACCCATTGATTCATCACCAGGTTCTATCGAATTAGCAGAATGACAATCAACTTGCGGCTTAATTACTTTTGCCAAATACGTTGGAAGGAAATCATCAGCAAAGTTTTTGGGCTGTAAGTTTACATGAAAACACAAGTATAATAAGAAAATGAATGTAACAAACAACTATAACATGTGGAATTTTTATAAACTGCATACTTACATCAACAGACGATTGAGAAAAATGCTCAGTTAAATTCGGTAAATGGATAATACTAGCATTATCAACTTGCATGTGATCTACCGGGTAATCTCCAATTGGAAGATAATTGGCAAGTTGTGACATGGTGGATGGATACGCGGCAGCGTCAAGATAATTAAGCTTCCCATGTTCATCATTCGTTTGACCAGCAGATATTGGTGAGTCGCATATTACCGTTTTAACATCATATTCGCCGTCGAAATGAGAACGAATAGGGCTTTGGTTCTGAATTTCATTCTCAAAGGGGATTGAAGCCTGAATTTGAAAATATACAAAATAAATAATTATAATAAAAGAAGGATACCTAACGGATAAAAAATTTACTTAAAGGATATTACCTTGGCATCTTTGGAAGCTAAATCTTCATCCACTTGAAGTTGTATCTCTGAATTGTCATGAACAGGACTTGGAGTCTGAAATTCATAATATAATATGAATTCACTATATATAAAAAAAGAAATATGGATATATGTGACAAATTGAAAATATCTTCTTACATTTGCAACTTTGGAGACAAAGTGATCACAAACATTCGCCCTTACTTCAGACGTTTCCGGAATAGATGTTGAACACTGTTTCAATAAATATATATATTTTCTTCATACTTTTTGTGAAAAAATAAAATAAATGTGGTATCCTCAAAGTAATTTTGTTGATAAAAATATAAATTTAGACAGCTAGCCCCTTGAAGTTGTACCTCTGAATTGTCATGAATAGGACTTGAAGTCTGAAATTCAAAATATAATATGAATTTACTATAAAAAAATAAGAAAGATGGATATATGTGACAAATTGAAAATATCTTCTTACATTTGCAACTTTGGAAACAAAGTGATCACTAACATTTGCCCTTACTTCTGACGTTTCATGATTAGATGTTGAAGCCTGTTTCAATAAATATATATATTTTCTTCATATTTTTTGTGAAAAAATAAAATAAATATGGTATCCTCAAAGTTATTTTGTTGATATAAAAATGAATTTAGATAGCTCACCCCTTCATGTTGTATGTTCATAGATTTCTCAATATTCGAAATTCTTTTTTTAACTTCATTAATCATGTTAACATCAACCCTGTTAAGTAGTGACTTCAGGGACACAAGCTCAGCAAGTATCTTACATCTTTGGGGGTTTTCTTCTGGTCCATCGTCTACATCAGCATTTGCCTACAAGAAAATGAAAATTGGTATCAAAATAATTTTGAAGTACGGTTATAGACCCCAACAGGTGAAAAACTTTCTAGTTATACAGTATATAGCTAAACCTTGTGTCCACTACCTGCATTTATTAGGACTTTAATGCTCAAATGGCATATACAGTTGTCTGTATAGGTAAACCTTTTTTAGAACTATGTCTCGGTGTTTAAAGGGTTTAGGATCAAAATTTTTTTTTTCTTTTTTTTTTTTTTTTAAATTGACAATTTATCTGAACGGCATCATCTGCAACGTCTGCTTGGCTTTGAATACAATTGAGCTCAACAAGATACTCATTACTACGTATAAACCATGGTTGCAACCTTTCTTCACTAGTTGCAACAAGTTTCAATATTGGATTTGAACCCTAGATAACAAATTATAGTAATGTCAAAAACAAATATAGAGAATTCGTAAGTTACTTACTAATAACAAAAAACAATGGAAATGCTTACCGAACCACAAAGTCGATCGTGATCACATTTTCGGAACCTTTTATCTTTTGAACAAGAAATACCACGTGGGATCTTACTCGAGTCTTTCTTCCACCATGAGCTGCTGTTTGGATAACTCTCAAGAATCCAAATCTAACAAGAAAACAATACAACTAATGTTACTCTTAGTACACGAAAACACGTCAATAATTACAACAACTTTTTTGCCAAAATCATACCTTAAAAGGCCAAATAAAACCTGAGAGAGTATATGTGACAGGGTTAGATGGGCTTGACTTCTTGGGCTTCTTGGAGAGAGCTTCACGACGTTTAGCAACTACATTAGCTAAATGCTCGTATAAACTTCTCCACAAGAACTCCCCCCACGGATAGGCATTCCAATCAGAAAAATTCTCAACCAGTTGGAATAAATGATTCGGAACAACATACCAAGTACCACGACCATTGAATATGACGTCGGCCACTATCAACAGGCAAACTCTAACCGCATCCTCATTAGATAATGCATCAAATTCTTTATCGTTTTCGAAAAGTTCTAGAAGCTCACGACCTTTCACATTGAACTTTTTATCAAATTTTTTATCAGGAAAGAGTCGCAAACCTAACGGGGTATTATCAACTTCTTCAGGGTCAGCCAAAGGACCAAAAACTAAACCAGTAATCAATAGAAACTCCCAACGACCAAATTGCAAAACATTATCCCCAATTCTGAAGGAAATAGGGGGGCAATGATCTAGCAATTTTGGAATATCTACCTGGTTCTGTAAAATGAAGTTTAGCAAATGGTTATCATTTGCATGACAAGAGGGTATATCTATATCTAACCATGGACCGAAAACACTCTCTCGAAACAGGCTAATTCTAGATTGATTCCTTTCCAACTTACCTTTAATCTTTCCTAGATAATGTACCTGCGACCGAATAGTGATCTTTGCATCAAAGTATTCATTTGCCATGTGGGTCTTCAATAATTAATAATGGCTGCGTCTTGGGTTAGGGGTTATTGAAATTGATACCTCTATTGAAATTGGAATAAAGAATTTGGGTTTGATATACATTAGGTCTTTTTGGGGAATTTGAATGTGTGTGTGTGTGTTGGGGGGAGGGGGAGGGGTAATGGAAGGGTGTTTTAAAAAAGATTGTCGATTAAAGAAAATCAAAGTCGCTTAGAGATATTTCAAGTCGTTAAAGATGTTGAATACAGATTTCGTTTGACTGTATTTTGTGGCTCTCTAATTGCTAGAGTAACCCTTAAACGAAGCGTGTTACATACACTTTTTTTTAAATAAAAGTACTAGTATAAAAGTATAAAAGAAAACCTGGAAAGTACTGACTTAAGTGGCAAAAGTTAAAAAAAAGTTGTCAGGTGAAATAGTCGCTCAAAGTACAAGCGTCAGTCGCTTAATTGACAGATTAGTCGCTCAAGGTGTGGAAGAAGCAAAACGAATAAAATATCCTTTTTCGATGTTTGACTTTTAAGATAGAAAAGGACGAAATAGAAGGTCGCTTATTTAACAATAAGTCGCTTAAGGAAAGTCGCCAAAAAAGCCCAACACTTCGAGCGACCGGGCTATGTCTATATTCGCTCCTTATTATTAACTCATCTAATCCATCCTTTACATGTTTTTAAGATTTCTTGATTTTATTTTTGTGGTTTAAATATAAATAGGGCATGTTTGGTTTTCTGTTCGAACAGGAGAAAAAGAAAAGAAAGATAAACTAGTTCTTAGTTTTAGCTTTGATTAGAGATTATGTAATAATGATTTTGAGAGTATTTGAAGTATATACAATGAATGAAAAAGAGTTGGATTACTTACTTGGCTATTATGTCGAATTAGGGTTATATGTATGTCGAATGGGTTTATTCCTTGAACACCAATGCTTCCTCTTGATCCTAGGCCTCTAAGTATTTTATTTTGCTTCTAAAGAGATTGTTTGATCAGTAGGAGATGATGTTTTGGCTATTTTTGGAGGTTGATCGAATGGGTTTGAAGTTTTTAGGTAAGTTTAGTTGTTATTTATAGGAAGGGATGCATTAGGGTTTTCTAGATATTTTATGTGGTATAAATGAAACATGATGAGGTGGCTTGATTTGGTTGAAAGACAAGTGGATGGAGGAGGGGGGTTGGACGTGTAATATGGGAATGGGGTGATGTGGTTTCTTTACAAACCATACAAGTATCCTACTTGATGAAGTCATGATGATGTGGAGGAGGGGGAAACTAAGGAGGGGACATTTGAGGTAGGTTCTTATTGAGGAACTAATTTAGTTAGGATTTAACTAGGGCTTGAACTAGGAAATGGAAATGGGATCGAATGGCTTAGTAGGGTAGTAACCTGGCTTTAGGTAATTGTGCTTAGGGTTTTGGGAGAGAAATGAGTTAGTTTATGGTTTAGGTTTAAGGTTTATGTTTAAGGATTTGTGGAGTAGAAACTATTTAGGGTTTACATAACTATATATGGGTCGAATTTTTATGGAAAAGGAAAAGAAAAGGGTTTGGGCTTATAATGGTTGTACCATAAGCTTAATAAGGTTGTACTAGGAGTTTAGAAATATAGAAAATCCACTTTTTATGTTAGGTTAGTTTTTAGTAATTATATATTGATTTTTATTAAGTTTAAATGTATATAAATGGGATTTTAGGATTTTGTGCATTAGGCACTTGTACATTAGGTTTAAAGACTTGCACTTATATTTAATAAATTTAGGAAAATTTAATTGTAAGATGTATGCATGAAAAACTTGTAAATTGTGCTTTTAAATAAATATAATTAGGGTTTTAATAAGGTTTTTATTAATATATGTTTTTTATGCATAAAAGACTTGTACTTTGGCTTAAATGACTTGTACCCTTTATATTTTGTAAAAATCTCTTATAAATAAATTAGGGTTTTTAAATTATGTACATAAAATCATAGTTTTATGAGATTTAGGGTTTTACCGGGAGTTAATATGGAATTAAGGTTTCTGGGCTTTAGATACTTGTACCTTAGTTGAATGAGTTGTACTTTAGTATTTTTAGGGTTTTGTTACTTGCATTTGTTATTATAATAGTTTAGGGTTTTATAGAAACTCTATTTGATGAGGAACGTTTATTTTATACGTACGTTAACAATTTAACGTAAAATGTCAAATGAGATATCTTAAAGTTTTATATAAAAATGTTTATATAGAATAAACATTAAGTATGTTGAGGTTAGATTGCATGCGAGCACGTTTATCGAGGATGTGATCTATGTCACATAAGATAATAGTTATGATCAGATAATAATAATAAATAAATAAAAATTTACACGTAGAAAATGATAAGTATTCTAAGAGATAGTTTATTTTAAATGTGGGATTTTCACAATGGTTACGGTCTTCCCCCGTTGAGGGAATCTCGTCCCGAGATTCAGTCTATGTTGGTTGAGAGGTTGGGAAAAGTGAAGTATAGAGATAGTCAGGCCTAGTTTCTAACCTATCTAGATAGGGAATATGAGAAATGGGAAATCGTACAACGATTTGATTTAAGATGGGAGTTTGATATGCTTAAAATGCCTCAAGTTTAAAAAAATAATATTATAAATAATATTATCTTACTTTTATGTCCTATAAATCCAATAATATTGTCTCGCTATTATTCCTTGGTTATATCTTTGGCCTAAAAAGAGTCGTCTAGGAGTTTCCATTCGATACCATAAGGGAACGTAGTTTGGTCAGTTTTATTCCTATTAGATGAACTAAATTCGAATGTTTCGCCACCTAATAAATCTAAAGGCTGTGAATAGTGTTTCCAACGGTCAGATTCCTAACGGTCATGAACAGTGAATTAACGGCTATGAACAGTAACTTTTAACGGTCGTATAACGGCTAGTTTTTCTCCTTTGAATACCCCATTTTTAATCTTCATTCTTTCACCACTAAATTCTCTTCTAAAAAAAACCTCAAAATGCCGCATCTCATTACATTCCTAGCAATCGTCTATGTGGTTCTTGCGGTTTCCTACTTGGCTTACGTACCCAAAGAAGATTATGCGTTCTTAGTTTGTGTCCTAGCGGTCCTTATGCCTATTGTGGTCCTTGCTATCGGGGTAGACAAGATATGGGGGTAAGGGTTGTTTTTCTATGTAATCCTCAATAAAACTTATTTATTCTTATGCTTAATATCTAGTCTCGTGGTATCTATTACGCAGGATAGTTAAGGTAATTCATCCCGTTGTGGCTCTAGCTATTGTGTTATTGGTGGCGATCCTCGTTTTCATGGCGGGGCAACCTATTGAAGAGTCTATTCCTTATCTTGTAATCATTGTAACCTTAGTACTTCCGCTCCTAATTATTTCCCTATGTATGAACTTCCGAGGTTTCTAATAAAATTTGTACTATTTGGGTCTGCCATAAATCTTAGGGTTTTTCTATCCATAATTTTGTCGAATTCCTATCTTAGAGATAATGAGTAGTAGATGTAGACTTCTATTGTATTAAATCAAAAGTGATAGTTTATAAACAATTTGTTTTGTTTCAATATTTTGCTTTTGAATGAAAATTGTTATTACAAGATCTGAAAAGATAACTGGTATGTGCTTAAACACATACCATTTCTAGACCAAAACCGGACCCAAATAGACCAAAAACCCGACCAAAATGCCAAATATATTGTGTTTTTGTGTTTTTACATATGCAGGCACGGATATCAAAGAAAAGGACAAAAATAAAGAAATAGCAAGAAAACGAGCACGAGAAATGGAAGTATTATTTTTAGCCGATGCCGGGAAGAAACTATGGTCAACAAGTCAACCGAGGTCTTCATATTTTCAGAGATTGTCAATTTCATCCCTTGGATCTACTTTGGAAAATAATGGCAGATTTGGTCCTTGAAGATTGCATGATTCACTTTTGGTCCTTGGCTAAACTACATTTTAACCCTCTAAAACATTCAACCCCATTAAACTAAATTTAATCCTTTTACCCAATCCTTAACTTTAACACAACCGGACCTTAAATTAACACAATCATCCCATCGACCCCAACCCACTAACCATTTAACAACTCACAAGCCCAACACACATTTAAACCCCATCAGCCCTCGACTAAACATCACCGGCCCACACCCATTTAACATCACCGACCCAAACCCATCTAAAACAAACCGACCCATCTATTTTAACTAAACACCGGGATAACATTTGGTCAAAATCCCTTTTGTGTGGTCAAAAATAAACAAACACACCTCCTATCTCTCTCAACCCGCTTCCCACAATTCACCCCCAATCAGTTACTATTCACGCAACCCTAAGAATTACCGTACGAAGTTTAACAGCAATTAAGGGTACTTCGGTCAATGATTGGATCTTCTAGAAGGACCTGACAAGGAGAATGACACATGGCAACCATCGATTGGACCGAACACGCACCACTTTTGATCATGCGGCTGGAAATGAAGCTTGGTGAGCAAGATGTAATCTAAGGGTGGATATTAGCTCAAGTGCACGAGGATCGCCAGCGTGGACACTCCAGAAGAATCGGCCGAGTGCTATAAATAGCGGGGATCACTCCTCAATCGAAGGCTTGTAATTTTTCTTAATGTTTTGATTTTATTGTTATTGTAATTTTTTAAATTTTAAGTTGATTTAAATTGTATCCGAATATTTTTTGTAATTTTGCTTCTATTAATAAAAATTTTTATTTCAGTTTAATAGTTGTTTTAAGTTCTTGAATTAAAATTTTATTTAGTATTGTTTTTATCTGAGTGTTACTTCAGTAAAAAATATATATATATATATATATATATATTCTCTAATCAGCTGATAAGCTGATGATAAGTTGGTAATAAGCTGTGGAGTGCTGATGTGGAATAGAGCTGGAAATTGGGTTATGTTAGTGGCTTAATAGCCTGGGTAGTTTTAATGTTCTGAGATCGCCAAAATTTCAGCAGGATAAGCTTGTGAGTACAGATTAATTTCTTTAGCTTGTTGTTTAATTCTATCAGCTTAATATGTCTTGTTATTTTTCTTTTGCTTTTAATTTTTAGATTAGCTTTAGTCTAATTATTTTAAGCATAGGAGAGATTAGAGCATCAGTTTAGATTGCATAAGTTTATAAGCTGTTTTTAAGGGGTGTTTGATTGAATAGCAGCTGAGCTCATTAGAATTTCATTGTGGAAATTTTGAGGTACTTTAAGTTGTTAAAAAGAGGTTGCAACACTTGGATTGGTTTAGACTAGGACTGCACTTTTCATTTTTCTGCTATCAAATATAGTACAGGTTCTAGAGCTGCTGAACTATTGGTTTTTCTGGCTTAACCAGATAATTTGAGGTCTTGTTTTTTTTGGTTTTCATAGAGATAGTATAGTAGGGTATAAGCAGAGCATCTGGGATCTGAGTTTTGTAGCTTATTTGATTGCTTTTAGAGGCCTGCAATTTGGCATATTCTCTTGATTGCCTGCTACATCAGCCCACTTGTGGTTTTTCACTACTGATCTAGGCCAAGTTTAACTTAGCAATTGAGTCTTTGTGATAGGGCTTTTTGAAATTTAGTAATCTCTACTTGCTCAGCTTTCCAAAACAGTCTTCGGTTTCAAAATTGGTTAAGTTTTGAGCGATTTACGAGCATTTAAAAAGAGCTTTGTGAGATAATTTTCTGTGTTAACTAGTGTTCATAAGTTTCTGGTATTGTCAAATTTGGTCCCCAGTCTTGCTGTCTAAGTTTAAATAGAGGCCTGAGTAGTTTTTAGTAGTAAAATAGTTTTTGTTTAATGGCAATCTTAGTCCCTGTCTTTGTTTAAGAATTTCTAAAGTTTAGTTTTTACATTTTTAGTCCCTTAACTTTTAAACTTTTTGTTTTCTTTAATTTTCTTTTATAAAATTAGTTTCGATACATTTTCAGTCCATTAGTTATTTTTTTTACTTTTGCATTTTAGTTAAATCACCTAATTAGTTTTAAATAGTTTTAATTCATAAAAAAAAAAAAAAAAAAAAAAAAAAAAAAAAAAAATTCTTTTTCCAAAAATTTTCTTTTATCATTTTTAATATAGGAAAATTATTTTTATATTTTTAGGTGTTAAATTTCACAAAATCATTTTTATTTACGTTTTATAATTCGTCGCATAACATTTTTAAATTCAAATTTTCGCTTTTAGATTTACATGCTTAGTTTAATTGTTTAATTAGATTAATTAGTTGTTTTTATTTCATATTTAATTGTTCGTAGTATATAATCACAAATCAATCACTCTTTTTCACACATTCACCACACGTATTCGACACGTTAACGACAACTCGATATTCGACCTTCGTTGGGAAACGACCCGGGGAAAACGCATTCGTTGAGTTTTACCCTTGGAAAAATAATATACTATAAAAAGAATCGAATCAAAAAATGGCGCCGTTGCCGGGGAAGGCTTGAAAAGAGTTGGAGTTTCGCCATAAGAATCGTGTTTTGAAGATCCTTCCTCGGAAGTTTTCGTTTTCATAAAAATAAAAAAATACAAAAATATAATAATTAAAAAACACTTTTCCTAAAGTGTTTTCACCATTAATAATAAATCCTCGGTCTTCCGTTGAAGGAGGGCGGTTGTAAACCATTCCGAAATAACAACAAAACAAATCGTGAAATTGATCGTTATCGGATTACTTTATTACTACAACCTAATTACGGGGTTTAAGGAAGCTTGACATTAAATTGTCGAGCTGAAGAAGGCGGGTTTTTAAGCATCTTCGGAGCTACCTTTGCCTTCCCGCCACGCTGCGCGTAGTTTTAAAGGAAACGGTTACGGTTAACGTAACGGTTACCAAAAAGAAAATAAAGTCTTTTGTTTTTCAATATATTAAAAAAGCCAAAAATAATTCCCAACCAAAAATACAAAAAGATTTTTTATTTTTATTTTTGTTTCATTTTTGGTGTATGCACACCCGATCTTCTACTTCTCACCCTCTTCTTTCACCGCTATCAAATCCCGAGAGGATTATTCGTCACAATCACCGTGTTCATTTCTCAAACGTTGAAGAAATGGCCGACGACCAAAATAATCAACACCCGCCGGTGGGTGGTGATAATCACATGCCAGCTCCCGATCTCCGAACGATGGAGGAGCTGTGCCAACCCACAATGCACAGACGTGGTGGCCCGATTGCCCCCGTCAATATTCAAGCCGCCGATTTTGGACTTAAGCATCATATGATTCAACAAGTCCAAAATTCGTGCCAATTTCATGGCTTGCCGGGTGATGATGCGAACAAGCATCTTGATAAATTCATAACCGTCACCCAAAGTATGAAACAACATGGGGTCTCCGATGACGCCCTCCGTCTATATCTCTTTCCTTACTCCTTGACGCATCATGCCACCGCATGGTTTGATCGTCTTCCCAAGAACTCCATTCGTAGTTTCGACGAAATGGTTACGAAGTTCTTGGCGAAATATTTCCCACCGTCGATGGTGACGAAATTAAGGAATGAGATTAGCATTTTCCGTCAGCTTCCCGATGAATCATTATTTGAGGCATGGGAACGCTACAAGTTATCGATTGATCGGTGTCCGAACCACAATATGTTATTGGTCACTATTATAGATACCTTCTATAACGGTTTGACATTACGACACCGTGATACGATAAATGCTGCTGCCGGTGGTACGTTTATGAAACGTTGACCCGAAGAGTGCTATGATCTCATTGAAAATATGACCACCCACCATAATTTCTGGGATTCCTCTGCCGAGAGGAATGAGTCAACAAGATCTAGCACTGATTCATCTACTTCCGAGATAGCCGCTCTTTCTAAACAAATGAATGATTTGTCTACGGCTATCTTGAGAATTCATCAAAATCAGATTTCAACTCAAAACAACAACAATCAAGTCAATGTTGTTAACCATAGTTGTGAGACATGTGGTGGTCCTCACCAATATTTCGAGTGCCCAGCCTCCGGTGGCTACACTCAAGAGAATGTGTATGCTGCTTCTGGAAATTTCAATCAAGGTGGTAACGGTTACCAACCCCAAGGAGACCGTAATCTCCTCAGCTACCGTTCTAACAATTTTCTCGGACCACCCGGTTTCCCACCAAATCAAAATCAGCAAGTGCAAAACCGTAATGTTCAAAATATTCAAAATCAAAATCGGGGCAATCAAGTTTATCAAAACCAAGGGAATTATAACCAAGCCCCGAATCAAGGAAATTTTAATCAGGGAAATTTTCAAAACAACCAAGGTTTTGTTCAAAACAACCGAGGGCCAAATCTTCCAAACAATCAAAATCAAGGATTTGTGCCAAACCCATCGCCCTCAGATGAGTTATTAAAGCAATTCATTCTTCAAAGCCAACATCAACAAAAGAAACAAGAGGAAATGAATAGAATGATGATTAATCAGATAACCGAATTGAACAAACGTTTAAATGATCGACCCTCGGGTTCGGGTACTACGACTCTTCCAAGCAACACGATCGCCAACCCGAGGGGCGATGCTAAGGCGATCACCACTAGGAGCGGTGTTTCATATGATGGACCCACGGCTCCGACTACCGATTCTTCTCTACCTCCCAAGGTAGTCGTCCGTGAGACCGAGGTGACCAAGGACACGGAACCTCCTACTAACAACGGAGGAACCAAAGACGTCCAACCTCCGGTCATCCAGCCATCTGAACCGAAAAATGTTGAACCAAAAGAAAATGCTCCTAAAGAAGCTCCCGTTAAGACCAATCTTCCGTATCCTTCGAGATTGAGTGATCAAAAGCTCCGTGACAAAGCTTCGAGTCAAATGGAGAAATTTTTCCAAATATTCCAAGAATTACATTTTGATATAAGCTTCGCGGATGCTTTGCTCTTGATGCCTAAATTCACTTCCACACTCAAAAGTTTGTTGAGCAATAAAGAAAAATTATTTGAAATGACAAAAACTCCAGTGAACGAAAACTGCTCCGCGGCAATTCTCAAAAAGCTTCCTGAAAAGCTTGGAGATCCCGGAAAATTTCTCATACCATGTGAATTTCCGGGAAAGGTTGAATGTCACGCCTTGGCCGATCTTGGTGCGAGCATCAACCTAATGCCGTTATCCATCTGGAAGAAATTTTCTCTACCCGATCTCACCCCCACTTGCATGACCCTCGAGCTTGCGGATCGGTCCATAACCCTTCCCAAAGGTGTAGCCGAGGATGTCTTTGTAAAAGTGGGGCAGTTCCATTTTCCAGCAGACTTTGTGGTAGTTGATTTTGACGCCGACCCCCGGGTTCCTCTTATTCTCGGAAGATCATTCTTGAGGACCGGGAGGGCTCTGATCGACGTTTATGGTGAAGAAATTACTTTGCGGGTCGATAAGGAAAAAGTTACATTCAATATTAATCCGAACTCGCAACCTCAAACCGACAAATGCAATGTCGCTACGGTTGATCAAAAATCCGATCCCGTAATTGCTCCTAAAAGAGTTGATCCCAACCTTTCCAGATTCACGGTCAAGAGCATGTCAGAAAAACGTGCTGAGCTCAAGGCTATGAAAATCAATCCTGGATCGACCAAATGGTTTGAGTGTTGTGCTGCAAACTCTAAAAGTATTCTTGACGACGATGATGAAGTCGAATCGGAGACTACAACGGAAGCGGTGGAAATTGCTAGCTCTAAGAGCACACCACTTGTCCCACCTCCAGAACAAGTTTATCACATCGAGATTCTTAATTCCGACTCTTCCCATCCTTCTCCTCCGATTGAGGGAAGTGTGATCTTGCGGGAAGAGCTCGAGGTGTTCTTCAAAGATAAATCAATTTCGCCGGAAATTGATGATTCTTGTCTTAATCCGGAGGGAGAATTTCTTTTTGAAAAATTATTAGACCAAGAGCCATCTCTTTCTCTCCCTCCGAAGGAAGTTGAAATCAATCTTCCAAAGAAATTTGATGACCTTGTTCCCGAAACTTTCAAAACAACTATCACCAACCCTCTGTTTGAGTTCGAATCGGGGTTTACTTTGATTTCGGATAATCTAATCTTTGATAGTCAGATGGAGGAAAGTGATGAGTCTGTGACGGAACCTGAGCTCACAAATCATCATATGATTGATTCTCTTCATGAACTCACTCATTACATATCTCCTCCGGAATACGATCAATTCTATTTTGATCCGGAGGAAGATTCTAGTCTGGGGGGAGGCGTACCTTCTCATGAAGATTTCATCCCAACCCTCCCGCCCGAGACTTTTGAGAAAATTTCTACTGATGATGAAGAGCTTATTATGATCATCCTCAACATCTTTATGCTCTTCATCACATATGTTGTGCCTTCTCCCATCCTTCACTCCTTCGGGAGTGAGGATATTACCTTTGACCCCGGTATTACCACTTCTAGTTATTCTTTCTAAAAATACCGCGGGTATCTCATCGGAGTGGAACTTTCATGTGCTTCAGTGTTTATCCAAACATCTTGAACGAAAGTCCGATGGAGATTATCTTTTCCACATGCTCCCCCAAGGACAAATAAATTCGGGGTCGAGTCAAGCTCATGTGACTCGGTTACCAAAAACAAGCGCTTCGTGGGAGGCACCCCATGCTTATCTTCTTATCTTATTTCTAATAAAACATGAGGAGGGATCCCCTCTTCCGTATCTTGTGTTTCGTGTTTTCTGTGATGTGTCCAGGAATGCCCGATGATGAAGACTCTCGTGCTCGTAGTTTCCTTCACGCTACTCGAGTTTCATCATTCGCTGCTTATCCGATATCCTAAATCTTATCGTTTTACATCTATCTTTTGGCATAATTAATAAACGGCCTTAGATTTATGTAGGAGAACCCTTACCTTTAAGACATTGAGGACAATGTCTCGTTTTAGTCTGGGGGGGTAATCTTTCGATTTGATTTTTGCCTTGCATTTTTGCCGTTTTCTCATGCAACCCCGTTTTTCCTCAAAAATTGAAAAAATCCCAAAAAAAAAATGAGAAAAATTTAAAATTTTTTGCAAAAATATAATAAATTTTGACATTTTTGTTGATTTTCCGCTGGAGAGAGTAGGAATAAAATTCTGACTTGATCGGGCGTGTTGAGCCCTAGCTTGTTCCCTTAACTGTTTATAATCTATAAGCTTGTGCTAGTCTTTTACATAAGGAGCTAGAAAATGCGAATTCTTTTCAAGAATTTGCAAGTTCCCGTATTCGACTTTATATATGCATGGCTTGATTATAAGGCTAAGCATTCGCGGATCTTATTATTTAAGATTTTAAATTTGCGAAGAACGAGAAATGATAGAGTTGTTTATAAGTTAGATTGCTAAACGTGGAGTAGTTGGATCTCTTTAGAGCTCATCGAAGTTATTTGTGGCTTTTTGTTCCCATAAACTTGTTTCACCTTAAAAATAGAAATCTAGGAATAATTAAAGCTATTTTGGTTTTGGCGAAATTTAGTTTTTATTTCTTCCTTAGAGAATTCTTGCTTATGAAAGTTGGGTACACATCAAGGTACTGTCAGTGTTACGGTGTAATAGACTATTCCATCTTGTCGGCTCGCAACCGATGTTGGGATTGTTATAAAAGCCGTAGGACTCGGGATTTGGCAAAATATATAATGAATAATGAATAATAATAATCCAAAGCCATAAAAAGTTTTCTGCATCTTGCCGGTTCGCAGCCGATGTTGTAGACTTCTAATAAAGGCAGAGGAAAAATTCCAAGGTCATAATAGACTATCACATCTTGCCGATTCGCAGCCGATGTTGTGATTGTTATAAAGGGCCAAGGATCAATAATAATATGAGCTTAATAATGTTAAAAATGCCAAACTTCGACTCCGAGGTATCCTAATAAAGGCTTCCGTCTCTGGACTCGTAGATGAGTTGTTTCGGTCGCAAATAAAAGGGATATCCTCAAAATCGTGTTAAATCAGAGACCTTGATGTGGACCTTATTTTTGTATGCAACGGTTTTCGAGGGAAGATTTGGAAACTACTTAGCGTCTAAACTAATGTATCTTTATCGGCTTAAAAAAATTATCGAAACGAGAATTTGAAGAAATTCATTTCTCCCCAAAAATAAAATAAATAGAGGAAAATAGGAGTTTGGGAACAAAGAGTCCACAATTAGCTTTCTGAGTAGTGTTGGCAATCTAACTTGTAAATGACAATGATTTCATTTTTAAGCTTAGTTTGGGGACTCGTGAAAAATCGGGGACGACGAATTTTATCCGTATGGTCACTTCCTCTTGAGTCGTGTTTCCTACTCGAAGACCCTAAAAGTTATTGTTAGATAATGATTGTCAACAAAGCCGTCACATGAATAATTAGAAAATACAAAAATAGAATAAAAGGAAAAATGGGGAGTTTTTAGAACTTTAAGATTTCTTAATCTCTTTTGAAAATTTTGCTACTTCTCAAAGTTAGTAAAAGAGAATTGGAAATTTTCGGTTTCAAAAACAGAATAAAAAGGAAAATCGGGGAGTTTTTATAACATTGCATGAGGACATTGCAATAGCTTAGTCTGGGGGAATTTTGGTATGTGCTTAAACACATACCATTTCTAGACCAAAACCGGACCCAAATAGACCAAAAACCCGACCAAAATGCCAAATATATTGTGTTTTTGTGTTTTTACATATGCAGGCACGGATATCGAAGAAAAGGACAAAAATAAAGAAATAGCAAGAAAACGAGCACGAGAAATGGAAGTATTATTTTTAGCCGATGCCGGGAAGAAACTATGGTCAACAAGTCAACCGAGGTCTTCATATTTTCAGAGATTGTCAATTTCATCCCTTGGATCTACTTTGGAAAATAATGGCAGATTTGGTCCTTGAAGATTGCATGATTCACTTTTGGTCCTTGGCTAAACTACATTTTAACCCTCTAAAACATTCAACCCCATTAAACTAAATTTAATCCTTTTACCCAATCCTTAACTTTAACACAACCGGACCTTAAATTAACACAATCATCCCATCGACCCCAACCCACTAACCATTTAACAACTCACAAGCCCAACACACATTTAAACCCCATCAGCCCTCGACTAAACATCACCGGCCCACACCCATTTAACATCACCGACCCAAACCCATCTAAAACAAACCGACCCATCTATTTTAACTAAACACCGGGATAACATTTGGTCAAATCCCCTTTTGTGTGGTCAAAAATAAACAAACACACCTCCTATCTCTCTCAACCCGCTTCCCACAATTCACCCCCAATCAGTTACTATTCACGCAACCCTAAGAATTACCGTACGAAGTTTAACAGCAATTAAGGGTACTTCGGTCAATGATTGGATCTTCTAGAAGGACCTGACAAGGAGAATGACACATGGCAACCATCGATTGGACCGAACACGCACCACTTTTGATCATGCGGCTGGAAATGAAGCTTGGTGAGCAAGATGTAATCTAAGGGTGGATATTAGCTCAAGTGCACGCGGATCGCCAGCGTGGACACTCGAGAAGGATCGGCCGAGTGCTATAAAATAGCGGGGATCACTCCTCATTCGAAGGCTTGTAATTTTTCTTAATGTTTTGATTTTATTGTTATTGTAATTTTTTAAATTTTAAGTTGATTTAAATTGTATCCGAATATTTTTTGTAATTTTGCTTCTATTAATAAAAATTTTTATTTCAGTTTAATAGTTGTTTTAAGTTCTTGAATTAAAATTTTATTTAGTATTGTTTTTATCTGAGTGTTACTTCAGTAAAAATATATATATATATATATATATATATATTCTCTAATCAGCTGATAAGCTGATGATAAGTTGGTAATAAGCTGTGGAGTGCTGATGTGGAATAGAGCTGGAAATTGGGTTATGTTAGTGGCTTAATAGCCTGGGTAGTTTTAATGTTCTGAGATCGCCAAAATTTCAGCAGGATAAGCTTGTGAGTACAGATTAATTTCTTTAGCTTGTTGTTTAATTCTATCAGCTTAATATGTCTTGTTATTTTTCTTTTGCTTTTAATTTTTAGATTAGCTTTAGTCTAATTATTTTAAGCATAGGAGAGATTAGAGCATCAGTTTAGATTGCATAAGTTTATAAGCTGTTTTTAAGGGGTGTTTGATTGAATAGCAGCTGAGCTCATTAGAATTTCATTGTGGAAATTTTGAGGTACTTTAAGTTGTTAAAAAGAGGTTGCAACACTTGGATTGGTTTAGACTAGGACTGCACTTTTCATTTTTCTGCTATCAAATATAGTACAGGTTCTAGAGCTGCCGAACTATTGGTTTTTCTGGCTTAACCAGATAATTTGAGGTCTTGTTTTTTTTGGTTTTCATAGAGATAGTATAGTAGGGTATAAGCAGAGCATCTGGGATCTGAGTTTTGTAGCTTATTTGATTGCTTTTAGAGGCCTGCAATTTGGCATATTCTCTTGATTGCCTGCTACATCAGCCCACTTGTGGTTTTTCACTACTGATCTAGGCCAAGTTTAACTTAGCAATTGAGTCTTTGTGATAGGGCTTTTTGAAATTTAGTAATCTCTACTTGCTCAGCTTTCCAAAACAGTCTTCGGTTTCAAAATTGGTTAAGTTTTGAGCGATTTACGAGCATTTAAAAAGAGCTTTGTGAGATAATTTTCTGTGTTAACTAGTGTTCATAAGTTTCTGGTATTGTCAAATTTGGTCTCCAGTCTTGCTGTCTAAGTTTAAATAGAGGCCTGAGTAGTTTTTAGTAGTAAAACAGTTTTGTTTAATGGCAATCTTAGTCCCTGTCTTTGTTTAAGAATTTCTAAAGTTTAGTTTTTACATTTTTAGTCCCTTAACTTTTAAACTTTTTGTTTTCTTTAATTTTCTTTTATAAAATTAGTTTCGATACATTTTCAGTCCATTAGTTATTTTTTTTACTTTTGCATTTTAGTTAAATCACCTAATTAGTTTTAAATAGTTTTAATTCATAAAAAAAAAAAAAAAAAAAAAAAAAAAAATTTCTTTTTCCAAAAATTTTCTTTTATCATTTTTAATATAGGAAAATTATTTTTATATTTTTAGGTGTTAAATTTCACAAAATCATTTTTATTTACGTTTTATAATTCGTCGCATAACATTTTTAAATTCAAATTTTCGCTTTTAGATTTACATGCTTAGTTTAATTGTTTAATTAGATTAATTAGTTGTTTTTATTTCATATTTAATTGTTCGTAGTATAAAATCACAAATCAATCACTCTTTTTCACACATTCACCACACGTATTCGACACGTTAACGACAACTCGATATTCGACCTTCGTTGGGAAACGACCCGGGGAAAACGCATTCGTTGAGTTTTACCCTTGGAAAAATAATATACTATAAAAAGAATCGAATCAATAACTGTCCATATTTATTACATGATTCTTCCTAAATTATACATAGTTGATCAGGCTATGTATAATTGAGGACCAAATGATGTGATGTTTGGCTCAGTCATGTGGTATTTATTCTTTTTCAAAA
The DNA here is from genome assembly GCA_021014915.2 of Artemisia tridentata subsp. tridentata. NCBI lineage: Eukaryota > Viridiplantae > Streptophyta > Magnoliopsida > Asterales > Asteraceae > Artemisia > Artemisia tridentata. The sequence continues at coordinate 120,085,453 of CP139506.1, forward strand.
AATTTTAGATGGTGTACAACGCATTATTTTTGGAAAATAACATTGTAATTTATTTTTAAAAGAAAAATTTTTAGTCCACACTACAGTGATGGGTTGGGGATTTCCTAGAGTACTAATGGGATATCCTTGAAATAATTCTTAAGGTTTGTCTAGGGTTCCTACAGGGTAATGATAGTCTATTGTTCCGTCAGAAATAATATTCACCAAATTTCATATTGGTATACTAGGGTTTGCTAGGTACTAACTATGAATAGGGTATGGAGGAATAGGAAAGATTTTTGAAGCTAAACACAGATTCTGATTAGTACGGAAATATTACATGATGAAGGTTTCATACGGTAGAAAGATAGTTTATTACATTTAGATTACGTCCATCGTAACTAAGGTAGAGATTCAACAGGAAACATAACTTAGAGAGTTCTAAACCTCAATTTATTTATCTATTACAGGGATCTGTCTTCTGTTTAAACTTAAGGGTCATCCTAGAACATGGTTGGGATTCTAATGAGTTCTAGTTTTCTTTTTCACTAGTCTTGGTTTTCCAATTGGGATTGAAGTTTGGGCATTGATTCCTATAGTGTCCTTTTCCATTACATCCATAACAAGTCACGGTTACTGGCTGTAGGTTGACTCCTATTGTCTTACAGTCTTTGGTCTGATGTCCCATTTCCTGGCATTTTCCACACTTAACAAAACAATATCCATGGTGATGCAACTTGCATTCTTGACATGGAGGTAGCTTTCCAAGATAACCATTATTGTTAGCAAGTGTGGTGATGCAGCCTTTACTAGTCTCTGGTTTGAACCCTAGTTGGCGATGGTAGCAGGTGGGGGTGAAGGTTTTTCTTTCATTGAGTTTTCGCTTTTGGTTATTTTTCTTAAATGTAACACTATTCTTAATTCCTATGGCATGCTTGATGCTTGGTTTAGTTGTTTGGTTTGGGCCTTTAAGGTTAGCTGGTCTATATCCCGTGAAACTTTCAGGGGTATGCTTACAAGACACAATTGTCTTCCTTTCCCTTATGGCCATATTGTTGCTACTCGGGTGAGTTACTGTAGTCACTTCAAGCACTGCTGTCAGGAAGTTAATTATCAATCTTTGAACAGCTTCAGGAGTCATTGGTGGGGTATTGGTATTGTTCATGCTAGCTATCCTCTATCATTAACATAAGAATTACGAATTCAGAACTTATAATTGATTAACTCTTGGTATGAAACTGCTTAAGGTCAAACTAATTCATTTGAAGTCTAGCAACTTTCTCTTCATTCATCAAGTTTTCTTCCGAAATTTATCTTAGAGGATTCTATGGTTAAAGCCTAGTTATGGTAGGTCTATGGAATCATAATAATCTTAGGTAAAGTCATGGTAGGTCCACTACAAGAAAACAGGGCTTTACCCACGGAAATTACCCACGTACATTGATACGTGTGTATTTTCCCTCATATTACCCATTAGTTACCCACAATTAGCAAATCCAAAGTCTAGAATAAATTACCCTCGATTTTCCCATTGTTTTACCCATAAATTTACCCATTAAATAATATATCGTGTGTAGTTTGTGGCTAAATGATTCCCGCCAAAATATTTCCCACATATTACACACAATTTTTTTATCACGGGTAAAGTCATGGCTAATTTTGTGGGTAAATTTTTTTTACCCACAGACTACACACATCTTTTGTATTCGTTGGTAATATTTGTGGGTAATTTATGGGTAACATTTATACTTGTAGCTTTTCACAGACCCGGTTTCCTATTTAACTTCTCGAGTGTAATTTACGTGGCTAAATTTACATTACCCATGTATTAGACTCATCCTTTGTGCTCGTGGGTAATTTGGTGCGTGTAATTTGTGGGTAAAAATATGCCCATGATTATGGTGATGGTTAACTTTTGTGCCTAAATTATTTTGCTCATTTTTACTTGGGTGAATTTTTGTTACCCGCTATTTTCACAATATTTTATGTTCATTCATTGGTGTTATTTTGCTCAAGTTTTGACTTGTGTCTTGATCAATGTTATAGTTTCATAATTCTTTCTGCTTTTCATCAATAGTTTGTTTGTTTGTTTTCTTGTCATCCACATCAACTTAACCTTTCATGTGTTGCATATTCCAAGTGTTAGTTCTCAACATACACAGACACATTAAAACATGGCAGAAATATGAAGCAAAATGAAACCGAGATACACTGAAAACCAGTTGGGTTACATAAAAACCACAAACAATTTTGGGATCTTAAAACAAGCAAGTCATAATATTAAATTTGTTATGCTGTATAAAATTTTACACTAATATTAAGTATTTGGCCAAAATTTGGTTTGCAAAGATTGCTAGTTTGCTACTCAACCCCTTTTCGATGCGCACAAAAGGTTACCAACTGTGACCCGTTATCCAACCCGTCTGACCCACCAACAATGCCACCTGTAATTACTTTAAACTCTGGTCTTACAAACATTCAACCTCCTTTTTGGAACGAGATTATTTAAAGCGTTTAGTTATTTGACAAATGATGTAACGTTTTGGACAAACTTTATGAATTGCAGATTGGTAAGTATAGTGTAAAAAAGCAATTACCAAACTAAGCCAGTGTCGTAAACTTAAATGCCAATGTATGACATAAAAAATAGCACGTTGCTATTTTATGGAAAATGCCGAACAGATTTATTGAACAACATGCCAAAGCCAAAAGTTGCATTTTGAATGGTTTCTGTTTTGCTGTTACATTTCAGGATATTCAAAAGCTAGAACGGTATTTGCCATTATTACAGAACTTGGTTCATCATATTGATTCAATTGGTGATAAACCACTGTTGAGTCAATTGACTCCAAAACTCAGAATAAGTTGGACGAGTCCTCTTAGTTCTTCGTCTTTCTTTAACCTCATGGGTCCCAAGTTATTTCAGATTGATAATCTGCGTTTTGAGCTTGGAATTGTTTTGTTCTTTTATGCTGCAATGCTTCGAGAATGGGTTCCCAAGTTCTAGTCACCAGTAAAAAACAATTTCCATGAAGATTATTATTTTTTTTTTATTACTTTTTTTTTTTTTTATATATATATCGTTATTCAGTATTAATAACTTATAATCATTATAGATTTAGTACGATCTACGACCATATTTAGAAGAGCAGCAGGGGTTTATCACTATTTGGCTCTGAGGTTCTTCCCTCTTTAAAAGATGCACGTACTCCTGAAGGTCCACCAGAAGCACACTCCCTCTGTTGCTTTGGTTATGAGCTTCATTTGCTTGGCTGAGGCGCAGGTCAGTGTTCAAGCTCCATCTTTTATCTATTTAAAAAAAACATATAGCTCATTCATGTGGTTTTTTTATCATAAAATACAAAACTATACAGATAGTTACTACAATGAAGGCTGAAGAGAAAAACACTGCTGACACGCTTTTGTCAAAGTTGCATTATGGCGTTGTACAGTTATTTGATGAGGCCTCGGGTTTTTATTCTACAGCAAGCAAAGAATGCAAAGATATTGCACCAATCTTGATGGTATGTCTGTATGTATGACATTTTCGACTAAAATGTTTTGTGGGTCCCATTAATTTAACAGAGCTAACTATCTATGTAGGACTACATTTCATGTTCTAAAGTGGTACACGAGTTAAGAAGTTACAAGTACATGGCACAAGCTGTAAAAACCGAGGGGCAAATTGGAATTGCTATTGGACTTCTTAAACAGGCGTTAAACAATGTGGAGAAGAAGAACATGGGTGGGATTGAATCATGGCGAATGGTTATTAAAGAAGATATTGACAGTTTAACCGCTTTGCAAAAAAAATATGAGCAGGAGAATGAGTTTTATGGCGTGAAAAAGTTCCTTTTGACCACCATTTGCCATCGTTACAAGGGAAAAAGATCACGACTTGCATATCTTATAGTCCTGAAAGATGGGAACGAACTCTTGCATTGAAGATATAGACGTGCTATTTATTCAAGGGGCAAATAGGTGATTGTGATATATCCGGGGTTTTGCAGGGATTTTGAGGGGATTGAGACGTTGTAAGATGTGCAGTTGTGCTTATAACTATGTGCAGTTGTGCTTATAACTTGAGTGTTTGTGATGCAGGTACATAATTAGTATGGTTGTTTCTATTCTAGTTATCACCTATGCGGTTGATAACCATTCTTTAATATTCGTGACAAAAACACGTATGTAGGGTTCGAGTACGGGTTAAAATGGGTAATATCAGTGTTACACAAGCATGAAATGAACATGAGACAGTTTCAAACTAGAACTGTTGGGTTCCTAACTGAACTGTGCAAAGTGCCTAAAATATTGAACAGGGCCAAACTTATCAAAATGCGATTGGGTTGGCTTTAAAATTGGGTTTAAAATTCGTGAGAGGGGTATTGTTTTTGTGATGAGGTGTTTCGACTTGGCTTAGCGACTGCACAAGTGAATAAGACTGTAAACTGTATGTAAAAATCAGTTTGAATTTGTTATATGTTGAACAAGAAATATGTGATATAATAAAATAGATACATTCAACATTCGTTTTATAGTTATTGTGTGCCTACAATTATATTCCAGTTCTGATATCCCAGAAGCTGTTTCAGGCCAACCATCTAACGAAGTTGCAAAACCAAGTGACAGTGGAACAAATAATACATCAATGATGATGCCCCAGAGCATGCCACTGGCAGGTGCATGGATGCATCCTCCCGCAAACATGCAAATCCCTCAAGGTGGGGTGTCAATGCCAGCATCACGGCCTACGCAATCCGAGTCACAGCCATCTTTCCAACAACAAAATCAGCATAATTTGATGCAACAACAGCTGCAAAGATCATCAGATATGATGCTTGCATCAAATCCATTGTCACATTTAAATGCAATGGGACAAAATTCAAACATGCAACACTAATATACCTGGACCTCCATAACATTAATAGCCCAAAAGTGGACAACAAAAGTCAATATTGATCTGTTGAAAGTAACGAATTGCTATTTATGTGGAAAGGAAAATAAATGATATATCAGTCACTATAATTTCTAAAAAGTTCTGTGAATAAGAATTGGAGAAATCTATGGTGGGAATTGGGCAGCAAGCAAGTCTGTGATAAGGGACTTAGCATTCTGATGCAAGCAAGTCTGCAACACTATTAGCTTGCATACTGAATTGACTTAGCATTCTGATGCAAGCAAGTCTGAAATTGACTTAGCATTCTGATGCAAGCTAATACTGAAATTGACTTAGCATTCTGATGCAAGCAAGTCTGCACAGACCAGATAAGGGACTTAGCATACTGAATTGGAGAAAACTATCAGTCACTATAATTGATTCCCACTCTTCCAAATACTCGTGTTTCAGTACCTCCTTAAATCATACCTACAAAGCTTCAACTCAGAACAGACCAGATAAGGGACTTAGCATTATGATGCAAGCTAATACTGAAATTGACTAAATCTTCTCAAATCCTTAACGAAGTTTATCCAACTCTTGAACATCCACTTAAGACAATATGATGCACTCATAAATAACAAAAACAAGTAATGAATTTGCTTATTCTTATATTAGGCAGTTATGAGCAAGTTACTTGCTCAAATCAAGACAAAGCACTTACACCTATAAATTCCTTAAAAGCAGCTTAACAGAAACTACAAACTAGTTATCTAACCAAATTTAAGCTAGATCAAACTTCCGCTAAGTGCATATGAACAGTACCTTCACTTTTAACCCATTTTAAACCTTATGCCAAACACTCCCTTATGGGACTGTTTTGGTATTTTAAAACTTATAAGAGCCAATTTAAGCTATGTGTTATAAAGACAGATGTTAGTTATCTAATTTAAACTCTAATGAACAACTTTTAACTATGAATAAGCACTAGATTAAGCTAATGGACTTCTTAACTATGGAATGAGCTTATAAAGTTCAAGTGGACAGTTTATAAAGAGCTTATGAGAGCTTATAAATCATTTTCAATAACAAATAAACATAAATTGCAAAAACAGATTTTAATTAAAAAACTTGAACTTTCATTAAACTTAAAATAAGTTACAATACTAGAAAGGAAAATACAATTCAAAACTAAATAAGCTAGAAATAAAGTAAAACTAAATTCAATCTCACTGAAAGAAACTTAATCATTGTCATCTCCTGAATGTTGCATATCATCATCGCCATCGTCCATATCAACTTGGATACCACTTGAATCATTCAGAGGTATTGTTGAAAGATCAGCCGCATCGATTGAATGTGCTTCTACTTCATCGTCTTGCAAGGCTGTATTTTCTTCAGGAAGATCAAATGTTGAAGTGGCTTTGATTTTGCACACAGACCACCAATCAACTTTGTCACGACGCAAGCTCGGATAAGGTGAATAATAAACTTGCGATGATTGACTAGCCAAAACAAAAGGTTCATACTTCCTAAGCCTTCTTTTATGGTTGATATCAACTAGCTTGTAATCTTTATGAATCTTCATCCCAACATTCGGGGTTGTGTCAAACCAATCACACCTAAACAATACAACTCTTTTAATTGGGAGAGCAGGATACTCTAATTCTACAATCTCCAATAAAACGCCATAAAAATCAGTTGACATGTCACCATAATTAGTACCCTTAATGCACACTCCACTGTTAAAGCTTGACCTCCCTGAACCATGCTCACTAGTGTGGAATTTATACCCGTTGACAAAATACATTGGATAGGTGGTAACACTCCTTCTCAATGGCCCTAAAGCAACATCCTTGATGATTTGATTATCCACATTACCTGAATTGTGTGCCTACAATTAACAAATAAAGTTATTACATGCATACTCATATACTATTTATAAAACCGGAAGGGCTGAAATACCTACATAGTGATTAAACCAATCAGCAAACTCACTCTCAAGCCTCCGGTCAACTTGATCATCTGTTATGGTTGGATCATTTGCCTTGATCTCTTCAACAAATATCCTTGAGAGACATAGAGATATTTTTTTAGAAAGGCTATTTATATTAAAGAGAATGGGACCCAAGGAAATGAAAACACAACAATGATATAAAAAAAAATAAGTAAATACTCTTTTGAAACTTACTCAACATATTCTTCAATCTCGACACAATTTAGTAACACATAGATTCTTGCAGCAGCGTACTCCTCATCACTTAAACGTCTTGATATTCCTTTTCCAGATGATCGACCATTAGACATGAATATAGACAAATTTCCTTCACATGGTTCAGCATCACCTCCACAATCATTACGAGGCGCTCCATTCATCTTTGTTCTAACATGAGGCTCAAAGTAATGTGAACAAAACATTGACGTTTCTTCAATCAAGTACGCATTAGCAATTGAACTTTCGACCTTAGCTTTATTAGTCACTTTACGCTTCAGTTTTCCCAAGAACCTACATTTGACGATATATTTTCTTAATATGTCATTTACAATAAAGTATTAGATTAAAATTATTAGTCTAATTTACCTCTCAAAGGGGTACATCCAACGATATTGAACTGGCCCTCCAACTCTTGCTTCATAAGGTAAATGCACAGGCAGGTGTTCCATTGAGTCGAAGAAACTTGGAGGAAATATTCTTTCCAGTTTGCACAAAATCACAGGAATGTCTTCATTAAGTCTAATCATGTCTTCTTCTTTGAGCATAGAACACGTAAGATCTTTAAAGAACAAGCTTAATTCAGTTAGAACTTTCCACACTGGGGTTGGCAACAATTCACGAAAAGCTATTGGGATCAATCTTTGCATGAACACATGACAATCATGACTTTTCATCCCAAACATCTTGTACTTTTGCATATCAACACACCTAGACATATTTGAAACATACCCATCCGGAAACTCTAGTTTTGAAACCCAATCACACACAACTTTTTTTTCCTCTTTACCCAAGCTGTAACAAGCTTTTGGATACTTCCCAGTTGATTCATTTTTCTCCAAATCCTTGCGCTTACAATAAAGTTTTATATCCTCTCTTGCCTTCGCATTATCTTTAGTTTTTCCTTCTATATCCATCACTGTTTCAAATACGTTCTCAAAAACATTTTTTTCAATATGCATAACATCCAAATTATGACGGATAAGATTAGTACTCCAGTAAGGCAAATCCCATAATATACTTCGTTTCCTCCAACCACATAACTTGCTAACGGAAGCATTTGATTCCACACCTCCGATTTCTGTAACTTTCTTTAATGTGAAATCATCAATTTGCATGATAACCTCTGCACCTGTTAGTATTAACGGAGATGGAGATGATTCAACCCTATTCTTAATAAAGTCATTTTTGTTTCGTCGAAAAGGATGGCTTTCTGGTAGAAACTGGCGATGGCAATCAAACCATGAAACCTTTCGACCATTTGATAAACTAAAAGCTTTTGTGTTGTCTAGACAATATGGACAAGCTTTCTTTCCCGATGTACTCCACCCAGACAACATTCCATAAGCCGGAAAATCACTTATTGTCCACAAAAGTGCAGCTCTCATAAGAAAATTTTGTTCCTTTGATACATCATATGTGCGTACACCCTTCCAAAGATCTAATAATTCTGCTATTAAAGGTTGCAAATATACATCTAACCTCTGCTTTGGATTCTTTGGTCCAGGTACAATAATTGTCAAAACACATATACGGGTCTTTCATACACATCCATGGAGGCAAATTATACGGTGTCACAATGACCGGCCAACAAGAATATTGTTTTCCGGACTGGCCAAATGGTTGAAACCCATCAGTGCATAACCCTAATCTTACATTGCGTTTCTCTAATGCAAAAGGAGGATGCATACGATCAAAATGTTTCCACGCCTCGGCGTCAGATGGGTGGAACATTACACCATCCGTTTGAACATGCTCTGCATGCCATCTCATATGCTTAGCTGTGACTTTTGAAGCATACAACCTCTGTAACCTTGGTACAAGAGGAAAATAATGCATAAAACAATGTGGTACTTCAGTTCTCCTCTTTTTGACACCCCTCTTTCTTTGTTTATAACGAGGGTGCTCGCAAAATTTGCAAACTGTTACATCAACATCTTTTTTCCAATAGAGCATACATCCGTTAATGCAACAATGGATTTTCTCACATGGAAGGCCTAAATCTGCAACATACTTTTTCGTGTCATAAAAACTACCAACCAAGTTGTTATCAGACGGTAAAGCGTCTTTCAACAATTTCAGTATATCATCAAATACCTTTTCAGTAATGCGACCCTCTGACTTAATGTTTAATAACCTTGCAACCGTAGACAATTGTGATAGTTTTGAACAACCTGACCATAATGGTTCGTCTGCTTTATGAAGCAAATCATATAACTTTTGAATTTTTGGGTTTGGTGGTTCGGTTTCATCTTCATCGGTGTGTGGGTTAAAGTCATGACCTATAGCATCTATGACCAAGTTGCGATATGAATTTGACCCTTCTACATCTCCAATAGATGAGGTGTTAGTCTGTGAATGGGCAGAGCTTGATGCAGTTGACGGTTCCCCATGGCAAACCCACTCATAGTAGTTCTTTTTGAATCCGTGCTTACATAAGTGCAACTTTACATATTCTGGTAAACGATATGCTTGATTTTTGCAATTACTACATGGGCATCGTATTTTATCATTGTCCATGTATGCTGTTTGTTGGCAAGCATATTCAACAAATGTTTCAACCCCATCGATGAATTCACGACTAATGTATCTACGGTCCTCTGTAAACCTCTTATACATCCATTCTCGATCCATTCTCATTTAGTGCTCTATTGGTAGTAGATGTCAAACCAAATGAACAACATGAAAAGTAAAAAATAAAAAATAAATAAATAATATATATATAAGAATAATAATAAAATTGGAAACAAAATACTTAAATACACAATGAATTAAACTGAACCAAACATCTTCATTTGAAGCACATTGAACAATTGTTAAATAATTAATAGTTTTGGAAAACCAATATGATGAGAAGACGACAAGCATTGTTCATTATACAGCAACAATAAAAATAATTTATAAAACAATGAAAACAAATCAAACCTTTTAATCAACAATGAGCATGAGATTACTACTTGTCGCTGCACTTTTTTTATGGTGTAAGTTTCGATGGATTTAAGACTAGGTTTGGGCAGAGTTTGATTGGAGGAATGGATAAAAGAGATGAACTTTAGGATTATCTGGTCATTTGTGTTCTTCATATATCTTTGTTTTGTTCAATGAGTGTTAAATTATAATGGTGGTTTTATAAAAAAATAAATTGATGATGATTAGGAATACTAAAAATTTATAAATATACTATTAATTAGGGGTGTTATCGGGTCGGGTTATCGGGTTTTCGGGTTTATCAGGTTGTCGGGTTGAGTTGGGTTTATAATTTTCGAAAAGTGACCCGCAACCCGACCCGATAACAATATCGGGTTATCGGGTTCGGGTCAAAGTAACCCGACTAGTTTTATTAACCCGATTAACCCGACCTGATAAGACATTATCGGGTTCGGGTTCGGTCGGGTCAACCCGACCCTATTGACACCCCTACTAGTAATTTGTAACTAGGGTGTAAAGAAGCCGAATACTGTCAAGCTCGAGCTCGACTCAAATACTAAAACTTGAGCTTGAAACGAATACGAAAGAAATGTTTAACCGTGACCCGAACCACGGGCAACCGCTCATTTCCGAAAGTCCGGTTACTAGTCTAGTTGAATCAAAATTTTATATGTTATTTCAAGCATTTTCTTAATTAATATATAATTTCGCTATTTAAACCAGTTGAGTCGAAAATTCACCAAAATAAGAACCCGTTTGATTCATTACTTAAACACGATAACAATTCATAAACGAGTTACATGTGTTATGTATATACAGGTTAAAGTTGTGGTTGAGTTTTAAGGCACAGTTAATAAACATGTCATGTTCAAGTTGAGGTTATACCAGCCATTCAACCCGAATAGGTCTGTGTTAACACGACTCGATCGCCGCCTTTGTTTTCGAGACTTGTTCACAAAGTTTGAGCTCAACTCGAGTGTTACAAAGTATATATAGCTATAACTATTGTTTTGAAAACCGGGTCTCAAATCAACCCGGTCAAATCACCGGGTTACCAGTTCGACCGTCTAGTCAACCCGGTTCTTCATGCAACGTGGTTTCTTATTGTGCGTCGTGTACTATAAGTGCATTTTTTTTGTTTATTTTCGTATGCGCCATGTGTTTGTTGATATATTATAGAACATTATACACATACAATTCAACAATACAAGTTTGAAACTTAAAAACAACATCATCAATCAGCATAAACTATCAAACTTATGTACATATGGACCCGGACTCGAACCTGAACTGAACCCGATTAAGTCTGTTATGGTCGTCTACTAGGCTTACTTGGTCAATAATTTTATTCGGGTTTAAACCCGAGTAACTCAAATACTAAACAGAATCAGATATCGGGTTGAACATATTTGCCTCACTCGGGTTTGGGTCAACCTGTTGACCTCCTTAGGATTTCTAAAATACTTACAAATATAATTTTTATAAATTATCATTTAAACTAGTAAATCCTCCATTCACACTATATTATAAGTTTTATTAAGTTTTTATGCTATACTTTTCACATACATCCTCCATTCACATTATAAGTTTACTAAAGGTTTTTCTTATGCTTATGCTTAAGATGATAACCCTCTCACCATTAATCGGGCCTGGTCCATTCCTCCATTCACATTATACACAATTACATAACCCTATCACTATTAAGCGGCAAATGAAAACTAAGAGAAGCGGCGATTGAAAATTAAGCGGCAAATGATAAGGGTTTAGCGGGAAATTAAGGCGCCTAAATGAAGCTTAAGATGATAACAATCGCATAAAAATCGGATCTCGGTTGTTGAATAAATAGCGGCACTAATTGTTTATAATTTTCATTGACTCAGTTCAATATAGGAGGTACCAGAGAATTGTAGAAGCAATATCACAAGGATTAACAACTTTCAATAAGGTATGTTTCTAATCTAATTTCATATTAGCATATAGTTTTGAATATATCAAAGGTTTCATTCATTGTAATTGGTGTGTTCTGATTTATGTTTGGTATTTGTCTGAAGTATTTTAACAATTAAAGACAAGATGTAATTGTGTTATATGTTTGTCCTAGGGTTGCTTGTATAATTCTATGTTTAAATGATTAAAAGGGTGCTTTACAATTAATATACATGTTTATTATCTTATGTTTTTGAATTATTTAATAGGTGTAATATTCTATTTTTATTACAAGTTTTGAAATCAAATTTGCTTTCTCAGGGTGATATTCATGAAATGAATTTCTTAATTTTGATTGCTTGAATGTAATATTGATGGTGGTGATTTTGATGATGGGAACATTTGGTAAACAAGTGGCATGTGGTTTAATGATACGGATTTTAGGAATTGTGTTTGGATTACGGGTTAAAATGATTAACCAAGTATTGTTTTCATTTTAGTTTTGGTTTTGATATAAGGTTTGAATTTGGTGTTCCAGTTTTGTTTTGATTTATTTGATACTATGGTAGTTTTGAAGGTATCAAAACTGTTGTTAGCAAACTCGTGTATATTACAAAAACTTCACATGTTTTATAAGCAACTTGAACGTACTAACATTTAATTGAGTAGCATTTTTACACAATATGAGATTGCGTCATGCTACAAAGGCTTTGGTACCCTCTATTCGTAGTTATGATCTTTGTTAAGATATTTAATTTAACTATTCAATATTCATAAGATTTCAACAATGTTTATCACAAATTCACAACATAAATACCTTTAAAGGATAAGTAGAATGAGATAATGATAAAAATGGTTGTTGTGTAATGACGACTGTATGTGATTAAAACATCATTAAAACTGAAAATGAAATAATGTTTATCTTAAGGTTTGTTAGTTGTATATGAGTTAATTAATATATGTGAGCATAGAAGTTAAACCATTAATGACAAATAAATATGTCATTAAGTATGTATATTATTCTTCCCATCTGAAAATTATTATTAGGAGAAAAAATCAAACCTTGCTCTTAAATGGCTTATCTGCTACACTTAAATGCAGTTTGAATATGCTGTCATTCTGGTAATTAGAATGTAGATATGCTCATACGCTAACTCTATTAGTAAGAATTGTCGTAGTTACATGTAAAACTACAATACCTACATGGCTATCATTATAGTTCATTCTATCCATTATTTGTGATTGAGATTATATGTTTACTACAAGTTTATTGTACAGAGCGTTTAGCCTAATTGGGCATGACGTTGGTCCTTGCTTATTTCTTTCCCGCAAAAGTTGGAATCTTCTATTTAATACTCCAACAAATGTTTAAAAAAAATGTTACATATAGAATTCCTATAAGATCCTGAATCCTGGTGTCCCTAGCCATTTGATTTTAAGCCATTAGTTTTTGTTACATTGTGCCATATAAGATTAATTGATCATCATATTCTATCTGGACTAACTTTTGATAGCTGTTAGTTTTATCCAGTCTGCAACTTGAGCTGTTAGCTTTGAATAGATCATCTTTACCAGGCTTTCGTAACAATGCATTTGATAATTGTTGTGAAGGTATAGTTATCTGAAACACTGAGTTGATGACATACCTTCTTAAAATGCTTTTGCTTTTGATTTTTCTTTTTCTTTTTAAACTAGTTTGAATAGATACTGAACCTTTTTATTTATCAGTTATTGTATTTCAAACTAATGTATCCCACCAAATCTGCATCACTTTTTAAACAAGTACATTTACGATAACTCGCCTATTGCCATAAACCGTAAAAATATCAAATCAGTCATGTATGATGTCCATAAGCAAACTTTGATGTTTTGATTAGTTGGATTTGTAGGACTGTATTTTTGTTTGAACACTGCTAGCAGCTTATCAGTAATATGCAGATGTTGCAGACAGATTCATTATCAATCAAAGAAAATGTTGTGACGTTTTTGGTCAAGAACAAAGAAAATTAACTTTGAATTATTAAGTAATCCTAATCAATTTGATCTTACTCATGTTGTTTCTTCTTGGAAGCTTGTTTGCTGTTATGCATCCACACTTTGAACACCTTTATTTTCAATCCAACTTCATTACAAAACTGCATCCTTTCCTTTCTGCTGTTCTGTAAAATTTTTCCGGATTCTTTTCCTTGATGGCTGATGCTCGAGATCTTTACATAAGTGAAAGGGTATATTGTGTCACATATATTATTATTCTTACTTAATCAGACTTGTGTGATGGCCTTATTGTTTCATAAATGTTTAATCTACACTTTTGTTTACTATCTCATCAATATCTCATATTTTAAATAGCTGCAGATATGACGAGAGGAAGGGGAGGAATCACAAAAAGATCATCACTTCTCTCATATGCTCGTCCTAGAACAGCGGCCGCATCTCCAACTGATCCAACTTTGAATGGAGCAATGCCTAGAGGAAGGGGAGGGATCACAAAAAGAGTAGGTGTCTCGCATGCTCCTCAAGGAACAATGGATGAGATTCTTGATGATTCAACTTCTAATGGTGATATGACAAGAGGAAATGGAGGGAACAAAAGGAAAGGAGGTCTCTCATATGCTCCTCAAGGAACAACGGATGAGAATGTTAGTGATTCAACTTTCAATGGTAATGGCAATGAAACATCTCGTGAAAATGTTATTGTGACAAATTCAGCCCCTCGATCAAATGTTGAGATCTCTGAGAATCAGTCACTGACAGCAGGGAGAAAACAACTCACTGTTGTGAATGGAGTGTAAGTATAAGGTCTATTATTTCAATATTTGATTACACATTTTCATTTGATTACACTGATTTTATCATCTTCATTATATTATAACAGCCTTGAAAATTCAAGTCAATGCTCACGAGTAATAACAAGGATTTTCAAAGAAAGAATTGATGATGGAGCCTTCACATGGAGAAAGGTGCAGAAAGACACCAAAAACTTATACTTTGAAGAATTTAAGGTATAGCATCTGATATTTGAATTACTTGATATGTACATATATAACATATGTGGTTATTAATTATTTAGATTAATGTAGAAACATTATGTATGGGAGCCTGCAAATGAAACACAAGTTAGGACAGCATGGGAGTCAAAAGCTTCTGAACGTTATACAGATTTCTTGAGAGACATTAGGCGTAAAATGATAAAACCAATATTTATAAGTGAAGACACATGGGCGGGTTTTGTAGCATATTGGGATACACCCGAGTACAAGGGGAAACGAGAAACAAATTCACAGAATCGTCTGAAGGGTGATGGTCCATCGACACATACAGGAGGGTCCGTATCATATCGTGAATATGCGAAGAAACTTGTAAGCTTAAGAAACTTAATTGTATTTCTATGATACTAAAATATGTTATTTTTTGTTTAAGTATCTATTTTGAAAGTTTTTCTTAAGTTTATGATTTTTTTCATTTTTTGCATGCAGGAAACTACACTAAAGCGTCCACCTACTCCTTTTGAACTTTTTTTGCATACCCATACCAAAAATCATGACGAGACAACCTTTATCGATAAGAAGGCAAAAACACATCAATGTAAGTTCTGATCTCAAAATTGTATAACATTTTCATTTTACCCTTTGCGAGAGCAGTTAAGAAGCCTTAATGTATGATTATTCATCTGTTTGTTTTGGGTCCGGTTGCTGGTGTTTATTCTGGATCTATAATATTGTTAGTTTATATATGTCGACATTGTCTCAGCATCATACAGGGTATGGATAGTTAGGAACCTGCAGGTGCCATGTACTTATCAGAATTCAGAAGCATACTTTAGATGATTTGAAAAGCTCCTTTTAGTATATAATCACTCATTTTCACATCTATATAATAACAGGATAATGTGCTGCGATTGAGGGAAGCACGTGAGGCAAATCATGCAGAAGGCGAGTCATCTCAATTGGTGAATGAATCAGCACTTTATTATGAGGCGGTCGGAGACGTGAAGAAAAGAAATGTGTATGGTCTTGGCTCACAAGCATTTGCTTATTATCCGAATCCCTCCACTAGAACTGATGCAACTTATATGCCACATGAACCTTTGGAGAACAAGTATCTGGAAATGGAGAGAAAGTTGACTCGACAAATCAGTAAGCAACAACAAATTCTTGAGTTCTTGTGTGGTCATCTTGATATTCCTGTCCCAAGTATTGAGAGTGACACTGAAGACAACAATGAAGCAGATAATGTGGGGGGAACTCAAAACCCAAACACTAGCAACTTCGAGGAGCATGAAGTCTAGTAAGATGATCATCACAGGCTTAGGACATCGACAAACCCGAGTTAATTTATTTTCTGTGTCACTGGTATTTTAGGTTCAGGTTATTTTGGTTTGCATATCTTAGGTTGATGTTTGCTTAAATTTGGATAATTTAGGTTGTTGGTTTCTTTCGGATATTGTATGTTTACGTTAAGTTTAATAAAGTTGGTTTGTGTTTGTTATATTGTCTGCCTAATTTATATTTTACATCTCTTTCAAAATTTGTGCATATATTTCATATTAATTTCAATGAAATCGTTTGTTGAAAAATTCCCACAAGTTTTACCAGTACTTTTCGTGTTTAATATTACCCACCAATTATTGTGGGTAAACTTCTAATATTACCCATTGCTTTCCTACCAATTATTGTAGGTAACCTGCTAATATTACCCTTGGCTTTTCACACTTAAATATCCATGGTTAAATGTACCCATAAATTGTCATGGGTAAACTTCTAATATTACCCTTTGTTTTCCTACCAATTGTTATGGGTAAACTTATAATATTACCCTTGGCTTTTCACACTTAAATATCCGTGGTTAAATTTACACATAAATTATCATGGGTAAAATGGAACTTTTTACCATTGGATATTTACACACGACTATATCGTGGGTTATGTGTACCCTTGAATTACCCTCAAAACTTTCGTGAGTATTTTGTGGTAAGGTAAAAAATCCCATGAAACATTTTACCACCGATTTAATGAACGCACCCACGGATTATGTGCTGGCTAAATATACCCTTAGACTACCCACATGACAATTGTGGGTATTTTCGTGGTATCTTAGAAAATCCCGTGCACCATTTACCCATGGATTGAATGAAAATGCCCACAAACAATTTCGTGGTTAACGTTACCCACATATCAAAAAAATCGTGGCTAATCAATTACCCTCGAAGGTTTTCCCCATTAAAACAGAATCATGGATAATCCGTGGGTATTCATCAGTTACCCACGAATTTGGCCCTTTTACCCACAAAATCTGTCCGTGGCTATTCGCCTGAATTCTTGTAGTCATGGTAGGTCTGAGCTTTAATCACTGAAAGTTACATGATATTAATAACTTGATCGATTGTTTTTACACAAAAAAATTAATACAAGGTCTTTTATTAATATTCCATGGGGTAGGTTAAGGATTTTCTGTCTCTAGCGTGAATGTTTGGGTTCCTTGTTGTCAATAGTGGTCCTAGTTTCTGTCACTGGTTATGTTACCAGTTGGTTGGTTTCCTAGGTTTAGAGGTAAGAAATATGACTTATATTGCGTTCTAGGTACGTTTTGGTTTGCGGGAAATCATCTGTCTACTATAGAGAGTAATAAATGGGGAGATTTTCTGTATGAGTAGTCATTACATGTATGCAAAACATCATAGTAAGTCGTAATGGAAAGGATTTGTTCTCAACATAAACGTATAACAAAAGGAGATTGTTATAGATTTAAATATCAATTACAAACTCTGAAAGTTTCAGGCTTATTGGAAAATACAGGAAATACTAACCAAATACTATTTGGTTTAGTAGACACAACTTTGATATATGTGAATTTAAGATCAGTTACGTCCTTGACGTAAATGCTTAGCTTCAGTCTCAAGTTTTAGTTGTGCAGCTTCCATTTCTGTGAAGCGTTCTTGAAATTCCTGGTACAGTCATGATGTTTTCGGTATCCGAGTCCGACATAAAAGTAATAGAATGAGTAGGGGAAACCATAACCCTGTAACCACCCGGTAATTATAAATATTTCACTATGCAGCTTAAATGATTAACAATAAATTATGTATAAATAACGTTTCAGTAGCATCGTGGCACGGAGGACTTTGGTTAAGTTTTTGTGGAAAACGGTTATAGTCCAATGTTTGAAAACATTTGGTTCTCTATAACCATGAGCTCTGATACCAATCTGTAACACCCCCGTTTTCGATATACGCAGCGGAATATAAGTTTGGGGTGCTACTTCAAGGTTCACAGTCATGACAATAGAAAACGACTCGAAAAGAGACGTTTTAAATAAAATTGTTATCATTCATTTATTAAATCAGAGTTTACATATAGAGGTCCCAGCGGAAGGTTTCGAAATACGTTATAAAAGTTACATTATTCGTTGAATGATAACATAGTGGACGCTCTTATTATAAATTGAAAGTCCACAACCACTCCGTGCCAAGTTTAGCCTTTTAATTACCTGAGATAAAACATACTGAAAAAAATCAACACAAAGGTTGAGTGAATCCATAGTGTTTAAAGTTATAATCAGTTTTGAACACAAGCTAAATATAAAGAAATCAGTTATATCACAATTCGGAATATTGCACTAAACCTCATGACACGCAATGCGTTGACAGTTTCCAGTCTCACTAACATATAAAAATGAAAGTGGTTTGCCCCCAAGATTAGATATCAAATATAATGCATCTGTCTAACCGGCTACCACAAAGATATCTATCCGATTAGTACAAATGGGTCGTCAGGCCAATAGATCTATTCACATATTCGCGCTCACCTAGCAGGTGACTAATGGTGCATGATACGAGGGACTTTTAAATAATAAATATAAATAGGGAACAGTTAACTTAGTGCAATAACAATCAGGAAAATACTTGTGTTCGGTTTGGTAGCATGTATCTCCCCACAAGTTTGGAAAACATATAAAGAAAAGTGGGACTATGAACTCACCTTGACAGTCTGGATGGAAAACAACGTTAAACACAGTTGATAAACGTCTCCGGCACGCAACCTGGTTCGTTATGTCAAGTTTTCAGTAATCGTTTCCGAATATATATAAGTTTATTGTTCATTTCGTTCTGTTCTTGGTTAAATGTTTATTTGAGACAACATGAAGTCTCTTCAAAAGTTGGATAAGATTTTATCTTATTTCTTCATTTTTATGTTTCCGTTCCGTTTGTTCGTTAAATATATCTTTCGTTCGTTAGTTATTGGAATAAACATATTACGTTTATTTATTTCTATTAATCGAATATATATAAATAATAACAATAATAATATTTATGAAAGGTTATGCTTTTACCCTTAAAGTTTCATATGTTGACAGTTTATACCCTTTAACTTTCTTAAAATTACAACTTTTACCCCTGAACTTTGGTCAAATGACAGTTTCTACCCTATAGTTTCAAAAATGACACTTTCTGTAAGTCGAAAACAAATTAAATCCATGTTATAAATTCATTTAGAGTTTTGACATAAAACACCCTTGAGACTTCTAGACCGTTACACCCGACGTCCTTGTTTTATAAAATACGTTTTAAAAATTCGGGAAAAAGCACTACTCGTCACGGTACTTTTATAAAAGTTGTAATAAGTTAATAAACATTTTTTTTACTAATTATTAGTTCATGATTCGAGTTTTATAAACTCGAATCAAATATAATTGTTACGTTCAAAACAGTGACTAAATGGGCAGTTTTGGGACGAAATAAAAGTGAGGCGAGGGCATGGTTTTTAGTTATTCTTTTTCCTACATGAAGTTAGCTAGGTGATCTCATTACTGGCCAAGTTTCATAGTTTTTAAAAGTCTTTTGATAGTCGAAATAATTTCCTAAAGTTAGTCGAGTAGAACAATAGTTTAACAAAATTGAAAAAAATTTAAAAAAAAGTTGGGTTCGATAGGGCAATTTTGGATTCAAATAACTTTTTAACCATTCAATCTTTTTATGAAATTCTTTTTCCTATGGTTAGCTAGCTGGGTGGTCTCTTATGTGGCAAAATTTCGGAATTTTTAGTGATCAAATGATGGTCGAATTTTATTTCCAAAGTTGGTCGAGTTGAACAAGATTTTAACAAATCTGGAAATATGATTTTTAGTCTAGCGATAGGCAGAATTTTGGATTCAAATAACTTAATAACCGTTTAATCATTTTACATCGTTCTTCTTCCTAAATTTAGTTAGCTAGGTGGTTTATAACGTGGCAAAAACTCATATTTTATGAAGATCATTTAGCGGTCGAAAACTAGGTCCAAAGTTGGGCTACTGGAACAAAAATTTAGAAACTGAAATGAATACAAAGTTTTTAGCGATAAGACAGAATCTTTAGGACTCGATAACTTTGTGATGTCTTGATCTTTTTACGATGTTCTTCTTTCTAAAATTAGTTAGCTAGGTGGTCTTGCTATTGACCAAAATTCAGATTTTATCATGGTCGTTTAGGGGTCGAGAATTAGGCTCAAATTTGGGTCACTGAAGCTGTTTAGCGACAGTAACCAGAAAGAAGAAATCCGATTGGTTTTTGGTCTTTAAATGTATAAATTAGTTTTTATTGCATATCAACATTATTATTAACTCATCTAATCCATCCTTTACATGTTTTTAATATTTCTTGATTTTATTTTTGTGGTTTAAATATAAATAGGGCACGTTTGGTTTTCTGTTCGAACAGGAGAAAAAGAAAAGAAAGATAAACTAGTTCTTAGTTTTAGCTTTTATTAGAGATTATGTAATAATGATTTTGAGAGTATTTGAATTATATACAATGAATGAAAAAGAGTTGGATTACTTACTTGGCTATTATGTCGAATTAGGGTTATATGTATGTCGAATGGGTTTATTCCTTGAACACCAATGCTTCCTCTTGATCCTAGGCCTCTAAGTATTTTATTTTGCTTCTAAAGAGATTGTTTGATCAGTAGGAGATGATGGTTTGGCTGTTTTTGGAGGTTGATCGAATGGGTTTGAAGTTTTTAGGTAAGTTTAGTTGTTATTTATAGGAAGGGGTGCATTAGGGTTTTCTAGATATTTTATGCGGTATAAATGAAACATGATGAGGTGGCTTGATTTGGTTGAAAGACAAGGATGGAGGAGGGGGGTTGGACGTGTAATATGGGAATGGGGTGATGTGGTTTCTTTACAAACCATACAAGTATCCTACTTGATGAAGTCATGATGATGTGGAGGAGGGGGAAACTAATGAGGGGACATTTGAGGTAGGTTCTTATTGAGGAACTAATTTAGTTAGGATTTAACTAGGGCTTGAACTAGGAAATGAAAATGGGATCGAATGGCTTAGTAGGGTAGTAACCTGGCTTTAGGTAATTGTGCTTAGGGTTTTGGGAGAGAAATGAGTTAGTTTATGGTTTAGGTTTAAGGTTTATGTTTAAGGATTTGTGGAGTAGAAAATATTTAGGGTTTACATAACTATATATGGGTCGAATTTTTATGGAAAGGGAAAAGAAAAGGGTTTGGGCTTATAAGGGTTGTACCATAAGCTTAATAAGGTTGTACTAGGAGTTTATAAATATAGAAAATCCACTTTTTATGTTAGGTTAGTTTTTAGTAATTATATATTGATTTTTATTAAGTTTAAATGTATATAAATGGGATTTTTGGATTTTGTGCATTAGGCACTTGTACATTAGGTTTAAAGACTTGTACTTATATTTAATAAATTTAGGAAAATTTAATTGTAAGGTTTATGCATGAAAAACTTGTAAATTGTGCTTTTAAATAAATATAATTAGGGTTTTAATAAGGTTTTTATTAATATATGGTTTTTATGCATAAAAGACTTGTACTTTGGCTTAAATGACTTGTACCTTTATATTTTGTAAAAATCTCTTATAAATAAATTAGGGTTTTTAAATTATGTACATAAAATCATAGTTTTATGAGATTTAGGGTTTTACCGGGAGTTAATATGGAATTAAGGTTTCTGGGCTTTAGATACTTGTACCTTAGTTGAATGAGTTGTACTTTAGTATTTTTAGGGTTTTGTTACTTGCATTTGTTATTATAATAGTTTAGAGTTTTATAGAAACTCTATTTAATGAGGAACGGTTATTTTATACGTACGTTAACAATTTAACGTAAAATGTCAAATGAGATATCTTAAGGTTTTATATAAAAATGTTTATATAGAATAAACATTAAGTATGTTGAGGTTAGATTGCATGTGAGCACGTTTATCGAGGATGTAATCTATGTCACATAAGATAATAGTTATGATCAGATAATAATAATAAATAAATAAAAAAATTTACACGTAGAAAATGATAAGTATTCTAAGAGATAGTTTATTTTAAATGTGGGATTTTCACAATGGTTACACCGGGTGGTTCAACCGGTTGAACCGTTCCGGTTAAAAAACGGGTCAATGTAAACCGGGTCAACCCGACTGGTTGGGTCGAAAAATGGGTTAAATTAAATCGGGTCAACCCGCCGGGTTCAACATTTTCTTTTTTAGTTTCAAATTTTCACTTTTTCCTTTATATATAATATAGATACTAGCAGGGTATCCGCGCGTTGCGGTGGCGGGTACCCTATGACGATTAACTGGAGAAATAGATCCCGATGAGGCATGGTTCACCAGTTTATATCAGTTCCAATGGGTCCTCTCTGGTTCATTTTCGGATGGATTTTATTGGCTAGCCGAACCGGTGGTGACACATGTTCCCGGTTGAACCCGGTGGTCCGGTCTGGTTTTCAAAACTATATGTACCATCATTTTGTTAGCTTGTATAAAACTTTGTGTGTTTTATTAGTTTGTACAATGTATATAATAACATGTACTTTTCATTTTAGGGGTGTCTTAAAAATAACATTAATTAATGCATTTAATTATTTTATATTTTGCATTATGTTGTAGCTTGTTTAGATTGTACTTTGTGAAAATTTTATTGTACTTTTTAGTAAGGGGGTGTTTTAATTGGTTGTATTTAATTTGGTAGACATGCTTTTAATTGGTTGTATAATATCAAAAAATTATTGTACTTTTAAGTAATATGGTGTTTTAATAACAGTATTAATTATGTGTTAATTTAATAATGCATTAAAAAGTTGTACAATATGTTTCTTTGTTTGTATGTTTCAATTTTAAAGTTTGTAATGTCTTAGTGCATTAAAAAGTTGTACACTATCTATATATACTTGTAATGTTGAATTTTAAGGCATTAAATGCCCAAAAAGGTCTTTATGCTTTATAAGATAATATGATAAGTAGACGGGCGAGGTGTTCTTTTAGGGTAAACTGCAAGTTATGTCCTTGTGGTTTTCCATTTTGGCATGGGATGTCCCTCAAAACTTAAAACTGCGAAAAATGTCCCTGTGGTTCCACTTTTGTTCGAATAATGCCCCTTTTGCTAACGGTCGTTAAAAATCCCCATTAGTCAAGGTCAAAGGCATGCGAAATAACTAATTTACCCTCGTCTTCTTTCCACAATTACTTTATTTTGTTTTCTTGAAAATATTGTAATCCCACCACTATCACACCACCACCCTCTACCACTACACAACAAGGACCACCACTACCCTCTACCACCACACAACCACCACCATCAAATCCCCTTTTTTTTTTTTACTTTTCAAAACTGAACGTACATTAAGGTAAACGAGTTGAAAGGTAAAAAGAGAACCCAATGCGACCCGTTTTCAGGTAAACAAGTTGAAGCTCACCTAATGTGAATGCTATTTCATCATTTAGTACTTGTTTTTCTGTGGCCCATTTATTAGCACCACAAGAGGATCAAGTCAAGGATGAAAATTGTTGTGGGAACTGCTGAAAAAGAAATAGACACGCCAACAACCCGCAAGCCCATTTAGACCCAAAGAGATTCTACAAGTTGGAACCAGTACCAGTCATCACCAGTCAATGATAGGAAACCCATCTATCACTCACAAACCTATAACACGAGCATATGGGAAACTGACACACAAAATTGGGATCGTGTAACCAATTGTAACTTTCCCCTACGAATAGCAAATGCTAATAAATGATTAACAATCATTACGTTAATTAATAACCATTTCTACTGGTAACAAATTTTTTTTTTTTTTTTTTTTTTTTTTTTTGTATTCATGCTATACTATTTTAAGTCACAATGATATTTGTGATTCACCATTTACGTAGAAACGAAGCTCACACACGAACCTTGATAGTCCAGTAATCGCGAATTAATTTAAAACGTTTAACATTTAACGTTGTACGTTTCGCCTTATAACCAAACTCGTTCAAATGACTTTCTGAACTTACAGAAATAACTCTAATCACTCACTAATGACATTGGACCACGGCCCAATGCCCTCAGTAACCCAACGAGCCCACATTTCGTATTGGACTGAAACGCAAGTTTAGCCCAACGAACCAAAGCCCAAATTTCATATATAAATTTTCGTTTTGGCTGCCACGAGAATCGAACACTTTGGCCAATTTACGCAAAATCTAGCTTAACAACCATATATTCATTTTGCACCACTCAATTCTCAACCCAGCTGAGAATCGAGTGTGACAAACCACGCATTATAAATCGATCATTTACTTACTTAAATTCTACCAAAGCTCGACACACTTGGCCACGATATGAACACAACCCAAATTCTATATTTTGGCTAAGCTTGTTCTCGTATAACTTCCCACTCGAACCAAAGATGTGTTTTGGCTAACAAATGAATTCGTGCAAACTCTTATCGAATGTACAAACTATCAAACGAACCCTACTTCTATTCTTGGTCACATTGCTACCTTTGCTTAATCCTTGGAATACACTAACTGTAACACCCCAACCCGGCAAGGGTAGAAGTATCACACTAATGGTTTCACATAAGATAAAAACAAAGCATACATATCAAGTAATACAAAAAATTCTCAAAGGTTACAAATGAAATTCTGAAATTTACATGGTTGCAATGGAAACAAAACTAAACACTAAGTCTGCAAAAGCAACTCCTTCTAATGGTCTCTACTTCAGAAAACTATCAAAGTCTTCTAAGTTCAAAAGTCTCTTCACTCATACCCAAACCCGTCGTCCTGCTTATTACCTGCCGCACACGAAAAGAATACGTGCGGCTGAGCTTAAAAAGCTCAGTGAACAGATACATATACAAAGCAAAGAATAACGAAACAGAAATATAATATGGGCAATGGGAATGTCATAAGGTATAAAAGAAATAAATGGATAATAAGAGAAGAATAGGATAGTCATCTACCACGAGCCGAGAAACTCAAAGTCATAATCTCAACATCATAGTCTCAAAGTCATAATCTCACAATCAGAGGGGATACCTCTCAGGCAACCAGATAATATGAGGGGTGTCCTCATGTATCAAAAGGGTGGAGTGATCAGCTCCCAGAAATGTGAAAGGCATGTATTGCACACAGTACCAGTCACCTCAAAGTCATAACTCAAAGTCATAGTTAAATCCACTAAACATACAAATCTAGGATTGCAATCCATACGCCCCCAAACTCAAAGTCATCTCAAAATCATAATCTCAAAGTCATAATGGCCATATCATAATATATAAGGGACGGTGTGAGAAATCACTCACCCACACATGAGTCATGCCAGTGGTGCATCACAGACATGGCCAGGTTACCTTCCTGGCTAGGTAACATAAAATGGCTCGGGTATCAAACTAAGAGTCAGGTCTCAATGTCATGTCAAAGGGTGCATCTCAAAGTCATAATCAGAAGGTATATCTCAAGGTCATATCAAAAGGTTCATGTCAAAAGGATCATGGCAAAGGTTTAAATCATAGCTCAACATCAATGCATAGGTGAAAAGACACCCTTACTAAAAAGGGTAGAGTATCCGTACCTTATGACGAAAGCACAAACAGAAATAAACACAGGATATGGAAACAGCTCAGAGTCTTTCCTTCTTCACACCTAAAGGAGTAGAAGGGGATTACAAATCATTCTTAATTAATTGCTTTTCCATTTTAAGTAACTTTCTATTTTTAGCAGGTTTCCATATTCAGCAAGTTTCCATAATTAGAAAGTTTCCTTATTTAGCAGTACTCAAAATATAACTTAGGTTAAGTCATTAATTAGGTTATTATGGAAATCACATTCATTTTAAATAAGTTATATAAGTTTAAGGTTAATTATGACAAGTTTTCATAACTTAGGGTTCAAAATGTAATTATACCAAAGATGGAGATTTAAAGTGAAAATATCATAAGTAGTTCATTCAAATCCTTAGGTTATCCAGAATTACTTAATTAGCCCTTTAGTTTATACAATTTACACTTTATACACTTTTAGTTACATAATTTACATTTTAACCTCATAACATTTATTATTTCACATTAAACCTTTAGTTTGCCAATATTACACAAAGTACCCTTAAATTTATATGTTGTACGAATCACACCATCAATTTTATAAGAATTACACCACAAGTCCTTCAAGTTACAAAGTTTACAATTTAAACCCTTTAGTTTACAATTTCAATCTTTAATTAATAATAATTACACCTTAGCCCAATAAATCTCCAAATTTACACGTTAACCCCTGAATATAATTTATTACTCAAATCAGCCTTAACTTTCCAGAAATTACATATTTGGTCCCTCCATTTTAATTATTTTACAAATCGAATAATACTTTAATTAATTAATCAAAATAAACCTTTTAAATACAAAATTAACACATGAGGCCCTCCTTTTATATTTTATATGAATTCCAGCAGATCTAACATAATTTACAAAATGGTCCCATGAGTTTTAAAAATTACAAAACACACCCTTAACTTTAATTAATTCAATCGGTATAACATTTATTTGACAAAGATCAAACCCTAATATCACCAATCATCAAATAATCATAACATCATCATTCCAATACTTTAAAAGTCCAGATTTAAATATACAAACCCTAATTCGATATGTTCTTAGGGTTTTCACAATTTTTCCCTTTTATTTTTAATATAGCCGATTAATAAGTAAATCCACCAACAATGGTTTTAAGCCTCAACAATTCAAATGACCATTTTTGTGATGTTATTAGAAGTATATAGAAGCAACGAAAATTATATATCATGCCCAGAAAATTCGCATAGATGATTTAGAGATTTAATTCGATTTTAGGGTTTCAAACACAATAATTAGCATACGATCGAAATATGTTGCATGACCTGATTTTATCATTTTTCCCACATTATATAGGATCATTAGAGAGTTGGAAAAATACCAGAATGATTTTAGAACGAAAGGATGGAGCATTGAGAATTTTGTTACACGGCTAAACCCTTATCGACACCAACAAATCACCACTACCAAAAGAGCAATCCAAAAACCTTGGAATCATTTTTCACAGATCATATAGGATATAAGGAACATGAGAAAAATGAGAAACGAATTTTACAAAGATCGTATGAATGGTTTTGGAATTATACCTTCGAATTGATTTTGCGACAAGAATAAATAACTAGCGATCGAATGAATGGTTCCCACGACTTACACCAATTTTTATTAGCTTGTTTGAATCGCGTAAAATACCAGAAAAATAAGCTTGGACTTCTAGAAAATCGTATGAACAAATGGGAGAATTATTGTGTGTTTTAGTGTTAATCGGCTAGGCTTTTTGGGTCAAAATGGTGATTATCAAATTATGAGGAATTAAGGCCGGTTTTAGGGGAAGGAAAGACCAAAATAAATGGCCCCATTAAAGGCCTAATCAATTTGCATAATTACCTTAATTATTTTGCATTTAAAGTGTTTAAATTCTAATTATAAAATTTTATTAATAATCATAATTGTATATAAATATCCATTCGGTTTCTTAAGGGCATTTTGGTCCTTTTGTACTTTGTAAAAATGTTTATCAGAGTTGCCAAAATTACTTGGTAGCATAACTTGTCCATTTCCAGAAGTTCGGGATTGATTCGGTACTTTATAAACCTTTTATTAAAATTTTAAATTCATAGGGGCATTTTTGTCTTTTACCATGCTTTCAAATTTTTGGGTTTTACAACTCTTCCCCTCTAACAGAAAAATTTCGTCCTCGAAATTTGAAGTCGCAAAGTTAAACGAAGTCGTGACAAATTGCAAACGATCGACAAAACATTCTCACGCTCGAACAGGTTCTTCCAAACCAAGCATTTTCTCATGACTCAATCTTGCCGATCAAATAATTTCGGTTTCCTCAGAAAGACATAACGCTCAGGATTCACATCAATAGAATGATATACCAAACGTAATAGATGATGAACGCATCCCATCAGAAGAGGTTCGGGGAAGATGTAGGATTGACGGATTTTCGTCTGTGGAATAGAAATAGTCAAATCAGATGAAAACGTATCGAATTATAGTAATCATGGGAGTAGTGTATGAGTTCAAAACTCTTCAGATTCTCAAATAGTCTCGACTTCAGTATAACCTTTCATAGGTGTTCTCATAAACAAACAGGTCTTGCTCCTCAAAATCCAAAGCCTCAATCAACTCATAGCAGGTCATAATGAAATATAATCAACGGATGCGAAACGTACATATAGCAAAATGTAGGTGTACTTTTCAATAGTAACAGATCGGATTTATACTGACAGAAAACAGACGGTAGAAAGTTCTACACAGAACCTAAGATTCTTATCGGAAGCACAAAGGTCAACCAACGCGTGTCGAGTATCCAAACGTATCCAGTCGTATAACGATGAAAGCAGATTAAACGCATAGGTAGAATGAATCCTAAAGTCTCATTAATCACAGATAATCCAACAGAGATCAAATTCTAACTTCTTTGGTACTCCCCAAGATATCCTATGCCCACAACAAGTGCACGGTATATGATGTAAGTATTATCACATTGGCCAGACGTCATAATACTGGCATCATATAAATATGCCCTCATGATGGTCATACTTTATCTCAAATCGTAATCAAAACCAACTATCTTAATCCACCTAGTACTTCTACAGTCTCAGAGGTCAACAAAAACGAATGCCATAGTCAAGAGAGAAAACAAAACTATTTGCAAGAGTATCAAAATCCCAGATTGTCTAGCCGAAGTGGGGTACGCCGTCACAAGCATCATATCTTCCACAAGTCACCAAAATCTCTCAAAACAAGGTCATCACCGAATCATACGAAAGGTAAACATGAACAGAAGTGCTTCTAGGGAACTTAAATCATAAGAGGAACTTATTACTAGATAACGAATCTTAAGAGGGTCAACGGAAATGAAAGTTAGTCGCCAAACTTCTGCCATCATAGAATCAATTATTCCAAGTATAGAGGGTCTGTTTCAAATATCCGCTTATTCAACACATCTACTCTCTTCAAGTCCGGTTGATCTGTCTTCGGCTGTCCATCACTCGGGAAGTGAAATCAAAATCGGGAACTTGTGTCTGATTCGTCGAGCCTCCTGCAGTTCTTCTTGGAATGTGATGGAGTGTTGTGGATTTCTGGCACGGTCTTTAATCTCCTTCATCATCCAGTCTGCTTCCGCTCTCAATTCATCTTAGTACAACCAAGATGAATAGGGAAGTGAGACTGCATGTCTTCATCAGCTCCAGGTTCGCGATCTTGACCAGAATTTCTTCTTGTGCATCGCCAACACTTCTGTCTTGAAAGGAATGTCTTCACTCTTCGGGGTAGCCTCCGCAGTTATCAACAAATATCAATCTCCCAGAATGTACAAATGATCGTCAATTTCTAAGAAGGTACAAAGAAATGATTTTCATGCTCTTCCTCGTTTCTGAACGTACTATTAAGTCATACAATGACCACTTGTCCAAGTACTCACGAGAAAACATTATTTATCAAATTCACGATACCGTCAGAGCTTTAGCTAATACTATTAGCGCCACTAACCGTCATAGTAGTCGATTACGAATATGGGGGGTTGATTCCAAGAATAGACTCAATTCATCAGAAGGAAGCTTCGCGCTCTGAAATGTAAACAAACACATAGTCGTTTCAGGGTGGAGGAATGTTGGTTCCAAATAGCAATACGGTTCAGCTTCTAGAAATCAATACATATCTCTTGTCATCATTCTTCTTTATCGCGAACACACTGAATTACGCCAAGAAATGCACTTAAGCAAACTTACTTCATACTTCGGTGGAAAACTTGGTGGTTCAATCAGAAATCGTATTCAGAAAACGCAGGGTGCCAAATAACGTTCAATACAAGGTTCATGCTCAGACGACTCAAAGTGCCAAATAGCTTCCAAGATAAGGTTCATTCATTGTTGTTTCCAACCGCGAGAGTAACACACGAGTCTCCAGAGTACTAGCGAACGTTTAACAATCAGTAATCATGGTAGGGAGTTCAAAATTGTTGCAAACGTTAAAGGTGAGACATAGAAGGGAAATTGTCCATACTTGAATGCTCAATCAGCCGATTCCTTGTCAGAATAAAATTGAAGTTAACTATCCCAAGATAGACGGATCACACACCAAATCTTCATCATTTAAAAGTGAGAGGGAAAACAATCTTATCCTCGAGGTTACACACCACAAGGCTTCTTATAAGGACAGAGATGGGCGAAATGAAATTGAATAGTGTCGGAAGATTCATAGGTACTTATCAAAAGAAAAAGACATATAACAAAACATATACAGTACTTCATCGCCATGGAGGTTCTCAGAATGCCCGAATAGGCGTCAAAATGATTAACGAAAGGATCAGAGTGCAACGTGGGTCTTTATCAAAATGATTAACAAAAGAAAATATGAGGATAAGGATCAAATAGTGTCAGGCAATTATTACGAAATTTCTCAATGCCTTCCAAATTTAATCAGGTTCGAATCTTAGGTGGTGCAAAACATAAGCTTTCAATTTCCAAAGTGATATCAGCAGGATCTAACCAAAGCAAGGCACGAATCAGAGTGATGCGGAAGTAAAGATACTTAAACAAATGTCTTATAGTCTACCCATTCCTCACTGGTCAAAACTTGGGTTCCTATGGGAAGATCCTAATGCAAATTTTCAAAGGTTATCTTACGAGCGCCTACAGGGAAAGCTTAGTGGTCCTAACTTACACAGGTCAAGGGTAAATGTATTACGAGTCGCAGCCTGGCTCTGATACCATAATTGTAACACCCCAACCCGGCAAGGGTAGAAGTATCACACTAATGGTTTCACATCAGATCAAAACAAAGCATACATTCAAGTAATACAAAAAATTCTCAAAGGTTACAAATGAAATTCTGAAATTTACATGGTTGCAATGGAAACAAAACTAAACACTAAGTCTGCAAAAGCAACTCCTTCTAATGGTCTCTACTTCAGAACACTATCAAAGTCTTCTAAGTTCAAAAGTCTCTTCACTCATACCCAAACCCGTCGTCCTGCTTATTACCTGCCGCACACGAAAAGAAAACGTGCGGCTGAGCTTAAAAAGCTCAGTGAACAGATACATATACAAAGCAAAGAATAACGAAACAGAAATATAATATGGGCAATGGGAATGTCATAAGGTATAAAAGAAATAAATGGATAATAAGAGAAGAATAGGATAGTCATCTACCACGAGCCCAGAAACTCAAAGTCATAATCTCAACATCATAGTCTCAAAGTCATAATCTCACAATCAGAGGGGATACCTCTCAGGCAACCAGATAATATGAGGGGTGTCCTCATGTATCAAAAGGGTGGAGTGATCAGCTCCCAGAAATGTGAAAGGCATGTATTGCACACAGTACCAGTCACCTCAAAGTCATAACTCAAAGTCATAGTTAAATCCACTAAACATACAAATCTAGGATTGCAATCCATACGCCCCCAAACTCAAAGTCATCTCAAAATCATAATCTCAAAGTCATAATGGCCATATCATAATATATAAGGGACGGTGTGAGAAATCACTCACCCACACATGAGTCATGCCAGTGGTGCATCACAGACATGGCCAGGTTACCTTCCTGGCTAGGTAACATAAAATGGCTCGGGTATCAAACTAAGAGTCAGGTCTCAATGTCATGTCAAAGGGTGCATCTCAAAGTCATAATCAGAAGGTATATCTCAAGGTCATATCAAAAGGTTCATGTCAAAAGGATCATGGCAAAGGTTTAAATCATAGCTCAACATCAATGCATAGGTGAAAAGACACCCTTACTAAAAAGGGTAGAGTATCCGTACCTTATGACGAAAGCACAAACAGAAATAAACACAGGATATGGAAACAGCTCAGAGTCTTTCCTTCTTCACACCTAAAGGAGTAGAAGGGGATTACAAATCATTCTTAATTAATTGCTTTTCCATTTTAAGTAACTTTCTATTTTTAGCAGGTTTCCATATTCAGCAAGTTTCCATAATTAGAAAGTTTCCTTATTTAGCAATATTCAAAATATAACTTAGGTTAAGTCATTAATTAGGTTATTATGGAAATCGCATTCATTTTAAATAAATTATATAAGTTTAAGGTTAAATATGACAAGTTTTCATAACTTAGGGTTCAAAATGTAATTATACCAAAGATAGAGATTTAAAGTGAAAATATCATAAGTAGTTCATTCAAATCCTTAGGTTATCCAGAATTACTTAATTAGCCCTTTAGTTTATACAATTTACACTTTATACACTTTTAGTTACATAATTTACATTTTAACCTCATAACATTTATTATTTCACATTAAACCTTTAGTTTGCCAATATTACACAAAGTACCCTTAAATTTATATGTTGTACGAATCACACCATCAATTTTATAAGAATTACACCACAAGTCCTTCAAGTTACAAAGTTTACAATTTAAACCCTTTAGTATACAATTTCAATCTTTAATTAATAATAATTACACCTTGGCCCAATAAATCTCCAAATTTACACGTTAACCCCTGAATATAATTTATTACTCAAATCAGCCTTAACTTTCCAGAAATTACATATTTGGTCCCTCCATTTTAATTATTTTACAAATCGAATAATACTTTAATTAATTAATCAAAATAAACCTTTTAAATACAAAATTAACACATGAGGCCCTCCTTTTATATTTTATATGAATTCCAGCAGATCTAACATAATTTACAAAATGGTCCCATGAGTTTTAAAAATTACAAAACACACCCTTAACTTTAATTAATTCAATCGGTATAACATTTATTTGACAAAGATCAAACCCTAATATCACCAATCATCAAATAATCATAACATCATTATTCCAATACTTTAAAATTCCAGATTTAAATATACAAACCCTAATTCGATATGTTCTTAGGGTTTTAACAATTTTTCCCTTTTATTTTTAATATAGCCGATTAATAAGTAAATCCACCAACAATGGTTTTAAGCCTCAACAATTCAAATGACCATTTTTGTGATGTTATTAGATGTATATAGAAGCCACGAAAATTATATATCATGCCCAAAAAATTCGCATACATGATTTAGAGATTTAATTCAATTTTAGGGTTTCAAACACAATAATTAGCAT
This sequence comes from Artemisia tridentata subsp. tridentata, assembly GCA_021014915.2. Taxonomy (NCBI): domain Eukaryota; kingdom Viridiplantae; phylum Streptophyta; class Magnoliopsida; order Asterales; family Asteraceae; genus Artemisia; species Artemisia tridentata. The sequence goes on from CP139506.1 coordinate 120,118,781, forward strand.
ACGATCGAAATATGTTGCATGACCTAATTTTATCATTTTTCCCACATTATATAGGATCAATAGAGAGTTGGAAAAATACCAGAATGATTTTAGAACGAAAGGATGGAGCATTGAGAATTTTGTTACACGGCTAAACCCTTATCGACACCAACAAATCACCACTACCAAAAGAGCGATCCACAAACCTTGGAATCATTTTTCACAGATCATATAGGATATAAGGAACATGAGAAAAATGAGAAACGAATTTTACAAAGATCGTATGAATGGTTTTGGAATTATACCTTCGAATTGATTTTGCGACAAGAATAAATAACTAGCGATCGAATGAATGGTTCCCACGACTTACACCAATTTTTCTTAGCTTTTTTGAATCACGTAAAATACCAGAAAAATAAGCTTGGACTTCCAGAAAATCGTATGAACAAATGGGAGAATTATTGTGTGTTTTAGTGTTAATCGGCTAGGCTTTTTGGGTCAAAATGGTGATTATCAAATTATGAGGAATTAAGGCCGGTTTTAGGGGAAGGAAAGACCAAAATAAATGGCCCCATTAAAGGCCTAATTAATTTGCATAATTACCTTAATTATTTTGCATTTAAAGTGTTTAAATTCTAATTATAAAATTTTATTAATAATCATAATTGTATATAAATATCCATTCGGTTTCTTAAGGGCATTTTGGTCCTTTTGTACTTTGTAAAAATGTTTATCGGAGTTGCCAAAATTATTTGGTAGCATAACTTGTCCATTTCCAGAAGTTCGGGATTGATTCGGTACTTTATAAACCTTTTATTAAAATTTTAAATTCATAGGGGCATTTTTGTCTTTTACCATGCTTTCAAATTTTTGGGTTTTACACTAACGAACCAAAACAATTACCCTTAACCTTATTTTGTTTTCTTCCTCTTGGTTCCTTATGCCGACTAACACAACAAAAACAACCATCATCAAGTTTACTTACACACTCAAGTCATCCCACAAGTTAAAACTATCACGTTTTGGAATCTTGATTGACCTTTCAAATACAACAAACGAAAAGCCAACAACAAGGCATGATTAATATTTGTTTCTTTCTTTTGTTCGAACTATACAAGGAAGATTCATGCAAACTTTTAAACCAACTGACATATACCACTTACACACTCAAACTATCATTCATCACCCCACATCATAATAATCATATACCCATGTGCTACTTACAAGCAAACCGACCCTTTTTATCTTTGTAAAAGTCGACCCATGTGGTCTATGACATATAACATAACTTGACACATTCAACTTCTTACACTCCCACATGGTTAGCTCTCATCATGTATCTTGTCAACTTGTGTATCCAACTAGCTTATATAAGCTCTATATCTCTCCCTTTCATACGTACATACACACGCTTACTTCAAAAATATGTCCAAGTCTTTGTTTTCACTTGGAGGTGTACGAAAGAATTGGCCCAAGTTCTACTGGTCATACAACTCCATTCAAACGCCTCAAAGTCCAGAAATAACTCACACTAACTCATTCGAAAGATAGCACAAGTCTTGTAAATTTTGGTGATCGAGGTTACCATTTTAGCGAACGGGTTTTGGATTCTAAGCGAGCATAGGTCTTTTCAACCATCCTAGCCCTCTCATTCTCAGTCCTACTCACCCTAGAGGTGATTGTAAGTCCCCTCAACTCGATCCTAATTCATTTCGATTCACTTTTCAATTTATTGCACTTCGTATTTCATGTTCGAACGTGCATGTTTCACGCTATATTGTTACGTACATGTTGCATTTTCTCGGCTTAAAACTTGTTTCACCCCATTGCCACGTTGCCTAAGAACACCCATCTACACTCGTATCACTTTCATGCATTCGTTTAATGCATAAACAAAAACCATTCTATTCTTGCGTTTCACACGCAAAATGTATAAACCATATACGCCTAAAATTTTTCCAAGTGTTTTACAAAAGAAAACTGCCTCAACTCGCTTTTTTTTCATGGCCTATTATTTTTGAAACCACAAAAGTAACACATGTAGTTTTTGCCTCAGTTCGACCCACCACCTAGCCAACTTTAATTTTCATATTTTAAGTTTTTCATGAAACGCTCTAAAAAGTCCTCAAAAACGCCCAAAGTAAACACTACTCGACCAGACTTAACCCTTAGTAAAGTCTGGTGGATTTTCATATTTCAAAACTCGCGAACTAGGCCAACTCAGGGTCTGCTATTTTCAAAATTGTAAACGTAACACCTAATTATTTTTGCACCATCTCATTTAAAACCGGAGATACTACACTTTTCGTGTTTTGAGTTCTTAAAAATAAAGTCAAACCGTCACTTATTTTCGCCCATTTTGAATTGACCAAATCGTTAGTTTTAACAAGTAAATTTTTAAGAAAAACTATATATTCGAACTGGGCCGAACAAAAGCCCAATAAGAACTTGCGTTTTACCAGCCCACTGAGCCCATACCAAATATTTTTAGAACCACAAAAATAGCCCAAGTCCAGGCCCAAAAGTGTTTTCATGCCCTCGCCACCAAATTTCTTAACGGGCCATTGTTCTATGCGTTCTAAGGCCCATTAAATCGAAAATAATCATTCTGGTCAAACAAGCAGTTGACTTAAGCTTTAATAAGCCTAAATAAGCTTAGGAAATTTTTGTAGAAATTTTCCACAAGTTTTTACGCGTTTTGGACTAAAAATATAAACATTTTCACTTAGAGGGACTGTTTTTGCCAACTTGTTAAAACTAGGGTCTGAACCTGTCAAAACAGAATATTTAGGGTGAAAAATGATTTTATATTAAAGTATAAACTCAGTTTGTCAATTGGGTTAATTTTGGGTCGAAAATGTAACTTTTATAAACCAAGGACTAACGGTGCAACGCAAACACCGTTAGGGTATAAAGGGTAAAAACAGTGAAAATTCAAGGGTAAACAGAACATTATAACATCTTCATCCCCAATCCTTAATTTACACAATACACCCTCAACTCTCAGTTGTTTCGTTCAAACACAAACTTATATGTTATATTTATATATAACGACTTTTAAACCACTCGACTCAACGTTTTGTCTCATCCAATTCGAGACGACGATCATTATGATTTCTGAATCATAACAACAAAATAATATTATTGATAATATTATTTTTGAACTTTAAAGCATATCACACTCACATCACCGATCAAATCGTCATACGATTCCTCATATCACATTCGTTATTCATGCTAAGTCGAATACTCAAACGTTATTATTATCCAGGTTGTGTGTGAAACTGTTCTGAATTCTTTATCCAACCAACAACTCAACTCAATCGTTGACAACTCAAGGTGAGTTCATGGCCCCTACTTTTACTTGTTTTATAAACTCTTTGGGGGAGATACATGCTTAAACTACTTGCTTTTACTTTAACAAGCACTTTTACATACTACTGTGAGTTATCGCCCCACTTTTACTCGTTATAATTGTTTTAATAAATGCTTTGGGGGAGATACATGCTTTATACTTTTACAAGTACTCTTATCTATATACATGATACTGTGAGTTCCATAGACCACTCTTTTACCTATTTTGAATTACTTATGGTGGAAATACATGCTTGTATTTCATATAAACTTTACTAGTTTACCTTTAACATTATACTCAGTTGATAAACCACTTTACTTGTTATTGAAACGTAACACTTAGTTTTACTTACAAGGACACTATAAACTTTTGAACTTATGAATCCACTTTTATACGCTTTTATATCTCATGGAGAGGTACCTATTATAAACATGATCACAAGTGATTTTCAACTATATGCTATACCTGATTCACTATTGCCTAAGTTTACCTTTATTGCCATGTTCGAAGTCCCTCATATCATGAACCTTAATCACTTGCGAGTGAACGTAAATAATTGTGAATAGATCTATTTGGGACTGACAATCCCCGTTTGGGTCTGCTAGGATGAACCACCCAAGCGCACTTTATTTAAACAAACTTATAGGTTATTGGTAAATACCTATCCCGAGGGCCTATATACTTTACATCATTTTGATGCCTGTTAAACGTTGAGTGTCATGAGGCTTAGGGCAATAGAACGATACTGTAGTCATGATACAGTATTGCCGTTATTTTATCAAACTTGAACTTGTATTTACTACATAGCAGAAAATCACTACTTGGCAAACAATAACTATTTTGTGTTGACCCATTTAGGGCAACTAAACCAACTATGGGTGTATAACAACTTAACCCACCATTTACTTTATAACAAACCAACTATGGGTGTATAATATCGTAACCCACCGCTTATTTTATTAATAATTGTATTTATTACAATTATTACCTAAACTTGGAACTATTGAAAATCAACTGATTTTATGCAAACTCTATGGATTCACTCACACTATGATTTTTGACAATCAACTGGTTTAACTATAAATACTATGGTATTACTCACTCTTTGACTTCGATAATCAACTGTTTATTTACAACTGTTATGGACTCACAAACTCTTTGATTTTGGAAATCAACAGTTTTTACTTACAAACTCTATGAACTCACCAACCTTTGTGTTGACGCTTTTAGCATGTATTTATCTCAGGTCCATAATGAGCAGAGATGGCACGGAGGAGCACGAATACTTATGAAGGCTATAAATCTTACTATCATTCGAAAACCTATTTAATAAACTTTGAAATCACTGGGACCTCATTTTGTAAACTCTGATATTCGAATGATAAATCTTTTAAAACGACTAAATTTGTGATCGTTTTCTACTATTCAACTGTTGTGCCATGAAGTAACACCCAATTTGAATTCCGCTGCATATCACGAAATTGGGGGTGTTACAGATCGTTGCTCCAATTGGGTTCATCTCCTTCAAAAACACGAAGTCGAGTTTTATCGTGTAAAAGGCAACTCCCTTTTACTACTAGGTTAGATCACAAGTTTCGCCCTATGTAGCTGTTATGAATAGAATACGTTTGTAACACCCCCATCCGAGAATGGGTCAAATATCACATTTATGGCGTCAAACAGAACATACGCAAGCGGAAGACTTTAATAATACAATGGTTACAAAAGTATTCTAAGGGATAATAATAATGTAATCAATCTAAACATAACTGTATGAGATAACCATCTTGATTGTGTGGATGATTCGGGTGGTCTTGGGTTATGGAAGATGAGATCCATGGTGGAAGAGTTAGAGAGAAGTTAGAGAGAGGTGAGGGAAAACTTGTGAAATTAGATTAGATGTGTGTGAAATAATACAAGAGTTCCAACCCTTCCCATGTGTGGGAAGGGGTTTATATAGTTCCTAATATTGGTGCCCCTAGTGGGCTGTGGAGTGAGCTGACAGTGGGTAAAGACCCGACCCACTCCACAAATATAAATACTACTAAGCTAATAATACTAATACTACTAGTAATAATAATAAGCCTACGAGCTATGTAAATGCTAAATAGATACTCGGGGTGACCGAACCTTCATCTGAATATTTATATTCCTAACAATCTCCCCCTAAGGGAGGTCACCCCGGAAACAATATTTCGAATTCTAGCATTTTATCTTCTGAACTTGTCTTCATAGCTCGTAGTCTTTGATTCTTCAAAGTCATGTATCTTTGATCATTGTGCATCCAGCAGTGAACTTTTGATGACTTTTCCTTTGTCTTGGATGATTTTGAGTATTCTTCGAAAGTATCATCCAACATGTATCTTCAAGCCATCTTTCAGTAGTATGTCTCCACGTGATGTGATAATCTTCGAGCCGACATGCTCACACTATTTGGTGTCATGATCTTCAGCATCAGAGTTTGCAGAAGCTGTGTTGAAGGTCTTTTGGTTGATCATGACTTTGTTGAATTACAATGATGATGTAGTGTGAACATGTGGTAGAGGAATGGCATCTTTTCTGCAACCAGCTACAGCATCCAACAGCTACAACCGCCAGAAGTTCCTGCATACGACAGTTAGCAACAAATCGACCGGTACTTACAGGTTTGGACTTCGAGATTGTTAACAGCATAGTGTGAAAACTCTCTCTAATCCTTACCAAGACCGTTCCTAAATCGAAAACCCACAGAGGGTTTTTTAAGATCTTACCGTAGTAAATCAACGATTAGGTGAGTCGCTGGAGATCACTCCACGACTGTAGACCGTTTGAAACCGCCGCGATCACTAAGCGTAATCCACAGGGAATTACCGAAGTTACCTGCTTTCAGGGCTATTTGATGTTGACCCTGGCAGGAATTTCCATTCAATCATTGAGAATTACATTTGTAAATTCTCTCACAAATGTTCTGGCAGATTGCTAAGATCTGCGTAGGACTCATAAGTTTACAACTGGTGCCCTTGATGTTGAACAACCAGTGTATAAGTAGCAAGTGTTCCTATGAGATCTTATTATGCATCTTGTGGCTCTAGACTCGATAGTGCGTTTTGATTTAGTAATCGGAGGCTGAAGAGAACTGCCACCTTTTCAATATCATCTAACTCGGAGTGAGAGAGACGATAGAAATGTATTGAACTCCGTGACAATTGAAACAAGAATCCTTTGAGGGACCTTGAGTGGCTAGGGAGGGTTGTGCAGCGTATCACTGGGTCCATGATACTTTGTCTTCAATGTCAACAATCAATCAAGTGATTCTGACAGCATATGAATTGACCCGGTTTCTGCCTAAAGTGTAAGGAGGGCTTCTTTCTTTTCACCCTTTATTGTTACATTTCTTTTTCATTCTTCAACCCCTTCAGCGCTTACCGAGACTTCATTACTAGAACCTTGTTGGGTTTGTTCCAGTACTAGCTCCATCTCAATCGGCACTTTTCCCTTATTCACTTTTCTCCTTTTTAATCATACCTAAGGACTTCTACACTAACTAGTGGATTGTCCCTGGGTAGATCCCTCCGGCTCTGGGGAGATCGTGGGAACTTGTTCCTAACCTTACCATCCTTATAACTCCAATACGTTAAATACAATGGTCGGTCTTGAGTGTTCTTCCACAATTGCCATTAACCAAATCCTTGAAAAATCTCTCAAAGTATTCATGATTATGAAACACATTTTGCAAACACTTTGAGAGTTTTATATTTTTCAAATACTCCCCCTCAACATGTGCTCAGATGTTTTAATTATAAATTTGCACATGTTGGGTGGAGTTTGCACTTTTTGAATTGATCAACTCTCAGTGAACATGACCGATTCGAGACACGCTTACATCACTGGTTAGACCAGCTTGAAATTATTACCCGGCCTGGTCAAGTCCACAGAAAGTTTCTCGAAACGGTACACTCTACTTAGACACATCCTTTTCGAGACACGCTTACATCACTGGTTAGACCAGCTTGAAATTATTACCCGGCCAGGATATGTCCTTTCGATTGATGACAATTTGTGTTTCGTCAATTCATTGGTTAAGTCTGAGTCACGCTCACGTGAGATGCCAAATCCTTTTTGTACATTCGCTCCCCCTCAATATGTGCATCGATATACGAAAGAGTTTAGCACATATGGGAGAGCCTAACATTTAAGTCCAAAACATCACATTTTCATCAGGTTTTATATTTAAATCACATTCTCTCCCCCGATCAAAAAATTTCAAACCTTTTGAGATTTGTGATCCCAATTGATTTAAATAAGTTAGAGAACATGGGAGAAAATGTGTTCGATTTAATGTATTATGATGAAGGAACATACTATGCTCCCCCTTAATCTAAGAGGGAGATTCACTGCTTATTATGCACAAGTCGGCTATTATGACACAAATGATATTGACCTTTTTGCGCAGATGATGTAATCACCCGCTTTTCTGAGTGAGTCAGTGGTCAACATCGATTATCCATCCACCAACAAAACGTCCACGTATTGTAGATCCCCACTTGGTGAGATCGGAATAAGAACTGCTTTGTTGAAGTGAAGGTGGTGGTGGTGATGACAGTGTAGTTGTTGTTGTTGTTGCCGATGTTGTTGTCGAGGTGAATTCTGAGCCAATCAATAGAGTTTGAACGTCTGATCAAATGGTTAGAGTGGGAACTGGCACATTCATTTTGGCTATGGAATCTGCATAAGAATATCCACAAAGATATGCATGCATACAGATACACTATTCATTAATGGCTGCCCCATAGCAGCTTGCCACATTATAATACCAAGTTCATCTTATAATCAAACCACAATCAGGAAATACGTCAAACCACTATCTAGCATGAAGAGCAAATAGCAATCATGAACATGGCAATTCACACAGATTTCAATATTCAATTCAGGATCTTAGTAACATGATTCACACATGATAGCTATATACCTAAGCGAATCCTGAGAACATATGCACAATATCAACAACAATTAAGCAGCAATCGACTTAACAAAAATGCAACAACATTTGAAACTCATTCATTTAGATCATACAAATGCCAGTGGAGTAATCAAGAACATCAAACACATCGGGTTTTCTAACTTCTTTCAGATTTTGAGTTTTAATGTATCTAGGGGATTAAACGAGGATTCCAAAGTGATACAAATGAACCTTCTAGTTATATGAAGCTAGGATACTATAAGCAAATTGCACATAATGTCCTAAACTTTCTAGCAACTAAAACATTTGGCCATTTGATATAAAGTTTACCAATTTCCTCTTCAGCTAAGACCCCATTAACTACAAAACCTTTTCAAAGAGTTATGAATTAATCAAGAAACCCGTTTGATGATATAAAATTTGAATTCACTCTCCCCCTCAATCAATGACCCGTATTCTAGTTAAATATTTGTAGTCATTGATTGAGTAACAAATTTTATGCACAATCCAAATCTAAAAGAATTTCAAGCAACACATAATCACCAAGTGTCTCACAAATAATTTTCAGAAGAATCATTGAATGAAAACTATTTGTATGCAAAGAAGATTTCTCTTCCTTTACCAGAAATGATGCACTGAAACATACATCAGATCGAAGAAACATGGATATAAAGTAATCCATGCCCAGGTGAACATCACCCAGTTGGAGGAACAGCCGTCTTTTAGGCGACGTGCTTTCCCCATTTTGAAGCGCGGGTTGCTATCTAAAGTAATAGCAAGCCATTTAGACATGTTTTAACCATCCATTTTAACTTCTGCTCGAGCTTCATTTAAAGACCCGTGCCATTATTGAATGACATTTCTAAGTCCGTAAATGTTATCGATAAACAGAAGACATGCCTATGTGAAACTATTTTTGGTATTTTCTATTTTTTTTTAATTTTTATAGTTTTTCTGGTTTTACGATTCTCTATTTACAATTTGCAGGTTTTCTATGTGTCTATATACAAACTGGTATAAGATATGAACAAAAAATATGAAGCAAATATATACAAGGATACGAAGCAAAAACCATTACTCCTCAGCTTCCAGAATATCTCCGCTGCCATCGCTTTACTTGCTGAAGAGTAATGTGAGCACATTTAACCAGGGATTAATTCAGACTTTTCACTCTCCCCTAATTAGTGCTCTCCCCCAATCTGACAACCTTTCTGATGAACACCCATAATAGAAAGAAGACTTTGGATGAACGCCCATAATATGAAGAAGTCTTTTGATAACCAAATGCATGCCGTCTTTAGTCTTCTAACACATAGCGGAGAGTGTAGAGTAGACTGTAGACTCGACCTTCTTCAAGATTGCCCAATATGGAGGAACAGAATACCAACCATCTTCATCTCACCAAATGCCTTCTAGTAACCTTACATATAACCCATCAGCCCGCAGCATACACATGAGATGATAACACACAACAGAGAATGTAGAATAGACTCACGACTCGACCTTCTTCAGTCTTTAGTATAACACCAAAGTAACAAGTTGAACCACTGATCATCTATAGTATGTATCCATCCTTGGATATTAAGCCCTGATCACGTGAACCTGTTGTGCGTCCTTGATGTACACATTCTCTCTCCCCTGATGGTTACGATTAATCAGCCCATGACGTAACAGTGAAACGTTAATACCAACGTAACAAGTTGAACCACTGATCATCTCTGCGGTTATCAACACCGGAATAAATGATTAAGCCCGATCACGTGAACCTGTTGTGCGTCCTTGGTGTACACATTTCTCTCCCCCATGATGGTTACGATTAATCGGAATCATCATCATGATGTGTACATGCAGCGTAATGACGTGTACATGAAGCATTGACTAGAAACCCTTTGTTGCTGATTGTACTAGCCCGTGAGACGATGTCGATTAGCATTCCATGACCATGTTCTTCAACACCTTGATAGACGGAGGAAGATGTAGTGTTGGAGAACCATGGTTTGCACGACTCCTGAACTGACGTATTCAGGAGTCGTATGACCATTTCTCAATCATCAATCAACATGTAGAATATTCACCCTTTCCCCCCCTCAAAAATTGCATATGCCTGCCAACTGCAATTTTTGATGATTGAATGAGTGAATATGAATACCATCATTGGTGAGTAGCTCCACTTGACGGTTCTTGAAGACTGACATGTTGTTTATTCACCCTTTCCCCCCCTCAAAAATTGCATATGCCTGTCAACTGCAATTTTTGGTTGAATAAGTGAATAGGAATATACTCCAATGTGCGCCGACCCACTTGAAGACTGAATAAGCACGGAAAGAGCATGAAACTTGTTGATGAGAATGGCCATAAATAAGAAGATTCCTCTTCTTTTGAAGATAAAGTGCACTCAAGCGTACACTTTTCTTTTCTTTGAAGAACGAGGCCTGAACTGATTTGAACAGACATCATCGTCAATGAAGAACGAGGCCTGCACTGAAGTGTACAGACGTCATTATGATGAAGAGCGAGGCCTGCACTGATGTGTACAGACGTCATAATGATGAAGAGCGAGGCCTGCACTGATGTGTACAGACGTCATCTCTCTCTCTCTTTTCTTCTTCTCTCAACTAACTCGTTACCAACCCCATTATCATTTTGTCAGCTTGATGTCGTGACCACTGTTGGAGAAAAACCCAATATTATGAACTTGAGACTGAAGTAACATAACCCGAACTTGTGACTTAAACTTGTACTAATGCGTGACAAAGAGCGGTGTAGAGACTTCGTGCAACATTGAATCCCTAAGTACTCTATACTCTTCAACCAACCAACCATCAAGTATGAGATGTACATCACCTCTTGGATATCCACAACTTCGTGTGACACTGAGCACTACAACGTAACTCCTTAAAGTGATAGTTATTTTGTAATAGAGAGAAAGAAAAAATAACTAGATATCCAAGTCCTCGTCATTGTAAATGTTGAAAGCTCGAACAAGGATCTCGAAGAATCTTCATCCAACCTCCCCGATATCTTCAGATACTAAGTGCACGCACCCATGAAATTTCCCTTCAGCCTCAAATAAATAATAATGAATTAACGCCGTAGTCACATCTTGTCGATTAAATGCCCCGATCTAGCCATTTATGATATATCGACTGAACTTTGATAATGGTTTTATCCCGATCATTGTTAGAAGTCTCACACCTATCATCACGGGATTTTACAATTCTATGATTTAAACCGAGAAATAAGTTCTTTCGCGGGATTTTACAAAACCAAGAAGAAACCGTGAGACAGGAACGAATTGAATGTGGCATGACTGGTTTGATTTTGGCTAATATCAGTTTGGGTTAAGAATATCCCATGAGAATTACTGAGCACATCACAACTTTTAAATACTTTGGCCAACTAACCAACCTCGTACCCAGACAACTATTTGTGACCACTTGATGAAGGAAACCCGATATACCCATCTAGCAAGTGAAGTAGAATTCCTTAAATTTGTTACCTAAGCCTGCATTGTTGTTGGAAGAACGGTGTTAAATCTCTAATTACTTAATGTTATCCTGACAAAGTATGAGACTTTCATCACCTCTTGCGATTATCCACAACGTCTTCTGCGTGTGACACTGAGTACAATAATGTAGCTCCTTTAAGTGATAGTTAACCAGGTTTTCAACCATCCACCCCGACTTCTGGGAACTAGATAACCCAAGTCTTCAACTTACATCTTAAGCACGAGCAAGTTATCATTGAAATCATGCATCCAACCATCCCCGATTTCAAGATAAAATAGGTAAACGCCTTCGTGAAATTCAACTTCAATTACGGAATACCAAAATGACCTTCGTGATCATCTTGAGCGGTTGAATAGTCAAAGGGAGAAGAAACATGCGCTAATTCTTAGCAGTGCCCATGACTCATAGTCAGTCCAATCAAAGATAGCTGTCTGACCCAGCTGCTTGGATGTTATCAGGTGCAGTGCATGGAATAGTTGTCGTACTGTAACACCCCAACCCGACAAGGGCAAAGATGTCACAAATACATGGTTTCATATCAGATACAAGCATTCAAGAAATAAAATAGCGGAAGCCTTAACATTAAAATCCAAAGGAAAATAAGTCAACACGACTTATATCAAGTGCAAGACAGGAATAACGAAGTACAAAACAGAGTCCAAACTGCCCAAACAATGGCATAACAGAAACAATATCCAAATGGTCACACTAGAAAGACAAGGTCTAAACTTCACACAAGTTGCTCTCATCCCAAGCTAAAACCCAGCTCCTAGCTTAAATGTACCTGCCGCAGGAAAAGAAATGCGGCTGAGCTACGAGAGCCCAGTGAACAGATATAACTGAAACAAAGCAGTAGTAACGGAAATATAAAGTAAAAGAAATAATACCAGGAGTAACAAGAGTCAGGAAAAAGGAATACAAAAGAGTTATGCAGACATACCAGGAATTAAGGATGGTTACAAAGGTAGGTGCAAATGAAACAAGAACCCACCACCAGCCCAAGTCGAAATCAAGTCAAGTCCAGTATCAAGTCATAGGGTAACATAACCAGTAATCCACCACAAACCCAAGTCAAATCAAGTCAGGTCAAATGTCAGGTCAAGTGTCAGGTCAAGTAACAGGTCATAAGGTTACAAGGTTTCAGGTAAACAGAAATCCTCTACGAGCCCAAACATATCACATCACATCAAATCATATATCAGGGTGTATGGAGGGGTGACCTCAGCATACCAGGAAACAGGGTGAGGGGATACCTCCAGGGGTTGGAGTTGCAAGCTCCCAGGGGTGTGAAAGACGTGTATCGCACACACTCGTCAGTCACCAGGATATAACAGGAAATATAACAAATCAGGACATGTCTAGGATGCATCCATGCGCCCCCGCAGGCCACAGGGTCTTCCTCTACATAACAAATCAAATCAGGTCGGGGACGGGACAGGACATCACTCTCCTGCCCTAAAGTCATGCCACCGGTGCATCAATGACATGGACATGAAACCCTCATGCCTAGTGGGTGGCTCGTAGTCTCAAACTGTGGGTCAAGGTCAGGTATCAAGTCTCGGGTGTCAAGTCTCAGGTATCAATTGTCAGGTATCATATCAGGGTTCAAGACAGGAGATAAATGCAGGGGTTCATTATCAGGAGGTCCATATCAGAAAGGTCAAATACTGGAAGGTTCATAATAGTTTATTATAAGAAATCCTTTTTACATGGTTTTAATAATATGGTCGTTAGCACAGTTTCATAATAAAAGTCCTTTAAAGAAATGTTCAAAACCTCTTCATATATAACTAAAAGTAGTTGTAAAAATCTTATGAACCTTCAAGTACCCAAGGTCTTAATTATTCAGGTTATCAGGGTTCAATAAGTCATGTCAAGTGTCATAGCAGGGTTCAAGTCAAAGGTTCAAGCCAAATGGTTCATATCAAGTGTATCAAGGTTCAAGTTCAGGTTTATGCCAAGGTTCAAAACAAGGTTCAAAGCAAAAGGTCCAAATCCATGGTTCACAACACAAGGGAAACATAAAATGAATCAGGAATAAAAAATGAGACGAAGGCTCTTTACAAGAAGAGCAGAATATCTGTACCTTATTCAAATAGCAAGCACAAACAAAAGAGTAGCTGACAGGGATCAAGATCACTCCCTCCTCGAACCTAAAGGAGTAGAAGACAGAAATATGAAAGGGGTTCAGTTATCTTCCCATTATAAGTAACTTCTATTTTTAGTAACTTTCTATTTTTAGCAGGTTTCCATAATTAGTAAGTTACCACATTTAGCAATATTCAAGTGATATAATTCAAGTCAAGTCTTTAATTAGCTTATTATGGAAGTAACATTCATTTTAACAAGTTACACAAGTTCAGGGTTAGTTATGACAAGTTTTTCATAGTTCAGGGTTATAAGTGTAAATTTACCAAAGTTAAAGGTCCACATTAAAATTATCATCATTTTACCATTCAAACACTTATACTTTCCAGAATTACACATTTAGCCTTCAAGTTTCATAATTTACGATTTACACCCTTTTAATTAATTAATTACAAATTAAACCTTATACTTATATAATTTACAAATTAACCTTCACAAGATTCATATTACACATCAAGTCCTTTTATTCCTTCAAATTTCAGGAAGTACCCCTCAATATTATTATGTTACAAACAGCCCTTAAACTTTCGATATATTACATATTTAGTCCTTGTACTTTATTACATTACAAATCAATTTAAATAATTAACCATAATTACATATTAAGCCCTTAATTTCTCAAATTTACACAATTAACACTTATTTTAACATGTTTTACGAACACACCCTTAAACATTCACAATTTACACATCAAGTCCCCTTAGTTATCAAAGTTACATATTTAGTCCTTTAAATTACAATTTCAACCTTTAATTATTAACAATTACATATTAAGCCATTAAATTACCAAAATTACACATAACCCCCTGAATATAATTTATTACTCAAAACCGCACCAAGTTTCCAGATATTACATATTTAGTCCCTCATTTTTATTTATTTTCAAATCGATTTAACAAATATATATATTTATCAAATAAACCCTTTATATGCAAAATTAACACATGAGCCCCTCCTTTTAATTTTATTCGAATTATAGCAAGTCTAACATGATTTAAAAAATTATCCCTTAAGTTTTAAAAATTACAAAACACACCCTAAACTAATTATTTTCAAATCGTTTTTCATAAAACATTAACAAAATCAAACCCTAGCAATCCCAATCATTAGGCCATCATTCTATCATCATTATTCATCAATTATTACCAGATTTCATTCACTATAAACCCTAGGTCGATTGGTTCTTAGGGTTTTCCATAATTCCTCTTTTTATTCCTTAAATCCGGTTTTAAAATTAAATTCGACATACATGTTTTTAGGCCTCAACAATTCGAACTACCATTTTTCTCATGTTATATGATCATCATAGAAGCCACAAAAAATAATAACCTGGCCCAGAAAATTCGCATACAAGATTTTTAGATTTAATTCGATTTTAGGGTTTATAAACCCATTATTTTCTATTCGGCCAAAATACAATGCATGGTTCGATTTAAGTATTTTTCCCATGTTATATGTGATTAAAGGAGTGCTAGAAAATTACCAGGAAATTTATAGATCAAAGGATTACACGCTATGGATTATTGTTGCTCGGTTGCACTTTTTCGACCCAATTAAATCACCACAGCCAAACGATCGACCCTAGAACCTTGTGGCTATTTTTCCCACCTTCTTGGCACTATGAAGAACTCTAGAAAATTACCTCCTTACCTCAGAAAATTCGGATGTGATGTGGGTGATTTTTGAGGGTGGCGGCTAATTAGTTTTTAGGGTTTTTTGGAAGAAAATAAATCATGGAATGGTATAAATGTGTTATGACCGAGCATTGGGGGGGGGGGGAAGGCTGGAAAATCGTGAAGACATAATGGCCCAATCAATTTACCAATTTAAATGTATTTTCCTTAATTACTTTTATGTTTAAAAAGGTTTTTAATTAATAATAATTATGTATTTAAATTTTCGGTATACACAAGGGTATTTTGGTCATCTCACAACTTGTATAAATATTAATCGAAGTTGTCAAAATTATTTTGTATCATATCTTGTTCGTTTCCAGACGTTTGGGATCGATTCGGAACTTTAATTAAGCTTTAATTAAATTTTAAAGTTTCAGGGGCATTTTGGTAATTTTTGCATGCTTTAAATTTTCGGGTTTTACAACTCTTCCCCTCTAACAGAAAAATTTCGTCCTCGAAATTTGCAAGGACATAGAAGTGAAAGAGAACGGGAAAACAAAACAAGGACATACCAGACGCCTCATCTGCCTGGTCACGAGAAAGCGAGAAAACACGACCGGTAGTAGGAGTAGGAGAAGGAGGGCCAAGATATTTCTCAAGTGGTTCCGGGTTCCGCCTCGGACAATCTTTCAACTTATGCTCCCTCGAACCACACCTAAAACAAGCTCCAGAAGTCGTACGACAAAATCCCGTATGATTCTTCCCACACTGTGGACAACTAGCTGCCCCCTGACTGTCGCTGCGCCCCCGACGATCGCCGTCCTGCCTAGAAACTGACCTCGAATCCCGACCTCGAATCTGATTTCTTCTGGTCGTAGCTCTTGCCCGAATAGTCCTTGACGTCCCGATTCTGAATCTGCTGCTGCACGTTGTCGCCATCACGGTCTCGTTTGTAACCAACGCCCTCATGAAAATCTCGATGTTGCGAGCTGCATCGCAACATGCTGACGGATCCGCAAACTCCGAATTAAGCCGACGATCAAGAAAATATGACAGGACAGAACATGAAGAATGACAGAGCAGAACAGGAAAATATGACAGAGCAGAATTAAGGAAAGATGACAGAGCATAACAGGAAAAGAGAGTGCGCGAAAGGAAACCTAATGTCTACCCAATCCTCACAGGTCAAATGGCCTAAGCCTAAGGGTTTCGGAAACCTATCTCTGATACCATAAATTGTAACACCCCAACCCGACAAGGGCAAAGATGTCACAAATACATGGTTTCATATCAGATACAAGCATTCAAGAAATAAAATAGCGGAAGCCTTAACATTAAAATCCAAAGGAAAATAAGTCAACACGACTTATATCAAGTGCAAGACAGGAATAACGAAGTACAAAACAGAATCCAAACTGCCCAAACAATGGCATAACAGAAATAATATCCAAATGGTCACACTAGAAAGACAAGGTCTAAACTTCACACAAGTTGCTCTCATCCCAAGCTAAAACCCAGCTCCTAGCTTCAATGTACTTGCCGCAGGAAAAGAAATGCGGCTGAGCTACGAGAGCCCAGTGAACAGATATAACTGAAACAAAGCAGAGTAGTAACGGAAATATAAAGTAAAAGAAATAATACCAGGAGTAACAAGAGTCAGGAAAAAGGAATACAAAAGAGTTATGCAGACATACCAGGAATTAAGGATGGTTACAAAGGTAGGTGCAAATGAAACAAGAACCCACCACCAGCCCAAGTCGAAATCAAGTCAAGTCCAGTATCAAGTCATAGGGTAACATAACCAGTAATCCACCACAAACCCAAGTCAAATCAAGTCAGGTCAAATGTCAGGTCAAGTGTCAGGTCAAGTAACAGGTCATAAGGTTACAAGGTTTCAGGTAAACAGAAATCCTCTACGAGCCCAAACATATCACATCACATCAAATCATATATCAGGGTGTATGGAGGGGTGACCTCAGCATACCAGGAAACAGGGTGAGGGGATACCTCCAGGGGTTGGAGTTGCAAGCTCCCAGGGGTGTGAAAGACGTGTATCGCACACACTCGTCAGTCACCAGGATATAACAGGAAATATAACAAATCAGGACATGTCTAGGATGCATCCATGCGCCCCCGCAGGCCACAGGGTCTTCCTCTACATAACAAATCAAATCAGGTCGGGGACGGGACAGGACATCACTCTCCTGCCCTAGAGTCATGCCACCGGTGCATCAATGACATGGACATGAAACCCTCATGCCTAGTGGGTGGCTCGTAGTCTCAAACTGTGGGTCAAGGTCAGGTATCAAGTCTCGGGTGTCAAGTCTCAGGTATCAATTGTCAGGTATCATATCAGGGTTCAAGACAGGAGATAAATGCAGGGGTTCATTATCAGGAGGTCCATATCAGAAAGGTCAAATACTGGAAGGTTCATAATAGTTTATTATAAGAAATCCTTTTTACATGGTTTTAATAATATGGTCGTTAGCACAGTTTCATAATAAAAGTCCTTTAAAGAAATGTTCAAAACCTCTTCATATATAACTAAAAGTAGTTGTAAAAATCTTATGAACCTTCAAGTACCCAAGGTCTTAATTATTCAGGTTATCAGGGTTCAATAAGTCATGTCAAGTGTCATAGCAGGGTTCAAGTCAAAGGTTCAAGCCAAATGGTTCATATCAAGTGTATCAAGGTTTAAGTTCAGGTTTATGCCAAGGTTCAAAACAAGGTTCAAAGCAAAAGGTCCAAATCCATGGTTCACAACACAAGGGAAACATAAAATGAATCAGGAATAAAAAATGAGACGAAGGCTCTTTACAAGAAGAGCAGAATATCTGTACCTTATTCAAATAGCAAGCACAAACAAAAGAGTAGCTGACAGGGATCAAGATCACTCCCTCCTCGAACCTAAAGGAGTAGAAGACAGAAATATGAAAGGGGTTCAGTTATCTTCCCATTATAAGTAACTTCTATTTTTAGTAACTTTCTATTTTTAGCAGGTTTCCATAATTAGTAAGTTACCACATTTAGCAAGATTCAAGTGATATAATTCAAGTCAAGTCTTTAATTAGCTTATTATGGAAGTAACATTCATTTTAACAAGTTACACAAGTTCAGGGTTAGTTATGACAAGTTTTTCATAGTTCAGGGTTATAAGTGTAAATTTACCAAAGTTAAAGGTCCACATTAAAATTATCATCATTTTACCATTCAAACACTTATACTTTCCAGAATTACACATTTAGCCTTCAAGTTTCATAATTTACGATTTACACCCTTTTAATTAATTAATTACAAATTAAACCTTATACTTATATAATTTACAAATTAACCTTCACAAGATTCATATTACACATCAAGTCCTTTTATTCCTTCAAATTTCAGGAAGTACCCCTCAATATTATTATGTTACAAACAGCCCTTAAACTTTCGGTATATTACATATTTAGTCCTTGTACTTTATTACATTACAAATCGATTTAAATAATTAACCATAATTACATATTAAGCCCTTAATTTCTCAATTTTACACAATGAACACTTATTTTAACATGTTATACGAACACACCCTTAAACATTCACAATTTACACATCAAGTCCCTTTAGTTATCAAAGTTACATATTTAGTCCTTTAAATTACAATTTCAACCTTTAATTATTAACAATTACATATTAAGCCATTAAATTATCAAAATTACACATATCCCCCTGAATATAATTTATTACTCAAAACAGCACCAAGTTTCCAGATATTGCATATTTAGTCCCTCATTTTTATTTATTTTCAAATCGATTTAACAAATATATATAATTATCAAATAAACCCTTTATATGAAAAATTAACACATGAGCCCCTCCTTTTATATTGTATTCGAATTATAGAAGGTCTAACATGATTTACAAAATTATCCCTTAAGTTTTAAAAATTACAAAACACACCCTAAACTAATTATTTTCAAATCGTTTTTCATAAAACATTAACAAAATCAAACCCTAGCAATCCCAATCATTAGGCCATCATTCTATCATCATTATTCATCAATTATTACCAGATTTCATTCACTATAAACCCTAGGTCGATTGGTTCTTAGGGTTTTCCATAATTCCTCTTTTTATTCCTTAAATCCGGTTTTAAAATTAAATTCGACATACATGTTTTTAGGCCTCAACAATTCGAACTACCATTTTTCTCATGTTATATGATCATCATAGAAGCCACAAAAAAATAATAACCTGGCCCAGAAAATTCGCATACAAGATTTTTAGATTTAATTCAATTTTAGGGTTTATAAACCCATTATTTTCTATTCGGCCAAAATACAATGCATGGTTCGATTTAAGTATTTTTCCCATGTTATATGTGATTAAAGGAGTGCTATAAAATTACCAGGAAATTTATAGATCAAAGGATTACACGCTATGGATTATTGTTGCTCGGTTGCACTTTTTTGACCCAATTAAATCACCACAGCCAAACGATCGACCCTAGAACCTTGTGGCTATTTTTCCCACCTTCTTGGCACTATGAAGAACTCCAGAAAATTACCTCCTTGCCTCAGAAAATTCAGATGTGATGTGGGTGATTTTTGAGGGTGGCGGCTAATTAGTTTTTTGGGTTTTTTGGAAGAAAATAAATCATGGAATGGTATAAATGTGTTATGACCGAGCATTGGGGGGGGGGGAAAGGCTGTAAAATCGTGAAGACATAATGGCCCAATCAATTTACCAATTTAAATGTATTTTCCTTAATTACTTTTATGTTTAAAAAGGTTTTTAATTAATAATAATTATGTATTTAAATTTTCGGTATACACAAGGGTATTTTGGTCATCTCACAACTTGTATAAATATTAATCAAAGTTGTCAAAATTATTTTGTATCATATCTTGTTCGTTTCCAGACGTTTGGGATCGATTCGGAACTTTAATTAAGCTTTAATTAAATTTTAAAGTTTCAGGGGCATTTTGGTAATTTTTGCATGCTTTAAATTTTCGGGTTTTACACGTACTGTGTACAGGATTTTACAGTTCTTGAGATTTAACCGAGAAATAAATTCAAGAACAAACTGCACAACAGTAAGTATCAAACCGCTGAAATCTTAGGCAAATCGCTAAGAGCCAAACCGCTGAAAGCTAAACCACTGAAACTGGAACCGCTAATATTCAAACTGCTGGAGACTGAACCACTGAATCCTGAATCACTACGATCTGACCCGCTGTAACCGGAACTGCTAAGATTCAAACCGCTGGAGACTGAACCGATACGATCTGACCCGCTGTAACCGGAACCGCTAAGCTTCACACCGCTGGAGACGGAACCGCTAGGAAACTCGCGCTAATTCTCCCCCTCAAAAAGGGCATGAAATGACCTTTTTGCCCAAAGTTGAGAATCCGTGATGGTTGAGAATTTGAATGGCACAATACATGGAAAGAGACAAACAAAACTACTGCAAAGAAGATGGTGATTAAGACTCTCTTGTAGTAACCCCTTGTTTGGCTCCTCATCAATGGTTTAGCAGATTAACAAATTCACTGAAGCTCGTAATATGCCAAAACCGCTTGATGAAATGTGTTTAACTTTAGAGTGAGTAAAAGGTTAAAACACGTCTCTAAACAATCTCCTCCTGTCTTTAAGTCTGACCACCTATTGAGAAGATCTTGTACTACAATCCCATTAGAATCTTGAGAAACAACAATCACTTGATGAAGCTCGATAAAGGACAAGTCCGCGACTTATACTTGCACTAATTTTGTGATTTAGAACCTATATTGAGCACAACAACGTAACTCCTTTAAATATAGGTAGTGATATATACCCAACCTTCCATCCTTTATTGTATATATCCACTTCTTGAACATCCAAGTCTAATCACCATAAATACGCTCGAGCAAGGGTCATCAAACATCGTGCATCCATCCAACCCCGAGATGTTTGAGACACTAAGTACACCAACCCGTGAATTAACAAACCAACCAAGTTACCATAATTTCCCAATTCCTGCCAATCTCGTAGCACAAACTTATCCCGAAAACAAAATAGTCAAACCCCGTAAGTTTTATTATGTCTAAGTCCAAGTCCAGCCTACTTATCCAAAATTAATTTGACGGGATTTTACTACTCTTGAGATTTAAACCGAGAAATCGAATCTTTCGCGGGATTTTCTAAAATCTACAAGAGAAACCGTGAAATCAACAAGAATAGCCTAGAGTGAAGTGCAATACTAATCTTCAAGATTCAAGTCAAAGAATTCAAATCTCAACTTGATCAAGTCGCAACAAGTCAAGTCACAGTTTGTCAAATTGCAACAAGTCAAATTGCAATCAACCAGATCGCAATAAGTCAAATCGCAAGAGTTAACTCGCAACGTCAAATTGCAACTGGTACCATTGCAATCAGTCAAGTTGCAACAAGTCAAATAGCAACTTGTCAATTCGTAATTAACCAAATCGCAATTAGTCAACTGTAACTCAACTCGTCAAGATCAAATTGCAGGATCACTCAAATCGTGGGCACTAATAGGACAACGCTGCCACATCCACAACTCTGAGATCACGTTGACACTCATATAACCAAATATCAGCCGTGATGTGTGTATCCTCGAGACGTTTTGGTAGATCCAAACATACCACACTTTTCGCCATTTTTGTGTTAAACTCTTAAGCCCAAATACAAAAACATACGATTGACAAAGATAACCCCAAATTCATTCTTATGATAACATGCCAAGACCCAAATGAACATAAAGAGTTCAACCAACAAATCGTCCTTGTGATAGAAAGATAACCCAACAGATACCAATCCAAGAAAACCTCACACATACGTCCATGGGTTAGCCAATCTAAAGCCCAACACAGATACATACGATTTGGCCCAAGTCCAATATTATTATTAAACCTAATCCCAAAAGTTACGGTATATAACATACCATAAACACAACTTACTCTATACTCTTCAACCAACCAACCATCAAGTATGAGATGTACATCACCTCTTGGATATCCACAACTTCGTGTGACACTGAGCACTACAACGTAACTCCTTAAAGTGATAGTTATTTTGTAATAGAGAGAAAGAAAAAATAACTAGATATCCAAGTCCTCGTCATAGTAAATGTTGAAAGCTCGAACAAGGATCTCT
Organism: Artemisia tridentata subsp. tridentata; assembly: GCA_021014915.2. Lineage (NCBI taxonomy): Eukaryota > Viridiplantae > Streptophyta > Magnoliopsida > Asterales > Asteraceae > Artemisia > Artemisia tridentata. Next base: position 120,141,464 of record CP139506.1, read on the forward strand.
TCACTGTGCAGACACCAAACTCATCTCAAGCCCTAATCTCAAATAATCATTCCAGCGCCGCCCCCATCTAACTCTCTCTTAACCAAACTCATATCCAATCTCAATGACATTCATCATCATCTAATCCGACAACGTGAAGCACAATCACAAACACACAACCGAACCTAGATGTCTTCGATTTCTTCTCAATCCGAATCAAGAACGCGACATGGCTTCAAGATCCTTGAGGGGTCTCGGGTAGGTTTGTTGTTATTAATTGTTATCATTGAACGAATCGAAGAAGAGAGAATAACATAATTGTTATCTTTCTTTTCTTTTGTTTCGGATAAATAAATAATGAAGCTAGGCTTCAAACAGAATCGATGATGTTTGTTTTCGTGTGTTTGACCATTAATGGTTTGATGTTTCATTGAAGAACACGAAATAAATTTGAGATTTATTTTAATTTCTCTTAAGTATTTGAGTCTTGATTTATGTGATATGAGATGGATTTGTGAAGTGGTAGTAGTCGAGATGGGATTAAGAAACTGAGGATGGATTTGTTGTTGTCGTTAGGATTGGTTATGGTTGGTCCATTTGTTGTCGTTATGAAATGATAACCTGGTTTGTTCTTGTTGCTTCGGAATTTGTTGTGGTTGAGGTCAATGATTCTGCTTCATCTCCTTCTAATCTTTCATTTTGATATTCGATAACTCGTTGACCAAATTTGACCGTTTGACCGAGTGACAGACAAAACGCAAAATCTGTTAAGATTTTGGCAGCATAACATTTTTGATTGTTTAACAATTTGGTCTTGAGTAGACAAATCGCAATACTAGACAAAACGATAGAGAAAGAGGACAAATCACTACATTGCAAAATGGATGTTATAGACACAAGTCGCTACTTTCAGACAAATCGCTAGAACACAAAACGCTGCTTCCACAAACCGACAAGTTTGACAAATCGCTAATCACTAAGGACCAACCAGTCGCTTTCTAGCGTTTTGACCTTTTGTCCAAAAATGGAAAACACCACCAAATCGCTACTAAGAAATCAAGACCAGTAAGACAAAATGCATGTACTACAAAACGCATGTCACAGCAGGACAAAGAATACAGGCAAGAAGACAAGATGTCACCTTCACCCCATTTTTGACTTTTACCTTATCTGTTAATACACCAACTTTCATATAGTCAAACAAGGCAAAACGCAACTATATTTTTCCATTCATGTATACAACAGCAGCAGAATCAATGTACAACCACGACGTCTACACAAATCGCAAACAAGAAACGACTACATGCCACAAACCATTTACATCCAAGTAGCAGCCAAGATAACCTCAAGTAAGCTACGAATCACATGAGCCTTGTGAATACTTTACTTACTAGTTGTTTTGAAATAACAATCGAACAACCGAAAATTAAGCAAGAGACCGTAGCACATAGATTTGCAAACAAAAGGATTGGACAAAAAGATTGACTTCTTGTTGTGAACTCTTGACTGGCTTGTTGTTGTAACTGACATAATCATTTTGACTTAAAAGATAAATTGGATAATAGCCAAGAGAATGAAAATAAGCCCCACACTCACCATGACTTCATATTCGAACAACCAAAAATGATATATTCAACAGCCAACATGATATATTCGAACAACCAAATCTTTAAAGCCCAAAAATGAACATGTAAATTTTAAAGCCCAAACGAACATGTAAACCCACAGATCTGAGCATAATATTTCGAACCAAAAACAACAAACAAAAAACAAGAAACGTACCAACATAAACAAAGACAAGAAACATGGACACCACGAATCTAAGCACAATCAATCGAACCTAACCATGGCTCTTGATACCAATTGTATGAGATAACCATCTTGATTGTGTGGATGATTCGGGTGGTCTTGGGTTATGGAAGATGAGATCCATGGTGGAAGAGTTAGAGAGAAGTTAGAGAGAGGTGAGGGAAAACTTGTGAAATTAGATTAGATGTGTGTGAAATAATACAAGAGTTCCAACCCTTCCCATGTGTGGGAAGGGGTTTATATAGTTCCTAATATTGGTGCCCCTAGTGGGCTGTGGAGTGAGCTGACAGTGGGTAAAGACCCGACCCACTCCACAAATATAAATACTACTAAGCTAATAATACTAATACTACTAGTAATAATAATAAGCCTACGAGCTATGTAAATGCTAAATAGATACTTGGGGTGACCGAACCTTCATCTGAATATTTATATTCCTAAAAATTTGAACATAACAACTTCCAAAACTAAGATACAAACTAAGTCAAAATGAAAACTCTAAGTCCAACTCTAATCCATGGGGAGCTATCAACAGTGCAGTCCACTAAGAGCTCCTAAGCACTCGTGCTTTCCTATGAACTTGCTCAAGAATAATATGAAGGAGTGCCCTATTAGAGTTCTTGTTACACCACTCAACAACATAATGATTTTCAATTAGTAATACCTTTACTTGTTTTTTCCCTTTTGTATAATTTGAATCACTCACACCAACTTTCTTGATTAATTCTCGTGGCACTTGTGGTGGATTTTGGTCGATATGAGTGACTTCAACATCTTCCTTACTGAGATATTGTTGTTCTTCCAATGAATTTGAACACTCATCTTCATATAGCGAAGGAGCAAACAAGTCATCATCTTCTTTTGATTTTGTATCATCAATTGATGAAAGTGTTGGTTCATTTAAAGTTGGGAGATAAGGTATGGTATTAGTCTCCACAACTCCCTCCCCAACTTTAGAAGGAAACGATTCTTCACGATCATCTTTAACCGGAAAAATGAGATCATCGAATGAATTGTTATGAGCATCAATATTATATTCATCTTCTTCATCTTCATCTTCATCATCAAAATCAAATATGGTGATGCCTTGAGATTCATATGTTTCTTGCCTATTAAATTGATCTGCCAATGGATCCACATGTATCTCAAAAGCTGCAATACTATCGTATCCTTGATTTGCCTCTCTGTTGGATTCTATCATTGAAATGAGTTTATCCAATTTTTGGTCAAGATACGAGAGATGGTTATCACCTTGTCCTTGGCCTTGATGATCATATTGTTGAGTCGGTCTCTGTGGTTGATCGAAGAAACCAGAGCTCTCATATGAAGTATGATAATATTGACCACCATATTCCCATCGATACCTCGTGTACTCTTCCATCTCAATATTGTAATTATCATGATATGTGTTATGCTCATAATCATCATATTGAGATTGATAGTCATATGTCTCAAGTGCTCGCTCCTTCCTACTTGCTTTCTCCTCCGGACAATTTTCATAAGAATGAAATGGATTCCCACATGTCCAACATGAATCCATAGAAGCTCTAGGTTAAACAAATGATGAAACTGACCATGCGAGATTACCTAGAAATCTCGGGATCGTAAACTAACGGTGATGTACGTCCCGATCTACGCGTGCACATACAATAACTTGCACATTCACAACCAACAAAACAAAACAAGCAAACAAAACAAGAGAAAAAGAAAAAATTTTGCATTTTTTTTTAATTTTTAAAACTATTAACAAAAACTTAAACCAAAAGTGCACTCACTCCCCGGCAGCGGCGCCAAAATTTGACCGATGTCGTTGTACTGATAAAAAATAAACCTAATTACCTTATACTAGATAGGGCAAGCGGGTATCGTATCCACGAGGAGTATGTGGTTTTAATTTAAGTTTTGGGGTGATCACTGATCAATAAAAGTTTTGGTTTGTTTAAATCTTAATAATAAAACTACTAATTAACTAGAAAGCGAATAAGCAATAAAAAGTAAATAAACAAATAAAAATTAAATGAGAAAATAAAAGTAGGATTTGTAAACGATTGGGTGAAAAACAATCCCTCCCGACTCCGGATATATTGATATGATCAAGTTACGGATTATTACTAATGTTTGTTTTCAAACCACATAGACATAGTTTGTATTAATTGAAAAGGACAATTTTGGGCACAAGTTATATTCACCACATGAATCGTCTTAATCCCTAAACTAGTTGGACTCGGCACGACTCATTAACTAGCAATAACATATCTTATAATAATCCAATCAATTAATTTAATAATTATGTTGATATAAATAATGCCTAAACACGTTATTAATATTTTTCGATATCTCTACGTTTTGATAATCACAAAATGTAAAATCATTAAACGAAAGATTTATGACGTAAACAAGTATTTAGTTGTAAATATCTATTTTAACAACTTAATCACTTAAGGTATGAATAAACAAATGCCTAATGCATTATATGATCAAAGGAACATTTTCTTAATCACTAGATTTTTTATAAAATGACACAAACATTTTATATCTTTTACAAAATCATTTTTGGAAATTAAAGGAAAATGTTTAATCCATAATAAATTTATGAATTCAAATTTTCAACCAAAAATGGCAAAAATGTTTCAGAAAAACCTTCCCCACAAAAAGACAAAGCTGGGCAACGGATACATTGGGCGGCCCCCTTAATTTGGCAGGCGGCCCCCTTAATTATTAAGGGGACCGGCCCCCTAATTAAGGGGACCGGCCACGCTCCTCAGCCCCCCAGCTTTGCCTATAAATACTGGTTTATTCCTGGACTTTTTCCTCACCTTTTTGCACAAAAAACTTTCTGATCTAAAACTTCTTTCATAATCCTTTGATCATATAATCTCAAGCTTTTGTTTCCAAGTGATTCAAGCTTCAATCATCCAAGTGCAAAGAGAAGAATACTTCTATCAATCAAGACTAGAAGTATTACAACTTAGTATCATCTTGTTACCTAAGTTGTTAGTTTAGTAAACTTTGTAAATCATCCATTCATTTGTGTATAAGGTGTGTGAACATAAGTGATTAGATTAGTGTAGTGTGTAAGTAGTGAAGAAGGTGAATAAGTAGTTGTGTTGTAAAGAAGTAGTGTAGAAGTGTTGTAAAGTTGTGAAGTAGTTGTGGTGTGAAGAAGTTGTGAAGCCGTCGTAAAGAAGTCGTGAAATAGTGAAGAAGTAGAAGTCGTGAAGGAGTGAAGAAATACAAGGCGTGAAATAGTGAAGAAGTAGAAGTCGTGAAGAAGTGAAGAAATAGAAGTCGTGAAGTGTTGAGAAGAAGTTGTTGGAAGTCGTGAAGTAGTCGTGTTGTGATTGAAGTTGTGAGATTGGTTCTAGCTACGATTAGAACTCGACATTTAGCTTTGTGTCGTTAAACCGGTGTAAGCGAAAGTGTGTAAGGTTTTCTCCGCCATAAGGGAGCTTGTTGAAGTAGTGAAGAAAACTCTCGAGCTAGGTGCTCGGGGAGTGGAGTAGGGAAAGGAAGGTGTCCTTGTAGCCGAACCACTATAAATCTCTCGTGTCTCGGTTTGATCTTTCCATCTCTTACTTACTTCTTTACTTATATCGTCATTACTTTCATACATATAGGCATATATAATTGTTAGTATTATTTAGAAGTTGATTTCACATAAAGATCAATTTAAAACTCCATTCATAAAAACAAAACTTTTATAACAAATCTAAAAGGATACACATATAATTATTAATATTGTTCAAGTATTATTTTTCACATAAACTCGAATCTAAGTTTTTAAAAGGAAACAAAGTTTTTATAATAAATTAAAAAGACGTAAAACTATTCAACCCCCCCCCCCTTATAGTTTTCCACAATTGGTATCAGAAGCCACGTCAAACAAGATTTTTAAAATATATTGTATTTTAAAACTTGAATCGATCTATGGAATCAGAAAAATATTTAGAAGGGCAATCTATGCAAAAACCACCACTATTTGAAAATTATAGCTTTCTTGAATGGAAAAATAAATTTGAAAATTATGTGAAATCAATTGATCTAGATCTTTGGCATGTCATTTCGATTGGTGATTTTCAACCAACAAAAACGGATTTTGAAAGTCAAAATGATTATTTCAAAACAAAGAATGACAAAAATAATAAAGCTAAAATATTTATTTATAAAGCCTTGCCGAGAGTTGAATATGAAAGAATATTCTTCTGTCAAACGGCTAATGATATTTGGAAAAGTCTCTTAAACTTTCATCAAGAAAAATGTCAAGCCAAAGATGAGGAATTTGATCTTGTACATGAATTAGTTGTCCTAGAAAATTTAATGGATAAACATTTAGATAAAATAGATACATGTGCTACTAGTTCAAATGTTTTTAATGAAGGTATTAATGACGAAGACTACATGAATCAACTCCGAAGTGAACTCAATTCAAAATCATGGAGTGACACAGACGAAGAAGAAGATTACTATCCGGTATGTGAAGAATGCAAATTAGATAAAACTCCAAATAAGGTACAATTCGAAACCGAACATTTTTGCTATGATCAATTCATTTTAGAATTTTCAAAATTAGAAAATGAGTTTAAACATTTTTGCAACATAGATCTAAAAACCATTTCTAAACATGAATCATTAAAAACTTTTGAAAGTAATTTTGAAAAAGAAATAATTTTAGAAGATAAAATGTCTAGACTTGAAAGTAATATTGAAATTGATCTAGAATGCAAAACATGTCAAGAATATAAGAATGAAATTAAAAGATTAAATGAAAGAGCAAAAATATTAGCTAAATTTGAAGAAAGTTCCAAATCTCTTAAATACCTACTAAGTTGTCAAAAGCCATTCGAAGATAAAACCGGTTTAGGATTTATTTCGGATAACTCATCAACAAGTAAATCAAAACAAATTAAATTTGTAAAACCTAGTAGAAAAATTTAGAAATAAGATTATTTACAATGATTATAAATAATATAAGTCAAGAAATCCATTGTTTGTACATTAAAACAAACTGTTAAGGAATTCTTGTACTTCTTGGCGACATCCTTACCATGTGCATACAAATGCAATGGGTGTCCTCAACTAACCATCTCGGACCCATAAGAATCCGGGTACCAAGCTGTTTTACTTGATTAGGTGATAAACGCACAAAGGAAAGAAACTCAATCTTACGTTAACCTACTCACATTCGAAACGTGCGCGTGCAGACAAATGAATTATCTAATTTTGAATCACACTCAATATCTCACATGATAATTCATCTCAAGAAATAGCTAATGACGTAGTGGAATATTAATGGTGAGGCTATTGAAGAATTAATGAAGATATCTCTACTACTTAATCGGAAATTTTGAGTAATCTACAAAGTAACTTTTAAACAAGTACTTTAAGATAATGGAAAGGAAGTGTCGAAACTTAGGATTCTCTAGCCATCTCATCAAAGTATGTCCAATGTCATCATGGAGTCAAAATCAAAAAGTTCTTGTTGAAAAAGCATGATGTGGTTGCAATGAAGATGTGAAAGTCTCAATAAAAGACGTTATATGTATCAAGGCTAAGACATCAAATGAGTCAAGTACAAGACATGTTCGGGTAAAGCTGCTTTGGTCTAATAAGGCGTTAGAAGCCTGCTATGATATACTTTCATACCTTGGTTATCTTGAAGACTCATCTATCATTCACAACTTCGTTTACCATCCTGGATATTACGAAGAAAAGCTGGACATAAGGTACGTTCTTTTTTTTTTTTTTTTTTTTTTTTTTTTTTTTTTTTTTTAATTTCATGAGTAGTTACTTCATACATATAGTCTTATTAATCATTGCCTTAGGATATGCTTAGTTTGATAGGTTGCATTGCCATTACACTTTTAGTTATATCCGTTTTACGATTTAATAAACTAGAAACCCTTTAGTTAGCCCCCTAAGTATTAAATGATGTATTCACTGTCGAACTCATTTAGCCCTCTAAAATTGAATATGGAAATCTTCCATGTCCACTAGTAGAGAACTCATGTAGATAAAGCGAGTAAAGTGGATTAATTGTCAACATAGAAGTAGGATTAGAAATATCACAATATAACCTATGGATGAAGCAAACTCTTATAGACTATGGCATTAAGGTAGATAATGTGCGTAATCAAAAGAGCCATATAAGCATATATCTCATTCTCGCATCAAACATATAGAATCTAGTCATCACTTCCTTATGATCATAGAATATGTAGAAAGGGGTAGCATGTGACAATAGCATTAACCAATTCCCTTGAGCATGAGATCTTTTACAACCATATTTTAAAAATCTATGATTAATGATATTTTTTTTTAATATGCAAAAACTTCACATTTTGGAAAAATGTTTTTTCAAAAGATTATGCCACCTTTCTATTTAACATGTTTTACCATCCCACCTTTCTTCCCAACTTTTGTCCATAATTATGTGTTTATCAAAGCCAAAAATTGGAAGAAAAAAAAAAATTCTTTCCTCATAAAAACATTTTGAAATAAAACCATATCTATTTTGTTAAAATAATTCTCACATCCACATAAAAACCTACTCTCAAACATTGTTGAATAATGTTAAAAACGCTTATTTAAATCATGCATGGTGATCTCATATCTGTCATCTATATTTGTGTATATGACATTTATAAGTGAACTAAATCGAATCTGAAAAATCATGGTTTACCCATTAAGATCTCGCTTGGTACAAGTCTAGAAGTCCATGCTATCACAACTCCTCATTCCTTTGCACATAGACACTCATTAGGATTAATTAACTAGCTTATTAATCTTCCTAAAAATGATATAATGAATTACTTGGTGTTATGTATTGTTTTCTTGTCCATATATATATATATATATATAGGGGGACTTTCTTACGAGAACCATTTTATCTGCGAGAACTGAGAGAACCACAAAAAACATACATGCACGCCTTTTAAAATAAAATAAAAATACATGCAAATCATCAATAATCGTAAGTATCCACCTATGTTCTTCAATATCATCATGAACTCATCCTCTTTTTTCACAAAAACCTTACACAAGGCCGCAATATTGTCGTTGCACGCCTTATAAGAACATACATGCACACCTTCAAAGAAAAATGTTGTATTTCCAATTTCTTATCAAATTCTTTAGAACAACTATGTTTTTTTAAAAACATATATGTTGTTTTTAGAACATATATGCAAAAATACAATTATTGAAGGCGTGCATGTATGTTTTTGGTGGTTCTCTCAGTTCTCGCAGATAAAATGGTTCTCGCAAGAAAGTCTCACTATATATATATATATATATATATATATATATATATATATATATATATATATATATATTAATTGCTTAATGAGTAGATTGCATGCTATATAAAAATGCTTAATGTCTTTAATAAATATGCTTTGCATACATAAGTTATTAAGTGCTAAATTGCCTCAAAGAGTTGGACTTGCTTGAAACTAAACCTAAAAACACAACCTTTTCTAAAATTTTCTGCCAAAAACCCATTTCTGGTAACCTGAGAATCAGCAGATAGGCGGCCCCCTTAATTCACTAGGCGGCCCCCTTAATATTTAAGGGGACCGGCCCTTATTTAAGGGGACCGGCCATCTGAGGGTCGGAGTTACTGTTTTCTTTTTCACTTTTTAGCCCATTTCATCATACACTTCCCAAAATTCACAAACATATTTTGTCCTAAACCACCCACCAAAATTTATCTTCCTCAACCACATCATTCTTACACTATAAATACCTTTCTCCATCATTAATACTCATCCATCCAAACATGTCATCTCCTAACAACCCAAGATCCAAGCCTTCAAGAGTTGCTAAAATCTCCGTAAGGCCCGTTTGGAGAAGAAAGCTTGACACTTGTCATAACTTCAACTCAACAAATGATGTTGTTCCAAATCAACCAACACCTAAGCCTCATGCTCACCCTAATGAACCCTTTCACAAACATAACCAATCATCCATCCTTGCTCCCAAAAATACACCTTCATCTCACCCATATGATTCATATGAAGAGCATGATCAATCCCAAAACAATAATCCCAATCTCATTCACAACAACTCACATCTTATTCAACCTACCAATGCACCATCCAAAACACTCACCACTCTTGGAATATCCTCTTCTTCCATATCTCCATCCTCATCCACTCATGATTACCCAAGCTCACAAATGTCTCCACCACCAAGAGTATCACCACCACCTCCTACCAACTCACATGTTACTCCTATGTTGCATGTCCAAACATCCATCCCAAATAACAACCACACTCCACCATCATCACCTTCCTCCGAACACTTGAAGTTCATTGAAGAACTCAAGGAAGCCCATGAGCTTAGTGCTCTTCTTGCTCTACACCTTGCTCAACGCAACTTAGATCAACCTCTATCTAGCTCTCCCTCATCACCCCACAACTTGAATCAAGTTGAGAAACATGTCAACAATTGTCCTTGTTGCATCTTTCTCCAAAAACAAACCATTGCATTGAATGAGCACTTCACTTGGATTGAGTATCTTCTCACTAGATCTCATCCAACACCCTCAATCAACATGTTCCGCTCCAATCTCTCCACCACCAAACTCTCCAACATCTATGCACCCAAACATATACCTCCATTAATCCAACGTTCTTACCCTCACTCAACCACCTCCATTCCAAACACTCCACCATCAACCATCCAAGCATACTATATGCTTATATTTCTTGTTTCTCAAACAAAATAGTTCAAGTTTTTATGTTGCAAGCAAGTCCGATGGCTCTCTTTGGCAAATTAGAATTTTCTACTTATTGTATGCTCTAAGCATAATAAATGTTATATCAATGATTATGTTTTTCACATAATCACTTTGAATTAATGTATGTTTTGTTTCATGTCCTTAATATTTGATTGTTATGCTTGTTGCTCTTATATTTTATATTATGATACATATATGCTTGTGCTTCTAATATTTTTCTTGCAAGTATCCCATATCTCGATTCCTTGATGCCCTCAAACGAGGGGGAGCACACATCAAGGGGGAGTTCTCGTTCCGACAAATTTCGTATCTAAAACTTGTCGGCATAACCTTTTTGATTCTACAAAAAGGGGGAGAAGTAGATATAAACTCACTAAATACTTGTCTAAAAATTAATTTTTTTTAATTTAATGAGTTTAGATTTTGTAATCATCAAAAAGGGGGAGATTGTTGATATAAATAATGCCTAAAAACGTTATTAATATTTTTCGATATCTCTACGTTTTGATAATCACAAAATGTAAAATCATTAAACGAAAGATTATGACGTAAACAAGTATTTAGTTGTAAATATCTATTTTAACAACTTAATCACTTAAGGTATGAATAAACAAATGCCTAATGCATTATATGATCAAATGAACATTTTCTTAATCACTAGATTTTTTATAAAATGACACAAACATTTTATATCTTTTACAAAATCATTTTTGGAAATTAAAGGAAAATGTTTAATCCATAATAAATTTATGAATTCAAATTTTCAACCAAAAATGGCAAAAATGTTTCAGAAAAACCTTCCCCACAAAAAGACAAAGCTGGGCAACGGATACATTGGGCGGCCCCCTTAATTTGGCAGGCGGCCCCCTTAATTATTAAGGGGACCGACCACGCTCCTCAGCCCCCCAGCTTTGCCTATAAATACTGGTTTATTCCTGGACTTTTTCCTCACCTTTTTGCACAAAAAACTTTCTGATCTAAAACTTCTTTCATAATCCTTTGATCATATAATCTCAAGCTTTTGTTTCCAAGTGATTCAAGCTTCAATCATCCAAGTGCAAAGAGAAGAATACTTCTATCAATCAAGACTAGAAGTATTACAACTTAGTATCATCTTGTTACCTAAGTTGTTAGTTTAGTAAACTTTGTAAATCATCCATTCATTTGTGTATAAGGTGTGTGAACATAAGTGATTAGATTAGTGTAGTGTGTAAGTAGTGAAGAAGGTGAATAAGTAGTTGTGTTGTAAAGAAGTAGTGTAGAAGTGTTGTAAAGTTGTGAAGTAGTTGTGGTGTGAAGAAGTTGTGAAGCCGTCGTAAAGAAGTCGTGAAATAGTGAAGAAGTAGAAGTCGTGAAGGAGTGAAGAAATACAAGGCGTGAAATAGTGAAGAAGTAGAAGTCGTGAAGAAGTGAAGAAATAGAAGTCGTGAAGTGTTGAGAAGAAGTTGTTGGAAGTCGTGAAGTAGTCGTGTTGTGATTGAAGTTGTGAGATTGGTTCTAGCTACGATTAGAACTCGACATTTAGCTTTGTGTCGTTAAACCGGTGTAAGCGAAAGTGTGTAAGGTTTTCTCCGCCATAAGGGAGCTTGTTGAAGTAGTGAAGAAAACTCTCGAGCTAGGTGCTCGGGGAGTGGAGTAGGGCAAGGAAGGTGTCCTTATAGCCGAACCACTATAAATCCCTCGTGTCTCGGTTTGATCTTTCCATCTCTTACTTACTTCTTTACTTATATCGTCATTACTTTCATACATATAGGCATATATAATTGTTAGTACTCCCTCCGTCCCACTATAAGTGTCCACTTTCTATTTGCACAAAGTTTTAGGAAAGTGGGGCCAACTACACTCTCCACCAATCAAATATCATTATTACCCACTAAAGTCTCTTCTCATTGGTTGAAAATATTCCCTGGACACTTAATATGGGACAAGCAAAGATACCATTGTGGACACTTATAGTGGGACAGATATAATTGTTAGTATTATTTAGAAGTTGATTTCACATAACGATCAATTTAAAACTCCATTCATAAAAACAAAACTTTTATAACAAATCTAAAATGATACACATATAATTAATAATATTGTTCAAGTATTATTTTTCACATAAACTAGAATCTAAGTTTTTAAAAGGAAACAAAGTTTTTATAATAAATTAAAAAGACGTAAAACTATTCAACCCCCCCTTCTAGTTTTCCACAAATTACTCAAATGAACAATTATGGGTACAAATTATGTTTACCATACGACCGTCTTAACCCCTATACTAATTATGCTTGGCTCAATCGTTGACTTGCAATAATATGTCTTGCAATAATTCAATCAAATAATCATATTAAAACATTAAAATCGAATAAATGATATGCATTAAAATCAAATGAATTAATGTTTGACAAATAAAATAAAATCCGTAAACATGATCAAACCAAATATATCTTTTACCGGAAAAGATTACAAGAGGATTAGCCGCGCATCACCATCATAGATATCAAAGACATTATATTAATTATACCATAAGGAATTAAATCTTTCATCATCCTTGCACGATCGTCGAGGTAAAGTAACAACTTCCATAATATATATATATATCGAATATTGCTCTGTGTCTTCGTGTGACGTTTTTGCGAATGATCTCTCCACAAAATGGCGGCTCTAAATTCGTTTTTGTTTCTGTCGAATTTGTATATTAAAAAGGGGGTCCACCTTTTTCTCCTTGCCGACTGTATTTTGAATGATACATCACGACAAAATGGTGGCTGCTATTCTCCCCCTCGGTATCTTTTTTTTCTTCTCCCAAAAGCAGGCCAAAGTGTCCATTTTTTTTTTTTTTTTTTTTTTTTTTTTTTTTTTTTTTTTTTGCGTCCAAACAAAAGCCCAAACATGTATTCTTCATTTTAAATTTATAATATCAGTATATTAACTCTTTTTTGCGCATAACCTACATAATTATAAAACACCCTCAAAGTACATGTATAATGACGAATAACAATACAACAATGCGTAATTAACATGCTATGAGGTGTATGTAAAATACACCGATCAATAGTTCATATAACTCAGTAATGATGCTTATGCTAATGACCTCAGTTTGATGATAACAAGAGTGGTAAGAATTTTCAATTTAGCCATTTTCGTCAAAAAGAGCAATTTCACAAATCATTAGTTCAATTCAAGACTTATGTTTATTAACCAAGTAATTTCTCACAGGATTAATAAAATACTTAGAGTCTAGTTGATTATCAATTCTCCTAAGCGGATTTCTCCAACCAAAGGCTAAAAACGCATAGACAAGCTTTTAGAACTATATAGAACAAATTGGCTCTTTCGACCTTTACCAACAAGCATACACAAACAGGAATGATAAACGAACATAGCAAGACTTAAAGTACATTAGTTCATAACATAAACATATAATTGATTAAGATCAAAGCATAACCAAACATTATGTTATTATATTTACACATCCAAGCAATCACAAGAGATTTAGCCTCTCATAGCTAATGATTTCATGATTACAAAAATAATTAAATAGTAAACAAGAGACATACAGATTCGGATGGGTCAATGGATTACACAAGTGTCACAAGCAACCCAAAGTTCATAAACCAAATTCTATACTAAACCCTTTTTTTATCCGAATTATCCCTGCTTCCTTGCTGTTATTCGTCTGGAATTACTTTGAGGATTCTTAGGAACAAGTTGGTGATGATTGGTAGTCACTCTGTGTGGGTGGGTTGGGGGGGGGGGGGGGGGGGGGGGGAGTGAAAGTTCCCAACAATCAATGACTTTTTAATTTCCTTATATGAACCGTAATATAGCCTTATGATATGTGAAGTACGACGTACTTCAATAGTGAGTGCGGCGCACATTTTGATTTTCTTGGCGCTAAAGTTTCAAAAATGCAGAGGAAGTACGACGCACATATATGTGAAAACCGGCGCACTTTATTGAATAAATACACTTTGACTTCCTTGACCGTATAGATAAGTGCGGCGTACTAGAGATGAAAATCGGCACACTTCTTTTATGACTTAGATTATTTTGTAGACTTTATTTGACGCGAGCCTATTTGATAGAAATACTTGTATTCTTTTGCGTCTCCTACTCAGACTATCTTCAAGTGACCCTGCACATATTTTATGCTATTAAGTATCGAAAGTTCATGAGAAATAATAATAATACATATAATAACGCACCCAAAAAATGTATAAATAAGGCATTATCAGTTACCGGAAATAAATCATATAGATTACTTGATACCACTTAATGTGTGATTGATATTGTTATCCCCATAAGTTACTCGAGGGTTAGCGATTGATATTCATAGGGCTAGGTATCTGTGACCATCTGGCTTAGTCTACATTTCCTTTTCACCACGTAAGTCATTAGATCATAAATAAGACATTGTAGGATTAGCTTGGCTAGCACTTTCTTCTTAATTTGATCGCACTCATAGTTTATTAGCGTTAGTTTATTTTATTTGTTTTAGTAGTTTAATAAATCAAACATCGTGCCAATCTCTCAGAAACCCCCCCTAAAAGCTGTAGAAAGTCCACTAGATTATATTTAAGTTTAACTACTCCTTACGAAAGACCCGTTCTTACCAAACTAGCTAGGATTGACCAAGTACACTGCCCGTAAGTGTTAATCTATTGGTTAAGTTGGCTAATTATAAATTTAAGATGAGATTTCACACATCCTTATGCATGCCTCAATTTCTTTCTGTAGGTCGATACAATCGTTAGTGTCATGCCTATGATCATTGTGAACTCGTTGTACCTTGTGCAGTCTCTCCGATGGGCGGGTGCAGACATCCGTGATAGAGGTCGGAGAACCGCCTTCCCTTCGGACGTAGCGTATATCTTTGCTGGAGACTTAATTAGAGGTGTTATAGATGGTTTATGAATGTTGCGACATTCGTTAGGTCTAGCGTTGAGGCAGGGGACATATTTGTCTTTATGTCTTCTTGAGGTGTCTCTATAGCTTTGGCCAGATTTATTGTCATTAGTTGCCCAGCTTGAGTCTCGCTGTCAATTATCCATATTTGCTTCATCGGCTCTTATGAAGTTGTGTTCTTGCGTAAACAAATCCTCCATGGACGCAGGTGCGTGCTATAAGATCTTTGAAGAACCTCCCCGGTCGTAATCCAATGATGAATGCCCCGGTCATCATTCCTTCTGAGCAGTCGATCATAAGGGGAAAATCTTGTTACCGTCAGTTGCCGTTAACATGTTCAATATCACTCTCATTCAGAATGTACACGTACATTGACAAAAAAAAAAAAAAAAAAAAAAAAAAAAAAAAAAAAAAAAAAAAAAAAAAAAGGTATACATCTGTAATAGTGCCTTATGAGAGAGCTTCCCATTAACCTATAGAAAACCCATTTTCTTGATAGCAGGACCTAGAAACAATTCATAACAACAGTCCTTGTGCGAGCCACAAAAACCGACACAAAATATGTTTTTTTTTTGGGTCATCAACTCATCATCTTGGTATAATGACAATCACTATAAACGATAGAGGATATCTTTACACAGATGGCAAGAAGGTGTCTGTTTTGTCAGTTAAAGAAACCAAGTCTCATCCTACATCAGCCAAAACTGTAAAAGAAAGTGTGTTTAAAAAGAGGGTGGACAAATCAACCAGCACGACCTTACTTAATAGGATCAGTTCTATAGGCTTGTACCTCTGTATTCTTGAATCCTCAAGAGACACTAACCCATGACTAGTTGATGCATCATGACCATGTAGCCAGAGCGTGATTAATCGAGCCTTATGGCCATGGCTCATTAGAGGATCGTTGCCAGACTAACTGATGGGTCTTGGCATGGCTACATGGTTGTGTGACAGACAACAATCTTTTTTTAGCTTCTCGAACTGAAGTGATCGAGATTATGTGTCCTTATGTCTTTTTTGTTACAACGACTGATGCTGACGGCATTCAGCACCAAAACAGCTTTGTACTAATACTGCTTTATACAATTAAAGTCTACTCATGAAATTACTCAATAAACATAGCGAAAGATATTAGAATGATTTTTCACGATTTCACTTGCAGCGCACTAGAAATAACCTTTCGTTCTTAATACCGATTCTTATCTTTTGCTGATTTGTTTGACAAGCTGCATTTGCTAAAGAAGAACTTTTATTCTTTTACAAGCTTCAATCAGAACATCCTTTTCAATACCCCTTCTATCTCATTTTTTCAATCACTTGTATCATCTTTTAACCTCTTATAATTTATGCTAACATAGAAAATTGATTCTTCTGACAAAGTCGAGTGTAAACCAGATACCATAAGAGAAGCCATTGTTTTAGCATGTCAATTATAGACTTGAGACGCAACAACTTATGGTAGGACTCATGCCCTTACAAGTTACACAACAGGAATTATAATGAACAGGTAACTGCCAATAACTTAGTATGATAGTATCCTACACACGAAATAAGCAGAACCTAATAGTATTGGAAGATAGTATGGTGATAAAAGATTCGTACAGTTGGAACTCGATGGTTTCGTGTTATTTTAGGATAGGCAATGTGGAGTCTGTACGCTTTTTGTTTGATAAGAACTCGGTTAAAAATGAGGTATTGTGGAATGTTTTGATTGATGGGTATAGTAAGTCGGTTATTTGATTAATGCTGATAACTTTATGGATTTTGTGAATTTGTGTATTGAAATGAGGTGCAGCGGTGTGAACCTGATTGAAAGTGTGCTTTCTTTGATCATTCAGTGTTGTGCGAGTTTTTATGTTACACGATTAGGTAAAGCGCTTTTTTGCGAGAATTTTAAGTGGAATGTTGGTTATGCCGTGGCTTTGCAAACGGGGTCGTTGAAGTTTTTTGCAAAGGTAGGAGATTTGAGTTATGTCGTGGCTTTGCAAACGGCTCAGTAGAGGATCGTTGCCAGCCAGCTCATGTGATGGGTCTTGGCATGGCTACATGGTTGTCTGACAGACGACAATCTCTTTTTTGCTTCTCAATTGAGATTATGTGTCTTCAAGTCTTTTTCTCTTACAATGACTGACACATTCAGCACGAAAACTACCTTTTACTAATTCGGCTTTATACAATTAAAATCTACTCATGATATTAGTCAATAAACATAGCGAAAGATAATAGAATGATTTTTTCACTTGCAGCACACCCGTACACCAGAAATAGCTTTTCGTTCTTAACTACCGATTCTTTTATGTTCTAATTTGCTTGACAAGCTGCATTAGCTGAAGATCAAGTTTTATCCTTTTACAAGCTTCAATAGGACCATTTGTTTCATTACCCCTTGTATCTCATTTTTTCAATCACATTTATTTGCACAGAATCTGTTCTATAGATCGTGATGTTGGTAATAATGTACTTTTTCCAAATTTATATGCATCCATGGGCCAATGGAAGAATGTGGACATATGTCAGAAGTTAATGATAGAAAGTGGGGTCCGCATGCAAGGAACCCGGTGGCAGTTCAATTGTAGTGGACAATGTAGTACGTGAATTTGTTCGCCAATTAATGTGTTTTTGGTTAATATTGAAATAAATTGAAAGATGCACGGTTATGAGGCAGATACGGGTACTGTGGTTCACTGCTTCATGATATAGATGATGAGGAAAAAGAGGGGTCGGTTAGTTATAATATTGAGAGGATTGAGGTTGCTTTGGGGCTCATGTGTATCCCATTCGGAAAGGGATTTCGAGTGGTGAAAAATATAAGAACTTGTGACGATTGTCATACTGTTATGAAGCTTATATCTGGGATATATAATAGGGGGATAATTATGAGGTAACGCAATGGGTTACATTATTTCAAGAACGATGTTTGTTCTTGTAAAAATTATCGATGATCAATTTTATCTATAGCATTTTAGTAACAATCTGGTTTGTTATACATTAAGCCTCCCTTTTAAAAAGAGCATACAAAAAAGATGTGGTCTCGTGGAATGCAATGATACATGGTTACTGTAAAGCTGGCCAACTTAACTTAGTTTAGCTGAAGCATTATTCAACAGAATTGGTGACATCAAAAACTCAAATGATCAGTTCATAAACTCAAATGGTATCACAATATAAATATCACCCATGATGTAAATAAATGCTCACTTATCGTCAGTTTCTCAAAGAAAAAAACCAAGTCTCATCCCACATTGGCCAAAAATGGAAATGAAATGGTGTTTTTAAAGGGGGTGGACAAACCAATCAGCATGACCATACTTGAAGTATCTGTTCTATAGGTTCGTACCGCTGTATTCTTGATTCCTCAAGAGATAGTAAACCACGTCTGGTTGATGCATCATGACCATGTAGCTAGAGCGTGATTAACCCAGCCTTATGGTCTTGGCCATGGCTCAGTAGAGGATCATTGCCAGCTCATCTGATGGGTCTTGGCATGGCTACGTGGTTCTCCGACAGACGACAATCTCTTTTTTGCTTCTCGATTGAGATTATGGTTCTTCAAGTCTTTTTCTCTTACAATGACTGACGCATTCAGCACGAAAACTACTTTTTACTAATTCGGCTTTATACAATTAAAATCTACTCATGATATTAGTCAATAAACATAGCGAAAGATTATAATGATTTTTTCACTTGCAGCACACCCGTACACTAGAAATAGCTTTTCGTTCTTAACTACCGATTCTTTTATGTTCTGATTTGCTTGACAAGCTGCATTAGCTGAAGATCAAGTTTTATCATTTTACAAGCTTCAATCGGACCATTTGTTTCATTACCACTTGTATCTCATTCTTTCAATCACATTTATTTGCACAGAATCTGTTCTATAGATCGTGATGTTGGTAGTAATGTACTTTTTCCAAATTTATATGCATCCATGGGCCGATGGAAGAATGTGGACATATGTCAGAAGTTAATGATAGAAAGTGGGGTCCGCATGCAAGAGACCCGGTGGCAGTTCAATTTAAGTGGACATTGTAGTACGTGAATTTGTTCGTCAATTAATGTGTTTTTGGTTGATATTGAAATAAATTGAAAGATTCACGGTTATGAGGCAGATACGGGTTCTGTGGTTCATGATATAGATGACGAGGAAAAAGTGGGGTCGGTTAGTTATCATATTGAGAGGATTGCAGTTGCTTTGGGCTCATGTACTCCCTTTCGGAATGGAATTTCGAGTGATGAAAAATTTAAGAATTGTGACGATTGTCATACTGTTATCTAGCTTATATCTGGGATATATAATAGGGAGATAATTATGGGGTATAGCATTTTAATAGGTTCCATTATTTCAAGAACGGTGTTTGTTCTTGTAAAACTTAGGGAGTTGATATTTACACATATATATTTACTTGATACACATAAAATATAGTGGGAGGAGTGTGGGACCATTAGGCTCATACAAGCAAATATTATGTGCATTGATCAATTTGCTATGTGTAAATATCAACTCCGGTGTTTGTTCTTGCAAAACTTATCGGTTATTAATTTTATCGGGTATAGCATTTTAGTAACGTTCTTGTTTGTTATACATGAAGCATCCCTTGTAAAAAGAGCATACAAAACGGATAGCAATCAAATAAAACTGTATAAAGTTTCTTTTGTTTGTTATTGAAGAATTTGTTTTGTTACGTTTGCTGTTCATTAATAGCTCATTGCTATGCTATTAATGTTATCCATATTTACCTTTATGCCCATTAACAACCATTTTAAGATATTTTGTTTTCGCTCATTTGGTACACAATTTTAGTTAATGGTATCATATGAAGGGTCCTTTAAATTTGATTATTAGTCAAACACTTTCGTTAAACTACATGTCATGTCACTGAATACATTTTTCAGACAGATAGGGTAGAACTGGAAAGTAATATATATCATAATAACTTAACTTACGGGCACATTATTGCGGGTACATCCCACAAGGCCTTTCATGACAGAAACATTCATAAAGCTGCCCCTATTTGATGCACCAATACACTCAGCATCCAAAATTTCAAATAAAGATAAAATGTAAACAATCTGATCCTAAAAGAATGTCAGCAAAATGATCCGTATTGTTTTATCTATCATTCCTTCACCTACACCTTCTCTCTACCAGTGCTTGGAAAGTAGTAGTTAGCAAAAGCGTAGGCAGCCTAGTGCTATCTCAAGTTTATTTATCGAATTCCCAAAGAACACCATTTCCATCCTCTGCAATGAGTAAAGGTATATGTTAAAACTATAACATAAAAAGAACTAGAGAACTTAAAGATTAATCGGCCATTTTTTACTCCGTTTCCTCATCAGGAAAGCATGAACTTAAATCTTGAATAATGAGTGATAAAGCTAGTCTGATATAACTTTAGGCTGGTTGCATGCTCCTTGTGGCAAAATAAATGATTGTGTCCCAACCAAAAATTTTAAGATACATGTTCTGATGTAATACATTAACTCATTTTGTAATTAAATATCCACAAACTTAATTTTTGAAAAATCGGATAAACACAGGTTAAGTAAGCAGTATGAGAAGAAAACCATCAAGAAAATAGTTTAGACCTTTAGTTGTTTTTCTAGGGAATATTTAGACTCATTTAACATGGATATAACCAAAAGCAAAAAGCTCGTTAATCCTGATACACATAAGCAATATCTTCTTAGGAAGTACATTAAGTCATTAACCACAAGACAGGAACTTTGGATGCTTTTTATTAAAAAAAACTCAACAGAGTATATCAACTCACATAATCCCTTGTATATCAAATAGTCATATTTCAAAGCTACTATTTTTGACTGGCGTAATTATCAGCAAAATAGTTCAACAGGATTGATAGCGAGTACCTTGAACTTTCTTGTTAATCCAGATTTCAGTCAGCATCCCAGCTCCAATTCCACCAACAATGCACGACCCATAAATTGCAATGTTAGCAAGCATGGATCTACGAGGAAGAAAATAATAGTCTGGAATGTGCCGCATCTTTTTCGGAAGCCGCTTTTTCACCACAGGTCCAGCATCAGGATCACTCTTTGCCGAGTCACCAATGGATTTCCAATCCAGAGAGTCCTTAGGGCCTTCAGTCCCCATAGCCGCTAAATAAACTGCAGTATTTTTATAAACGATGTATAGTCAGGAATACATAGAAAAAAGGAACCAAAAATAAGATCATAACAGCATATTCACAGAATCACTTTAACAAGTTAGATTTGAAGGTTCCGATCCCATTAGTCTGACTAACACATTATCATGGATGCACCAATTTAGCATCTATTATAATAAAAGAATTTAACACAACTATATGAGCAACTATCAAGCATCCTAAAACCATGTCTTATTACTACGAGTAGGTTCTTTATAGTATATACTAGCAAATTCACTCAGAATGAACCCATAACTTCGACTACTAAATAGTTAAAATTCCGTTGAGAGGTTCGCGCAAGCCAATTTCATATTTCCAGTGGTCAAAGATTCCAATAAGCAGATGTTTCATAATATTCCCATCTCTTCCCGACACTCTCAGTCTTATCATAGTGCCTGCTTTCCTTTCCCGAGAACCCCCTCATTATTCCGTAATCATATTACCTTATTTCTAGACAACACTATGCCTACAAAAAAACAATATACACTTCTTCTTTTCTTTTTTTTGAATGGCAAATATATAAAAAAAAAAGCTAGCAAGATGCTAGAGGATACAAAATGAAACCGACACACAACACCCAACACCCAACATACTTGCCCACAACCAGAACACCGAAACCTGCCAACCCTAAAAAGACATCAATGCAAAACCATGCCCGAATAGCCTACTAGAACCAAAAGCACCAACAAGCAACACCTAAAGTCAAGCAACTAAAGCTTAAAATAACACCTAAAGGTGCGTTTAGTTGGGGGAAAATATCTCATTTTTCTATGAAATTTTTCATATGAAAATGAAAAAATTTAAAATCCGTTTAGTCACACATTTACAATTTTCAAAAAAAAAGTTGAAATTCTCATTTTCAAAATTTTAACTAAAAAATTGAAAATCCCATTCTACCATTCTCACTTTTTTCTTTCTCATTTTTTTCTCAATAAAAAGAGCGGGATCTACAAAACATGAAAGATGCACCATTCTAACCCTAATCTCTCGTGTGATCCTCCACCGTCCATTCTCGCTGCCCACCATCGCCGCCACCCGACCAATCTTTTCATTTTTTTAAAAAAATGAAAAATATAATTCCATCTAAACGGGTTTTCAAAATTCTCAACTCTTCTCTAGAGAAGAAAAACTATTCCCTTCTCAAGCAATTAGAAACGGAAAACAGGAAAAAATTTCACCAACTAAACGCTACCTAAATTACCAAACACCTAGAAATATAAGACTAAACTTAAACGAACGCCAAGCATAGAACACCTTAAACAATACACAGTTTCTATTCTTACATATTGGCCGCAGAAACTACTACACATCAATTTCAACAAGCAACTCAGTGGCGCAAAATATCAAACACTTGGTGTGCACTCCTATATTCAGTCCCTACTATATAACATCCAATTTTCACCTTCATTTCTAATTCAAGTAAACAAACAATAACTAATCCTCAACAAACATTACTTCAAAAACTACAAAATGAGTGATCGGTAAGAATTATATATCATTTCTAATAAAGAGTTGATTTGATAAAAATAATTAAAATAGAAAATAAAGAGAAATACATTCGAGTTTGAAAATATGCGTGACGGAGTAAGCGCCGATCAACGAAGAAAAAACGGATTCTGACAGGTTCGGTTCACCGGATTGTGTAAAGGTTTAAATGATTTGCAACTAGGTCCTTTAGGTTTTAACTTTAGACATCTTTAGTACTAGTTACATTTATGGTCCATGAACTTGTACCCAATTTCCCATAAATGAGGTTACGTTTGTGAAACAAGCGTTGGTAGCAAGCAGTAGCAGTTAGCTGTTTGTTTTAGTAAAACGCTTTTGATAATGTAGTTGTAATTATAAAAGTATCATTTAAACAAAACAAAAATGATAAATGGTTGTTGTCAAACAAGTTTTAATATTTAAATGTTAAATGCTAATAAATGATGTAAAAAGCTTGTCGCCAATTAGACCAAGAGGTAGTAACGTATATGAAAAGGAACTATCTATGAACCAGTGGACCGACTAGACGAACATCGTACAGGATAATAAGCATGTTTATGCATCAAGCGTACTAAAGACCACTAGACATAATATCGGTTCATACATTTAATGTTGGAGTACACCTCTTCGACCTACAAGTAAAAAGGTACATCTTTGGGCACTATTAATACGCCCCAACTACCTCATTGGTAAGGATTAAATACTCGTGTTTATTATACAGAATGATACATTTATTATCAAGCTCTGATACTTATCCTTACGTCGGAGCTTGGTCACGGACTTAACACCTTTGGTGAATCTAATAGTTTGTTCAATCTTAACAATCATTCTTCCGACTAATGATCAGACCATGCAAGAACCGAAGCATCTAAGGATCAAAGTACCTCAAGTCCGGGACAACCATAAAAGGATCAAAACATCTTTAGGTCGGCAATCCAACAATTTGTTCACCCACTCAAATTTTTGCTTATTCACCAATGGCGGGTGATTTGGATCATTGACGTTACACGAAGCACATGTGAGGGAGGTCTGACGATCTGACATATTTTGTGAGACTTGGTAAGACCGGAAGTAGTGGTAATCCCTCTTCAATTTCTATATCAGCGTCACATCAGCTTTCTCTCTTCTATCACTTCCCTTCACACCTTCTCACCTTTCACCCGTAATGGTCACCTTCTTTTCACCTTTCATTAAAATACTATACTTTATACAAATATACTTCACTAAATATCTCACACATACTCACAAACCAAATATAAAACATTAAAATAAAAAGAGGGCCCAAATTATACCAAACTCACCAAAGGTGAGCCGTACACCTTTCCTTTTTACTTTTTTTTGTTCATCCAAAGGTGAAGTGGGGAAGGTGTAGTGGTGTTGGCTGGTGAGGTGAGGCCTCACCTTTCCTCCCTCACCACCACACTACAACCAGCCTAAGGATATGCAAATTCATGGAATGAAAGGTGGTGGATGATATCTACGAGAAAACATTATTTCAGCAGGGCCATCATGTTGGAATGGGACCAAAACAATTTATTATCAGTCCACTTTATTTTGAACCCAATTCACTCTCAAAACTTCACGACACACCAAATATTCTACACATACCTAACGACAATATCCAGTTCACGTGTTGCAATTCAACAATATTTCATCAACCAATATGATAGATCCAGAATCTCAGATATTAGCTATTTCGATATCTGGCATTCATGTTATTCATATCAGTTCCATCCTGTACACACTTTTATGCATCTTACAACATTTCTCTAGTGGACATCTTTGAATATTGTCTCCTTTCATTAAACAATACATAATGTAACAATCAAAATACTCAGCTATAATGCCTGACCTGCCTATCACTCAAAACCAAAAATTCTTTAATCAAAATACAAACTCCTCTTCACTAGATCCACTAGTTGGCGTTTCTCGATCCTTCATCCCTTGTAGTGCTTCTGCTGTTGCATCGTTGATGTCCAACAAGTACTGTAAACGTGACAGCTTTTCAGGCGCGGGGTCACTTTTTAGATATATTAAAAAGAGGTCTGCCAATTCTTCAGTCACCTCCCATGATAATGGTGACGCCGGTACGGCTTTGTCGCAGGCTAACAAGTCGTTTAGAGAAGAAACCTGCATATTGATAGCAAAAGTTTCCAGATTAACACAGTTCAACACAAAATGGCAATGGCACACTCGTATCAACTTTCTGAAGATTTTAATGTCTATACAGAATAGGTCTTTTTGAAAATGCAATTTACTTTCCTTTTACCAAGAACAGTGTACTATTAAGCATACACAAAATAGCAACCTATCTTTAATATTTATAGTGCAATTCTTTACTACATAGCAATGTAATTACCAAATGTTGCTATCATCGTACGAATGGAAAAGGCTGAGAATGTGTCGATTCATGTATCTACTAGCCAAGCGGTAAAATCAAAAAATTTAGTTAACGAGAAATCTGGGTCAAATAACTATAACATGCAAGCAGATCAAAAGTCACCTAAATGGTGTTTTAATGCATAAAACATCCACTATCATTTTATCCAAAAATTAAATCTATAATAGAGTATAAGTAAATAAATCATTTTCTAAGTTTAGTTCATATAACAATAAGAAAATTTGGATAGAAAGTATTTTAGGTCAGCCCAACCCAACCAAGCCTGTATGATAGATCCAGTAAGCACGTTACCCAACCCACCCATTTTGCCACCTCTAAAAGTAAACAGATTGCCAACTTTCAAGACCAAACGCTTTCCATATTGAATGTTTTTTGGTTTTTTGTATAACTGTACTTTCTTTTTTGGTAAACGTTCGATCTGAATTTACTTTTGTGCCCAATTGCAACTTTTACTTGAAACTAATAACTTACTCCAACAAGTTCCCCTATTTTGAGCTTGTTAGTCAAATTTTTAATTAAACTATGTTTAGTACGCACTCCTGTCAATCTAAGTTACAGATGAAAAATCATTCACACTTACCACCCCTGAAGTGTTTCTCTGTCTGAGCAACGACACGGCCTGAATCAGAGAATTCGACAACCGAGTCCGTGCAAGTTCATGAACAACACCTCTCGCCTTCTCGACATCGATACTAAGATCTTCTGGAATCTTTTCATAAACTTCCACTTCATCAAACTCTCCAGTCCCTGAAGAAAATATATCATCTACAGTTTTCTTGAAGAGATTTTGTCTTAAACCCTGTGATACCATCGCGTCTAGCTCAATCCCTGATCCCTTAAGCTCACGGATCTCACGTATACTGAGCCTACCCTGGCCCACAGCAGTTTCCAGGGCAGCTGCCATTTTTGTGCTCGTTATGTTTTTTATGATCTTCTGAGCATACTCAGATGGCAATCCAACTTGCCTCTGTAGCTCATTTAGCTGAGTAACTCGAGCTTTTGTTAGCTGCCCGTCTGCTAATATCACCTCAGCTTGCTGTGTGAAAGCCTTTTCAGCTAAGCCTCTATGAACTTCCACAATCTCTTTATCAGTTAATCCAAGAATACCCCCTAATTGTTTCAAGAAAATGTATTCTGAGTCATCTTTCTTTGTGGTGATTTGTGCACCAAAAGGAACTCTCGTGACTTCACCAGTCAAACAATAGAGCAAATAAGTCTGGTAAAGCTCAGTTCTTTCCCTCTCCGGAAGGTCATCTTTAAGGGTTATTTCAGTTTGACCCGCTTTGCCGGGGTTCAATTTGGTTGGTTTAACTTTTCGAAGTGTTTGCAATGTCTCCCATTCATCATCGTCTACTTCACTTACAGGTGTTGCTTCCACTTCAATAGGCTCATCATCTGTTGTGGTTTCAGATGATTCTCCTTTAATATCCGAGATGAGTTCAGTCACTACTAGATTGTTAAACATTATCATCTTTTTGAGTTCTCTTGCAGCCTCTGTGCGACTACCGGATGATCGTGATCTTTGTATGTAACTTGCAAAAACTTTCCGGACCTGCATAAATTTGTGTCATAACTATAATGGAGAATATACTAAATAATAAAAGCATGTACTTGATATTGTCTAAAGGTAGTGATTGTAATTTTTATGTATGATTGAGTCAATTTGGGTTGTGTTTTATATCTAGTGGATCAAATAGGTAAATACAAGCTTACCTAAAAAAAACAAGTCAATGGGTCAAAAGGGTTGGAAATCAGCCAAACTACGCAATGCATAAAACGTTCTAAATCATTTACTTCAAAAGCCAGATCAATATTAAAATTATACAATTTTGACATACTTAACCCATTAGTTGCAATAAACATAAAATTATCCACTATTGACCAGTTGATGTTACAATTAAATTTTAATTTTTGGGATAAAGAAGTTTCATGTTCAAATCAAGATACCCATTTGACCTGATATTCAACACGCTCATGTTACCACCTCTACCAATACTGCAACAATCATGAAGTAGCACTTACTGCCTTGCCAGCAATGGACATGGCCACCCCCCTTGTTAGCCGTAAACCATACGCAGCCTTCCTTACAGACTGTTGAACATCAGCATCATACCCGTCAACTCCTGCAGCTATAGCCTCCTTAACAACCTGAAATTAATTTTTTTCTCAGTGATGCAGTTGGTAAAGAATCACTGAAAAAGTACAACCAGAGAGACAACGTAACTTGAACTTGGCACCGACCTACTCAATTAAAATTGGAACACTCTTATTTTCTGGAATTATGCTAAGTTACTCATCTACCCATTATAATTTCGGTCAGAAAATCGCTTTATTTGTCTCCTATTGAAGGGTATTTTACATACTTTAAAAAACAATCAAACATTTTATCTTTAGAGTTAAAACCATGAGAAAAGTCAAACGTTGCTAATTAACAGACATCAAAAGATGCTGACAGCACATAGACTGTGTATAAATGAATGAAATGATTAGCAGTATGTGAATTACCTTCTCGAATAAAGTACCACATATTTCCTCGTGAATCTTTTCAACTGTTTGTTTAGGAATGCAAAGCATAACTTGCAACCTCTCCAGGGCCTGAACCTGGTCATCACTAAGCTCTCCATCTTTCACATATTGCTGGAGATTTTGGCGGTATATTTCTATATAACGATTACACATAAAACATTATGAGCCTTATGCACATATATCAAGATATAACATCTTTCAGAGCTTTAAAAAGTCAAGCTAGACAGTAAAATTATTACTAAAATGTTTACTAATAGCAGAAAGAATATGAATATAAGCATTTCTTTAGATATAAGTATATAACAGAGGCATCAATTTCCACTCATTTACTTGCAATATTCAATAACTTGGGTATTTTGTTATATGCCATATGGGCTAAACCAAAATACATTAGCTACAGGGGAAACAGGTTGAAAGTTGCCCAGAGTGTAATTTAATGCTATCAGTCTTCTAAATCATATTATTTTTAGATAACTAATTATTTTTGTAAGAACATGGTTTTCGTAAACATAATTGATTACGCAGATGGAAAAAAGGCATAAGCTACCTTCATGGATCTCAATGGCCTTCTCAGTATCAAAGTGCAACTGCTCACAAAGATTCTGAAGAAACGCTGCTTTACTATCTGCAGCTGCTAAAACGCCCCCAGTTACAGATTCGCCAAGGCGCTTACGGTATACTTTTGAGGTAACATCAATTGCAATAGATTCGGCTTCCCTTTTACCCAGACCAAAGATATTCCTCAACTGGCTCAGTGCAGTAAGCTACAATAGACACAAAAAGGAACATTACATATATGCTGAAATTTTAAGTTCCGTATCCTATACCATTTTTTCTTTATTATCCATTTTGTGGATCCCGGAATGGAACCCACAACACAAAAAAAAAAAAAAAAAATCACAAACATCAGGAGTTCATTTTAACTGATATATATGACACCCAAAAGAAGGTTCGATTTTTATACCTTGTCTTTCTCCATACGACCACCTTGTAAAGCATCAGCAATATATGCTCTGTAGAGGAGCTTTAGCTCATCCATCTTCCTATCACCATCGTACTCACCGCCTACAAAAAAATATAAAATTAGGAACAATCAGTCAACTACTATAACAATAACATGTAATGTTCTTATACACCAGATAATCTTTACACAAAAAAAATATACACTAGATAAGAGCATAATTACCATTTAGAGAAACAGGGCCAACCCCACGAGCAAAGCGGTCTGCATCAGCATGGTTCTTCAGTGAGATTAGCAAATTGTTGAATGCCAATATCTTATCAAGTTCCTCAACAATAAGCTTGGCGTCCCTACTAAAAAACGTAATACATTTTAGCAGTAGATACGATTTAATTCAAGTGTTACAGAAAACAGAAAAAAAAACTTTGATAAGGTGCCAAAATCACGTACGCTGTTCTTGTCCTGGACTTGAGTACATTCACACTAGTTGATATATTTACTTCAACGAGCTTTCTAATATGATTCCTGAACATATCTTCAGCTAGCTAAAAAAAATAAAGCCCAATGATTAAGCAATTAAAAACTGTTAATCACATATTTATGTCACTATGCCCTTAACAATATGTACCTCATCTGAAAGCCGACACTGGAGTTGTGCATCTCTCAGACTAATAAGATCTTCCGGATGAATATCTAAAAAATGCATAAAAAACAAGTAAACGCATATGGTAAAGTGTAACATGAATCTAGTACAGTAGAGCAGAAAATAGAGTTGATTTAAATTTGAGGTACTTGAAAGACATAAACTTGGTATTTTGGGGATTTTTGGATTGGTGTCTTGGACTTGAATATTATTATTTTAAGTCCCAATATTTATGTTATGATCAACAAATTCCGCTTCTCAGTTTCATACCAGTTGCAGCTAACTTGATTACCAAATGGTAAAAAACTACAATTTTACCCTTCTGTTATCCTAATTTTAGAGACTTCACAAGCGTTTAGAAGAATTATCCTCTCACCAAAAAGCCTTTCTTCGTCATTTAATCTAAAAACTCCTTAGACAATAAGAACTTGTTATACGCTTACAACATCTTGATTATAACTCTAATCAATAGAAACACATTCAAACACCATCTTAAACAGCATATTCTATTTCAGCTTATTAGACGATCTTGATTATTTTGCATCACATAATCACTTTCGAAAGCACATCCAAACACAAGTACATGATAATACCGCACGTCTAAGTAATTGAAGTAAAAACCTTATTAAAACAAACAGAATATTTACCTTGGCTAATCAAATTTAGCTTAGAAGCATACAACCGTTGGGCATTGTCACGTATAGCAACCTCAACCTAATGAACACATAATCACCAATAACCAGGAAGTTACCAGAGCTGCTTGTGGATGTAGAAATAATTTCTTATTTTGTAATTCTAGGAAGCAAAAAAGACGTGTCTGAGTATATTAATACCTGTGATTTGGTAACTTTGAACACACGCATCCAAGGTAAAAGGAAATCCGAGGCCTTTCCAAACACGAGTTCTGAAACATAGATCAGCTTCTGAAATGCCTGCACTGGAGACCACACCAATGATCAAGCTCTGCATCTCTATCTCATCTACCAATTTAGTAACAAATTGAAAAGTAACCTACCCGGCGTTGTTCTGCGTCTGCTTCCCGATCACCAGTTTCCAATCTTTGCCTGAATATACGCCTACCAATCTGTAGAACAAAATGCAATAGTAAATGGTAAGCCTTATTATCCATTAAGGAATCGATAAATCAATGTTGTTGCAGTACCTCCATATGCATGGCAGCTGCATCTGGGTCATCAATGCCCAATGAATTTTTAAATTTTATGATAATATCAGCTTCATCTCCCTTCAGATCTTCATCTCCAGAAGGAAGTATAGATGTGACATATCTGAGAAATAGATAGAATGAGAGGATGGTAACAAGCATCCATGAACATGGTTACTGTTCCACTTAATTATAATGTCGAAAGCTGAAATTACTAGGGAAAAAGTTTATAAATAGATAGAGGTTGTATTTGTAAACACTTGAGCATGCTTAGGCAACATTTAAGCAGTTTGAGCTGTTTCGTTTTAGCTAAGATATGTAGTTATAACCATTTTTCCTGTCATCAATAAAATACAACCCAAACAGGCCTATATTGGGTTAAATTTGTTATCTACAGCAAAATAATATGCAGTTGACACTTAACAGTAAAAAGTAATTCTGACTGAGAAGAATAAATATATGTAACTGATAAAACACTGAAGTACAGAAAATTTCTCTTTAAGTTACAAAACCTTTTTCTTATGACTTATCTAATGACACACAAAATCACTATTCAGATTTGAGAATGAAAACAGTTGCTAATGACCATATAATATCGGCCACTGAAGGGATAAAAGGACACATATAAAATATGAACAATACGAGCAATGCATCTCTTATTAATAAGTTGCTACTCACCGACAATATATATCACAGAGCTCTGCATTGAAAGCTTCATCTTGTTTGCTAACACCGTATCTGAAATTAGCAAATATATAAAACTATAAGAATCACCAGTCAAAATACTCGTTAGCAGGGCTCGCTAATTACATGATATACAAATAGGCTACAGCCTATTTTGCTTTAAACATCAGCTAAAATATGCAATTGTGCATGCCATCCTACCTCATTTTCTACGCAATCAGCTAGTCCAAATCTAGTTTTCCTAAAAATAAAATGTGGCCAACCTAATTGACTTGTAACTAATAAAGCACATACATCGCAAATCATTTGTCAAACCATAAATAATGCAACAAATTGCTATTTAAATCCATTAATCAAACACTTCCAATTTTGGCATCTTTCAAATATAAACTTGCTTTTTTCCCTATATATAATGAGTAAACAGAGATGCAATTTCGCTAACTAACACCGTCAGATCAAAATTGCGGTCAATCTTGGCCATAATAAGTATTGACTGTGCTTTTGTTGCATATATAACAAAACAAACACATGTTTCATATACAGCTTTGTCTCCTTAACAAAAAACTCATCTTCATAAATAAATATATTTCATATATATTCTCTTATTTACTTCAATCATTGTTGAAACGTACAGTTGAAATGAAACTGTGCTATGTAGCGTGTAATTACCCTCTAAGTTTCCCTGTAATATCTACTTGAACTGAATCCGTTTCCACAAAGTCGTTTTATACCTGACAATAATAACCACCCCCCCCCCCCCCCCTTCCCCACCCACCCCCACCCCCACACACAACACCCAAAGTATCCATATAGTCCTAACATAATCAAAAAGATACCGGACCACATTTACTACACACACATGAAACTTATAAGTTGACAAATACACCCTTCACTTTAATTATCTATGACACAAATCCTGTATCAAATTGACAATTATATGCCTCACTTTCCAAATATGACCAAATCATTATCACATACGGAGTACAACACTACACAACCTAATAACCTGTACCAACAAAGCAAAAAATTCGTAGTGAAATGACTGTTATACCCTTCACTTTCCATATACAATCATACATTTATCAAATACACATTCACATTCCATATATAATCAGATACCAAATTGACAATCATACCACTACTTTCTATAAATAACACAAAACTCATTCCAGTTTATCGAAAAAACAACCTGCTAGCAATACTTTCAATATCCTCCTTCTTAACCGATCCCGGATCCGAACCAGCAACATAATTATGCAAACTAACAGCCGCAATCTCCGGAACCGAGCTATTCGCAACGTAAGCCGCACCAGCACCAGCAACACCCAAAACAACCGCTCCACCTACTCCAGCAGTCTTATTATTTCCACCTAGCTTTAAACCTAATCCATAACCAGCAGCTAAAGCACCAGCAACTACCACAACTGATGTACCTAACCTAACCGCTGGTGACATCGAGTCTATTACTGATTGTAACGGCGTCAGCTCCTTCTTTCCTCCAAAGACATCGGAAGTCGCTTCAGGTGACTGTGATGAGGTGGAGGAGGCGCGGACGGTGGAGTTGTGGCGGCGCGTGTAACGCACGCGCCGGTTGTGGAAGGTGAGGGAGTTAGGTGAGGGCTTGAGGCTAGGGTTTAGAAATGGTGTGGTGAGGTTAGGTGATGGTTGTTGTGTGGTGAGGAGTGAAGGATTCATTTTGTGTGTGTTTTTAGTGTGTGTCTGTGTGTGTTATTTACGCCGGTGAAGCTCCGGCGAGTTTGGTGAGGGAGGAGAGTGTGTGGGAAATGGATAGGGTGAAGGGCGGAGATGATGATAAAAGGGTTTTGTAAGGAGGTTTATCTTTTGGAATTTCACCCTTTAAGTTTCGGATGTAGTATTCATATGCCCTTGTAATTTTGCAAAATCATGCACACGTTTTGTTGAAATGGTGAAAGATATTAGCTTTAACATCAAACATATGTACAAGTAACTAGCAATCAAGCTTAGAACTTGTAGGCTTAACAAAACTACAACATTGAACAAATATTACCATACCATAATTCTTTCACCATTCACCAAATAAGGACTACATTTTCTTCCAATGAATGCATTTTTCTGTCACGGAGCAACTCTCATCCTCACTCTTAAGCCAGAGAATTCTGCAAACATCGAAAGGCATCATCCCTTTTACTACCAACCAAACCACCAGGGCTTTGCAAACAAGAATGACTACAATTCCTACACTTACCAGCTAATATAACAAAGATCACTAGCTAAACTACAACCTGGCAAAGTAGGCCGCATCATTACTACTGCAAAAACCACTCCTCTACTAGTCAGAATCACGATATTTGACTACATTTCCATTCTAATACCTCCATCTAATTATCCTTTGATGCAGCTACATCCTCACACCAAAGAATAACAGACTTTAGAAATAGTCAGGCATCATCAAACATAATAAAAAGGATTGTGGGAAAACACAAGACTAGAGATAAACCAATTTCTAAACACTCCTCTGGTTGCACGAAACCTTCCTTATAAGATAACAGTCACCTATATTAGAGCTGGCATAACAGGTCCGACACGACACAAATACCATAAGACACGAACCTGTTAAGGCCAAACACGAACACGACACGATAACTAATCGTGTCAATTTTTCCAAACACGAACACGACACGGAATTTAACAGGTTACACGATAAGAAACCTGGTAAGAGACCTGTTAACAAAAATCATAAATTTAAACCAGCGAACCTGTTAAGGAACCTACTAAGAAACCTGCTAAGAAACATGTTAAAGACACGAAACCTGTTAAGACACGATAAGAAACCTGGTAAGAGACCTGTTAACAGGTCTTAACAGGTCTTATCGTGTCTTAACAGGTTCCTTAACAGGTTTCTTAGCAGGTTTCATTTAGTACATATACATATTCGTGTCTTATCGTGTCTTAACAGGTCCGGATCTGTTAAGACACAAATTGGACCTGTTAAGACACGAAACCTGTTAAGGCCAAACACGAAACCTGTTAAGACCAGGTCGTGTCATGTCGTGTTAACAGGTCTGTGTCAGAAATTGCCAGCTCTAACCTATATAACTATACTTCTAGCTTAAATTAGACCTCCCCCCAGTACCAACCAGCTAGAAAGAACAAAATAATAGAAAACTACTACTTGTAAGAGTTTGAATGTAAAAGGCTTAGATGATTGCCTTCAATCTTATTCATCAATATATAGGAGAGGAATACAGACTATACAAGGCATGTATACAAAATTACAGGAGTAATTGAAGGACTATACAAGGCAACCTATTAACAACCATTGACTACAACAATATTTGAATTTAATCTTATCTAACTATGAGCTAGAATTCAATACATATTATTATTCGTAATACGCCCCCGCAAGATGGAGGATCCATCGGAGACTCCAATCTTGGATCGCAACAATGATGAGTGTGTAAATACTCATCATTTTATACCCATAATAGACACAAAAATAACCAAAAACACCCAAATAGACCATATTATACTGCAGATATCCTTGGTGTGTGTTTTTATTTGTTTCAGGTACAAAAGGATCGAAAACACGGCAAAAACAAACAAAACCGAGCACAAGATTGGAAAATCGTGGAAAGCCGAGGACGGGGAAGAAATTTATGAGTTTGGACCGGGATATTGCTTAAATTGTCAAAGTGAACCCTCAAGAATGTCAACTTGTCAAGATTAGCCCCTGAAAGTAATTTTGCAAAAATGACACAGTTGATCCCTGGAATTTCAGAAATGGCAGTTTTAGTCCTTTAACTTATATCAAATTCATTTCCAATCCTAAACTTAACAAACCCTTAACCCATTTCTACCCTTATCTAATAAACCCAGCCACAAACCATTACCCAGCCCAACCTAATCAAAAGCCCAAAACCACCATCAACCCGACCCACACCCCTTATACTAATACCAGGGTCAAACAAATAACCCACTCCCAGTCAAACTTATCTCCTTCCCCACTTGACCGCCAAACCATACCACCCTCACCCACAACTTTTCTCTGCCAAACCACCATCAATCCTTATCCCTGCCACCTTCCCCCTCCTCCAATGAGAAACCTTCACAGTACCCTTCCCATGTGCTCAGAAGAGGTTAAAAACCCACTTGACCATTTTCCCGCCAAAAATGGAAAGGACGACTGGGATTGATTCAAAGCCTATCCAATGGTGGGATTTGCTCAAAATTGATCAGAGATACTTTTGGGAATGCTATTTAAAGAAGAGAAGTCACAAAGAAAAGATTGTCCCTGCTTTAGACCATTCATAGTGTAATTTACTCTTAAGTCAAATTTAGAATAAGCTTTTAGTTGTAATCAATATCATGTTATTGTAATTTCACATTTCAATTTCAATTTCAGTTTCAAAAACCTTTGTACCATTTCAGTTTTAATTCAAGTTAATGTTAAGTCATTTGATTCGAATCAGTTGTTACTAAGTTTAAAAGCTCCTATTTCCAGTTTAAGTAAGCTAATATAAGCCTGTGACAGCTTATTGTTAGTTTATTGTCACTTAATTTAGTTAATTTCAACAATAGTAGAAAAAGTCAAAAAAGTCAACAAAAAGTCAAAATAAGCAGTTGTGTGGAATAAGCTGTTCTGGAAAGCTTAATTGGGTTGATAGCTTGGTTCTGACAAGCTAGGCTTGTCTCTGATTACTTTCTTTTGTTTCATATCCCAATACAATTGTAAGCAATTTTCAAGTTTTTGCATTATTTTCCACTTTACTGTTCCACAGCTTAATTTTAGCTTAATTTAGTCATTTCCTGCTTATTAGTAGTTTGTAAGTGCATTTCATCAGTTTTATCAGTATTAAATAACCTTTGTTCTATTTTTCTTAAAAAACCTTAAAAAAAAGCCAAAAATAGCTAAATAGTAGGATAGCTTATTAGAGTGCTTATTTCCAGTTCAAAGTTACTTTTTAGTGCTTAATACACTTAGATGTTCATCTGTTATCCAAGATCCTAGCTTAGAATAAGTTGTTTCAGTAGAAAATCCCACACAGACCTTCATAAGGACTGTTTGGGTTAAAAACCTAAAATGGGTCATTCTAGGTGATCACTGTTCATTGACCATTTGCTTAAGTTTGATCTTGATTAGTTTACCCTATAGGAGCTGTTAGTATAAGCTTTTAGTCTGTTTTTGAATAATTGTAGGTTTTGAACCAACTAGTGTATTGTTAAAACTTGGTCTGATCAAATAAGCACTCCACTGCAATAAGCAGTTAGAGCCCTTATTGTTGGTGTTTTTAGACTCCTTATAGTCCATTTAGTGATTACACAAGGGTTGGTTAAGTCCCCACTTGGTTTGTGCAATTCTGTGCAAGTCTGCACATCAGACCACTTTATAGCAGTCTGCAACTTTTTCTTGCATTCATTTAAGTGCTTGTCTCTAGTTCTCATTAGCTTATTTTTATTTTTCTTAATTGTTTGCTACTTGTTCTCTGCTTATTTCCATTTTCAGACCCTTCTGTAGCTTATTAATGCTTCCAAATAAGCTCTAAATAGTGCCTACTTAGACAAGTGTATACTGATTCATCAGTATACACTTGGCTTGAAAAGCCTCTTGTTCAGCTTATTTTTAAGTAGTAAATAAACTCAACTTGGTCTGATTTTTGGTTTATAAGTTCCTTTCTTGCTTATCTAGAACTGTTTTAGCTTATTTAGGATTTAGCTTTTCAATTAAGTGCTTATTATAGGCTTGAAAAAAGCCCAAAATTGCCCTGCACCACAAGTTATCAGCAGACCTCAGGTGGTTTTTGGCTTATTTGTGCTTATCAGCTTATTGTTATAGCTTTTTCTTGAATCCCTTGCTTAATTATAGTAATCTCAGTCCATAGTAGCTTATTCCTTTCCCTGTTAGCTTATAATTCAGCCCATAGCTTATTTTGTCTAATTCTAGTCTTAAATAATCTTATAACCTACTGTTAGCTGTCATAGCTTATTTGTAGCTTATTTCTGTGTTTTAAAAATTAATTCTTTCACAAAAGTTCTTAGTTAATAGCTTATTAATAAGTTTGTAAAAGAAAAATCAAAAAAATAAAATAAAAGCACAAAGCATTACCTGGGATTCGAACCCTGGTCTGCTAGCACACAACACAACACACCTACCAACTGCCCTTGGGACTTCTCTGGGTATAGTTTGTAAGTTTTCTTTATTTAACCTTGTTTTTCCCTTTTAAGCTTATTCTCCATTTTGCTTATTAACTGCTTATCCCAATAAGCAGTTAACCCACTTTTATTTTTCATAGATTCTGATATTAATTAAGTAGTTCTCTGGAATTTTTCATAATTTTCCAATTTCAATTAGTATTTTTAATCTATTTTTCTTTTTAAATCAGTTTTTAATTCATAATAATTAATTAAAAAATCAGAAAAATATAAATCTTTTTTCTAAAATTTTCTTTTATTATTTATAACTTAAGAAAAATAATTTTGCACTTGTAAGATTAGATTTCCATATATCTTAGTTTTTAGCCCGTTTTAATAATTCCCGTATCGCGTTTTTAATTTAATTTGTTAACCTTAATTTTCCCGTGAGAATTCGTTTCTCATTTGTTAATTAGAATTAAAAAAGCAAAATTTCTTATCCCACTCATCAGTCACTCTAATCCAAACCTTAACGATTGCCCATTCACACCTCGTTGGGACACGACCTGGGTAATCACTTACCTGGT
Organism: Artemisia tridentata subsp. tridentata; assembly: GCA_021014915.2. Classification (NCBI taxonomy): domain Eukaryota; kingdom Viridiplantae; phylum Streptophyta; class Magnoliopsida; order Asterales; family Asteraceae; genus Artemisia; species Artemisia tridentata. Next base: position 120,179,609 of record CP139506.1, read on the forward strand.
ATCACACATATCACAAACGTGAGTTTTTGCAAGTTAGCCTTTTTCCTAAAGGGTTGATTTGTCTTTATTCACGCGTATCCGTCTGATATTATTTATATATACACCTTTGCACGGATCACGCAACAATAAAAATGGAGCTCGAGACAACGGTTTAGTGAGTACATCCGCTAGTTGATCCGTAGAGTTGATGTGATGAAATCATAAAGACCCGGCTGCTACTTTCTCACGTACAAAGTGATAATCCAAGGCGATGTGTTTCATGCGAGAGTGGTACACAGGGTTGGCACATAGATATGTGGCACTTAAATTATCACAATAAAGTCGTGGAGGAGCTAGGAGTGTTAAACCAAGTTCCGTGAGGAGATTTTCCACCCATGCTAATTCAGCGGCAGCGTTAGCGAGTGCTTTGTACTCGGCTTCGGTGGAGGAACGTGAGATCGATTTTTGTTTAGCAGATTTCCATGAAATGATGTTCGAACCAAGGTACAAAATGTATGCTGTTGTTGACCTTCCTGCTTTGGATAACTCTCCCCAATCTGAATCCGAGAAGGCTGTAAGTTCCATGCGTGACTTCCTGTTCAAAAATAATCCGTGATACAAGGTCCCTTTAAGATAGCGTAGCAAGCGTTTGAGAGCTTGCCAATGCGTTTGAGATGGATCGTGCATGAACTGGGACAATTTGTTGACGGCGAAAGAAATATCTGGTCTTGTGAATGCGAGGTATTGAAGAGATCCAACTAGCTTGCGATAAGGTGAGGGATCCACTCGCGGTGTACCATCATCAAGTTTCAAAGTCTCAGATGAACATAATGGTGTGAGAACAGGCTTGGCCCCATCCATGCGATGCATGGTTAATAAATCAAGTATGTGTCTGTGTTGCGAGAGGAACAAACCATAAGTTGTTGGTATTAACTCAACTCCAAGAAAATGACTTGGATAGCCCAAATCTTTGATGGAGAACCGTGAAGATAGCTTAGTAACAAACTGATCAAGAAAGCTTGTAGTGTTACCGGTTAGTATAATGTCATCGACGTAAACCATAAAGTAACACATTGTACCATCACGATTATATATAAAAAGGGAAGCATCGACAAGGGACTTTTTGAAACTCGAGTCAAGTAAGAATGATGTAAGAGCCATATACCACGCTCGCGGCGCTTGTTTGAGACCATAAAGTGACCGTTTAAGCTTACAAATATGATTCGGATATTGTGGGTTTGTGTAACCAGGAGGTTGTACCATGTAGACCTCCTCTTGTAAAGTACCATGCAGGAATGCATTATTTACGTCAAGTTGACGTAGAGACCAACCTCGAGATAAAGCAAGGGAAAGAATGGTTCGTATAGTAGCAGGTTTAGTAACGGGACTAAACGTGTCAAAGTAATCCTTACCATACTCTTGAAGGAACCCTTTTGCGACGAGCCTTGCCTTATACTTATCAACAGTACCATCCGGGTGCCGTTTAATACGGAAGACCCACTTGCATCCGATAGGATGTCGAGAAGTTGGAGGAACTAGTTCCCATGTGTGATTACGAAGCAATGCGTTATACTCATTGTCCATAGCTTGACGCCATAGAGGGTCTTTGGAGGCTTGGAGGTAAGTATGGGGTTCAAGGGCAGGAGGTATAGGATGTAGAGTGGTATTGTTGACAAAGTGTGGGTTGTAGTACTTGACGTTTGGTTTGCGGGTTCTAGGTGGTAAAATTGGAGAAGCCGAAGAAGGTGGAGAAGTGAATGTTGGAGATGAGGTGACAGGTGACGGGTTGGATTGTGTGGAGGAAGAGATATGTGAAGGAGTTGAAGATTGAGTGTTTGTTTCTGGAGTGTGAGTAGACAATGGGGTAGAAGTAACAGTAGGTGAAGGTGAAGGTGGAGTGTCATTTGTGATTATGGGAGAGTTAGTATGGTGCATGACAGATGTGAATGGAATTTGTGCACTGGTGGGTGGTGTAGCATGCAAAGGTTGAGGAGGTTGTATGGGTTGGGGGTTAGAGATTGTATTTTGCTTCAAAAAATCATCCACGTGGATAGGAGATGGTGTTTTTGCAGATTCAATTTTAGAGGGAAATTGATTTTCAACAAAATCCACATGTCGAGAGTGGTACAGACGGTTCATTTTAGTGTCAAGGCATTTATAGGCTGACTTAGAGGAGGAATAGCCTAAAAAAATACACGGTTGGGACCGTAGGTGTAGCTTGGAGGGAGCATAAGGTTTAAGCCATGGATAACACAAGCAACCAAATGGTTTTAGTCTGTTGTAATTTGGTGATGTGCCATAGAGAACCTGGTATGGAGATTTTGAACCAAGAATTGGAGTGGGAAGACGATTAATAAGGTAGACAGCAGTTTGGATCGCATGAGACCAAAAGGTGAGTGGTAAGCCAGCATAGTGTAAAAGGGCAAGTCCGGTTTCGACAATATGTCGGTGACGGCGTTCGGCAATTCCATTTTGTCCGGGTGTATGAGGTGGTGTAGTATAATGAGAAATTCCAGTAGATTGAAGGAAGGGAGCAAGTCCGATATACTCACCACCATTGTCAGTGAAGAGTGATATGATCGGTGTTTGAAAGAATTTTTCGACAAGTAATTTGAATTGAGGAAAAATTCTCGCAACATCAGACTTGGATTTGATAGGGTAAAGCCAAACATACTTGGAGTAGTAATCAACAAACACAACATAATATAGATAGCCATCAATAGATTTTTGAACTGGACCCCATACGTCCGAATAGAGAAGTTGTAATGGTTTCGTAACAACGAAGGAGTTTTGACCAAATGGCAACTTGTGACATTTATTAACAGCACATGACTGACAATGAAAGCTAGAACTTGACAGTGATTTAAAATTAAGACCTAAGTCTTTACAAATAATATTAAAAGTACGAAAACACGGATGTCCAAGAGTGTGATGTCATTGGATTGGTGAGGTTGATGATGTAGCATTGACTTGAGGAAGATGAGATGAACTATTTAGGTAGTAAACATCATGGATGTTCTCCCCTCGCATGAGACGCGCCCCCGTTTTGAGATCCTTCACAAAAAAATGAAAGGGGAAGAATTCAACAGAGACATGATTAGTACGACATAATTTAGCAACCAAAATCAAGTTTCTACGCAGTTTAGGAACACAAAGAATGTTAGGTAAATCTAATGGTTTCGACGAAGTGTAAATATTAGTGGAACCAGTATGAGAAATAGCAAGATTTGTACCGTCACCCAATACGATTTCGTCTGGTCCTCCGTATTCAGAAACGGAAGAGAGAATGGATGGACATGAGGTTAAGCGGTGAGAAGCACCACTATCCATCATCCACTGTTGTGGTATAGGATGAGACTGAGAAGTAGATGAGACGACATTAGCAACTGGAGCAGTCGGGTTGTTATTGAAGGTGATGTGATGATCTTTCAAAAACTTTGCAAGTTTTCGGCAGTCTCGTGTATCATGACCTTGAAAGTTGCAGAAGTTGCAAAACTGATTACTTCTATTCGGTCGTGACTGGTTACCCTGTGAATTGTTTGTCATCCGATATGGCCTTTGAGAGGATCCGGAATGGGACCTTTGGTTCCAGGTGGACTGATCATTCGCAGATCTGAATTGGGAACGACCCGGTTGCCTTTGAGAAGCATTAGCAGTAACAATTTGAGGAGCAACAGGTTCGACCTCTTTAAGGGACCGTTCAAAATCAACTAGTTTATCGAAGAGTTCCGGGTAAGAAATCGGTTGTTCTCGTACCTTAAGGGCAGCAGTGATGGAGTTGTATTCCTCACCAAGTTGGGTAAGGATATGAACAAGAAGATCTTCTTCATGAATTGGACTCTGAACCAACGCCAATTCATCCGCAATAGATCGCATTTCATTCAAGAAAACCGCAACTGAGCGATTTCCCTTTGGGTTCTTTGCAAGTTTTGATTTAAGGGAGATAATTCTGGATCGAGATTTGCTTGCAAAGCTGGATGTGAGACGATCCCATGCCTCTTTAGCAGTCAATGCTGATGCAATGACTGGTTGAATCTCATCGGAGCATGATCCGAGAATAGCACTGAACAAGATTTGATCTTGCCGATACCAGACGATGTATTCTGGGTTTGGTTTAGTGGTCTCCTTGTCGCCGATAGTTTTCGATGGAGCATTGCCATCGGTGATGAAGTTATCAAGCCCTAGTCTGATTAAAGTGGACTGAACTTGACACCGCCATACGGGAAAATTTTGCGAGGTAAGTTTTGTGGGAAAGTGGGTTGCAGTGGTGATGGGAATTATGGTTTGTGAGGTTGTCATAGGAATGAGTTAGAAGAAGAGGAGGAAACAAATGAAGGATCGTTGTACTCTTCCGAGTTAGAAGGCTCTGGATACCATGTAAGAGTTTGAATGTAAAAGGCTTAGATGATTGCCTTCAATCTTATTCATCAATATATAGGAGAGGAATACAGACTATACAAGGCATGTATACAAAATTACAGGAGTGTTTCTCTGTCTGAGAAAAATTTTAGTCAAAATTTTAATTAAACTATGTTTAGTACGCACTCCTGTCAATCTAAGTTACAGATGAAAAATCATTCACACTTACCACCCTGAAGTGTTTCTCTGTCTGAGCAACGACACGGCCTGAATCAGAGAATTCGACAACCGAGTCCGTGCAAGTTCATGAACAACACCTCTCGCCTTCTAGACATCGATACTAAGATCTTCCAGAATCTTTTCATAAACTTCCACTTCATCAAACTCTCCAGTCCCTGAAGAAAATATATCATCTACAGTTTTCTTGAAGAGATTTTGTCTTAAACCCTGTGATACCATCGCGTCTAGCTCAATCCCTGATCCCTTAAGCTCACGGATCTCACGTATACTGAGGCTACCCTGGCCCACAGCAGTTTCCAGGGCAGCCGCCATTTTTGTGCTCGTTATGTTTTTTATGATCTTCTGAGCATACTCAGATGGCAATCCAACTTGCCTCTATAGCTCATTTAGCTGAGTAACTCGAGCTTTTGTTAGCTGCCAGTCTGCTAATATCACCTCAGCTTGCTGTGTGAAAGCCTTTTCAGCTAAGCCTCTATGAACTTCCACAATCTCTTTATCAGTTAATCCAAGAATACCCCCTAATTGTTTCAAGAAAACGTATTCTGAGTCATCTTTCTTTGTGGTGATTTGTGCACCAAAAGGAACTCTCGTGACTTCACCAGTCAAACAATAGAGCAAATAAGTCTGGTAAAGCTCAGTTCTTTCCCTCTCCGGAAGGTCATCTTTAAGAGTTATTTCAGTTTGACCCGCTTTGCCGGGGTTCAATTTGGTTGGTTTAACTTTTCGAAGTGTTTGCACGAAACCAATTTCTAAACACTCCTCTGGTTGCACGAAACCTTCCTTATGAGATAACAGTCACCTATATTAGAGCTGGCATAACAGGTCCGACACGACACGAACACGATAAGACACGAACCTGTTAAGGCCAAACACGAACACGACACGATAACTAATCGTGTCAATTTTTCCAAACACGAACACGACACGAAATTTAACAGGTTACTGTTGTTCCCTTAACACGCTTAGAGTTAACTAGAAAGTTAATCTATTTGTGTTTATAACTAATACAATGTAATGATTCTTTCTATCAGTTAATGAAACGTAAATGTAAAAACACAAAGTATTTTTCAACGTTTAAATTCTTATTAGAAATGAATCAAAAAATCTATTACCCAAGTGTTTTGCGGTACAAACACTTAGGATTGAATAGACAAGGTATGGTGTCTCATATCTAAACTTAAGCTATGCTTAAGTGGTAACAATATGCCTCACTGAGCTATCTCAGGGACTGGTTACTCTTTGTAGGAGAGAAGTTGTTTTACAAAAGTCTAAGGCTTTCAATGTACAAAACACACACAACTTCTCTCCTTCTGAACCTATTTATACACAAGTATAAAAGAGTAAAAGTGATTAAAATACTACAACTTGTTGAAGCAAGCGTGTCTGACAATTACAACAGTAATTGTCATTTCCAAGAACCAATGGGAATGGACTATAAAGTCTTTAGGAGTGGTTGGTCTGACACTCCACGAATTTTAGCCGTTTTAGGGAAGGTTTCTTCCTGACAAGATAAGATATGATCTTATCTTAAACTCTTCCCAGATATTCCCGCCTTTCTTTCAGGCGTTGAGTTCTTCAGTCTTCAATCACTTAATGTTGTTGAGGAGACTGGGGTTCAGTGAGTTCTTGTCCAACACTCACTGAACCATCATCTTCTTCATTGGCTTAAGTCCTACTCAGGGAGTACCGCCTTCCTGAGTAGTGAATCCTTTTTCTTGAATTCGCTTTAAGCATCCTGAAGATGACTCATTGAGTGACTGTTCACTCAGTGACTTGAATTGTTCTCGGTTTAAGTTAACACTTAGTTAATTTGTGTCCAAATCCTGTTTTTAAGTATTCTTGGGTACTGATGGACCCAACAATCTCCCCCTATTTGGATATAAATTATGCCTAAGTGTTTTGATCAGTTATGAGTGAGCTAATGACTTCTTCTCATACTGAATGTACTAGAAAGTAAATAAGGACACTGAAATAATAAAAACATCATCTTATTAATATCATTACAAGTCCTAACTAACTAAGTACAAAATACTCAGGGTTCTTGTACGTAACCTATGAGTTTAAGTTTCGCCTTCTTAGACACTAACACCTCCTTGTCAGGTCTTTCACTCATCATCTTGTCCAGTAGCTTGACAAACTCCTCGTTCTCAGGACTCTTCACTCTAAGCGCCATCAGTTTGTAGGCGAGGAGAGTTGTCATTTCCATCAATGAAGAAGATACCATACTCAGGCTCCTTGATGTGCGAATTTGTCAATGAAGAAGATACCATACTCGGGCTCTTTGATGACACGGTTAGGAATGAACTTGACTCCCTCAGGGGGAATCTTGTTGCAGTGCAAAGCAGCTATATATTGCTCATGTTCCTGGCCCACTGCTTTTCTCATGAGAAGCAAGTGCCTTCTCATGATCAATCCTAAGACTCTTAGCTACCCTTTCAAGTTCTACATATTTTGCGTTCAGGGACTTGATAAGAGATGGGGCTGTCTTGCTTTGTTTCTTCTTCCTTAGGATGGGCATCATCATATCCCATTCCCTTAGCCCGAAGTCTGAGAATTTAATGGGCTGGTAAACCTCAGACTTCCTTGGTCCCCTGTGAACCGTTATGCTTATGGGCTTGGTGTTGTGAATGGTTATGTCTGTTATTGTGCCTTCGCCCTTGGTTTTGGTCATGTGCCACACATACCTCTCATAGGTTCTTTGCCTCCTTTCTTCTTTTAGTTTGGCTTGTTTGTTGTGTTCTTGAAGAAGTTCAGCTTGTAGCCTGATGAATTCATCCCCCTGAATGTCTTTATCAGACTCCTTGATTTTCTCCTTGGCAACCTCAACAATTAATGGTCTGTTGAGTTCCTTGTCCTTTTCTAGGGCCCTCCTGAGATCTTGTTGATGTAAGACTTCAGCCACTTCATCAGGAGTCCCAAAGAACCTTTTTCCTCCATCCAAATCAACGTAAAATGGTGCATCAGGATCTGCCTGCCTTTCAGTTGAGGCTTGAACAAATTGTTTTGGAGGAGAGCTGTCAGTCACCATGATTTCCTTCCCTTTGGAAGTGGGAGGGGGTTGACTGGTGGAAGTTTCAGGAACAACCACAATTGCTGAAGAAGGATCAGGAGTTGGTCCATCTTTAATTTTCTCCCCCTCAGAAGGTACTGGAACTTCAGTGGATGTACCTGCTGACTGAGGAGGAGGGGCTATATGAGAGGCCTGAAGAATGGTGAGGATACTGGAGACCATCTGTTTTGTTTCTGATGTCTCATTCTTCAGGGTGGTTATTTCAGCCGCCATTGCCTTTTGGGTTGAGGTGAGTTCAAGCTTACTGAGTTGTTCAGTAAGTCCAAGCATATTTTTCAAAGCCTGACTTTCAGGAAGCAAGATCTTTCCAGTCTCAAAGTTTGGTAACTTATTGACTGGGTTGTCCCTGATAATCCAGTCATTTGACTTGGGAAGCATTTCTTGCTCAAATGATATGCTAGCTAGAACAAAGGTCAATTCACTGGGACTTGCATAAGGGTTAACCATATGATGGTCAATTCCTATTGTTTTCCCAGGGATTAAACCCACAGTATCAAAGACCTTGGGGTTCTTTTTGGTCTAGCATTGGATGACAGCTTTTTCTTTGTTAAGTTCAGTTTGTAAGGCTTGGTTTTGTTTCAAAATTTCAGTGTTGATGAAGCGAAAAGTGTACCGCTTTTAGGGGGTCATTTAAGCCCTAAATCGTATTTATTTGATCAAATATTGCCCTAAATCGTTCCTTTTGTCATTTTAGGTGCTTTTGAGGAAAAATCTGGAAAAGGAAACATTTTGGACGTTTTTGGAGCATAAAAGTGAAGAAAACGGCAAAGTCTCAAAATTATGCTGGAAAGTACCTTTGACGGCGTCAGGTATTGGCCCAGACGGCGTCACGGCTTGGCAAAAAAGGTGGATATGAAAATTACTCATGATAAGCCAGAGAATTTTGCATAAAAAATCTGACGGCGTCACCCTTTGAAGTGATCAAGGTCGTCACGACTTAACTTAAAGAGGGACGGCGTCAAGCTCAATTCTGACGGCGTCACCCCTTGATAGGCCAGTGCGGATTTTGGAACACTAAAGAGGGACGGCGTCAGGAAGGCCATCCGGGAACCCTAAAAGCGGCGAGGTGATGGCGTCAGGATCTATAACGTGACGCCGTCAGCCCTTAAACTCTATATATAGTTTTGCAATTTTTTGTCATTAGGGTGGAACTTATTGTGTGTAATTTTGGAGGAGAAACCCTAAGACGAATTTCTGCCATTTTTAAGGGTTTTCATACCCTTGGATCTCCCATGTTTAATTGAAGATAAGTAATCGTTTAATCATTCAATATGTCTATGTGTTGTTTGATTACATCTTGTTCTTGTCTTTTGATTAACATGCTAGGCTAGATTTATCTTGTGTTTGCTTAGATCTAATGAAACCTAGCTATTGATTATTGGTTATTAGTGTGTTATTAATTGTATTGGATGATTGTTCATCGATGTTAGGCTTAAGAAAACTGGCTAACTTCCTATTCGGTAACTTGCTTGAACGTCTTAAGAAACATGAACCAATGCGTACTAAGGTTTTTATGGTTGTATTTAATACATGAGCGAATTCTAGTGATCCCATGTTAGGAGCTTCTTAGCCGGCTCGGCATAGGAGTGAAGTAGGAGCTTGTAGAGTTGGGGAAGTACGTACGCCACCCCACGATTGGTATTAAGGAATACACCCGTCATCCACGCGACTAATACACACTAATCAACCGGTAAAAGATAGTTAGGGAGTAAGGAAATCTAAGTAAACACATTTCTCTCCATATAAGTTTCACAACCTTTTCATTTTCTGTTATTTTATTTTATTTGCATTCATAGTAATTTGGGTTAGTTGACTAGCAACTAATTCCGCCCACTCCTTCAAACCCGAGATTTTTACTTGCTTTCCATAAAATTATAAAAACACAAAAAGAATCTTCCCTCACCCTTAGACCTATTAGAGTAGTTTTTCAATCCTAACGACACTATTCCCTGTGGAGAACGATCAATCCCCCGTACTTACCACTACACTATACTACATCGGTCAGGTACACTGCCTGGTGGGGTTGTAAGCCTCTTGAGATCCCTCGAGAGGTAAAACCTGTTGTAAGGTCGCAAAACCACGTATCAAAATTTCAGTGTTCTGAATTTGTAGAGTTATTGTTTCTAATTTGGCTTGCTTCAGTACAAGCAATTCATCTCTACATTTATTCAATTCTGACACTATGTTGTTATATTTTGAAAACATGTTAAGCCTTTGTTCCTCAACAAATTTAAGATCTACACAAATATAATTCATGTAAGACTGCCAATTAGAATCATCATCCATAGAAAGTAAAGTGTTTACCTTCTTCATGGTGATGTTTACCCACTCTCCATTCCTTGCATGGCTTTTCCAACAGCCACTTGATCACCTTCAGAGAGTGCCATCAGTGCACTCACTCTAATTTCCTCATCTGAGGATACCTCTTCTTCATCCCAATCATAAGCTTCAGCTACTAAAACCTTATTCTTTGCCTGAACAGGTTTGGATGTTTGAGCAGCCTGAGACATAGAGGGATTAGTTTCAAGAATTGCAAGTTTAGCCTTGGCTTTCCTATATTTTGCTTCAAAGTCTTTTTGACCCTTGTTTTGAAATTGTTGGGTCAACTGAAACATTCTAGGTTGAAACTTGCTAGTTCCTGAGGAACTGTTTCCTGAAAATTTGTAAGAGGGTTCTGAGGTGGTTTTAGAATAACATTCTCTAGCAAAATGACCCTTTTTACCACAATTAAAGCATTCAGTGGTTTCATTTGCTTTTCCTTTTGAAAAGTTAGACTGGTTTCTTTTGATGAAACGTTTTGAACTAGCAAGGAGTGCCCTCTCTTGGAATTCCAAGTTTAGATCTTTTAGGTACTCATCACTAGTCCTTTCATCAATTTCATCCCCAGAATCCTCTTGAAAGTCCTGCACAACACCATTAGTATAAAAAGCAGTTGATATGGGTGTGGAGGTCAAGGCCTTTTTAGACTCAAGAGCTTTTGAGTCAGGGTATCTCCTTGAGATTAAGTTGTCTTCATAGACAAACTTCCCATAGATCTTAGGGAGCTCAAGGGTCTGAATGTGATTAGCATTCCTCAGGCCTTGTGAGAAGTTTAGCCACTCCTCAGGGAGACTGTTGACAAAGCCAACATTTGTCTCATGCTTAGACAAAACTACACCATCATTTGATAGTTCGTTTATCAAGGTCTTGTATCTGGTATAAGTCTGAGAGAGACTTTCAGAGTCTTTTGCCCTGAAAGTATTATACTCAAGTTTCAGGTCCATGACCCTGTTTTCCTTGGTATCTGAGGGACCCTCAAAGCTATTGACCAAGTCATCCCAAGTTTGCTTGGCTGTTGAACAGTTGATGACTGATTCCATTATATCGTCAGGAAGACATGATATAATGATGCTTTTCAGGCGTTGGTCTTGATTGACCACCCTCCTCTCATCAATGGTCCATTGAGCCTCAGGCTTGTTTAGCCCTGCAGCAGTCTTTGGGACAAAAAAACCATCTTTGACACAAGTGATGTAGTATGGTTCCATACCAGTCAAGTAGCAAAGCATTCGCTTTTTCCACTTGCTAAATTTACCAGCTTCAAGTCGTGGGGCAACAGTTGAAAAGCTTCCACCCTTTTTGTCGACTAGCTGGGGCACATTTGCATCAGTCATAGTAGGATTTTGGTTTTAAAAACCTTGAGCACTCTTGGTTAATTTTGAAAGATTTTATAAACCAGAGGCTCTGATACCACTTGTTGTTCCCTTAACACGCTTAGAGTTAACTAGAAAGTTAATCTATTTGTGTTTATGACTAATACAATGTAATGATTCTTTCTATCAGTTAATGAAACGTAAATGTAAAAACACAAAGTATTTTTCAACGTTTAAATTCTTATTAGAAATGAATCAAAGAATCTATTACCCAAGTGTTTTGCGGAACAAACACTTGGGATTGAATAGACAAGGTATGGTGTCTCCTATCTAAACTTAAGCTATGCTTAAGTGGTAACAATATGCCTCACTGAGCTATCTCAGGGACTGGTTACTCTTTGTAGGAGAGAAGTTGTTTTGCAAAAGTCTAAGGCTTTCAATGTACAAAACACACACAACTTCTCTCCTTCTGAACCTATTTATACACAAGTATAAAAGAGTAAAAGTGATTAAAATACTACAACTTGTTGAAGCAAGCGTGTCTGACAATTACAACAGTAATTGTCATTTCCAAGAACCAATGGGAATGGACTATAAAGTCTTTAGGAGTGGTTGGTCTGACACTCCACGACTTTTAGCCGTTTTAGGGAAGGTTTCTTCCTGACAAGATAAGATATGATCTTATCTTAAACTCTTCCCAGATCTTCCCGCCTTTCTTTCAGGCGTTGAGTTCTTCAGTCTTCAATCACTTAATGTTGTTGAGGAGACTGGCGTTCAGTGAGTTCTTGTCCAACACTCACTGAACCATCATCTTCTTCTTTGGCTTAAATCCTACTCAGGGAGTACCGCCTTCCTGAGTAGTGAATCCTTCTTCTTGAATTCGCTTTAAGCATCCTGAAGATGACTCACTGAGTGACTGTTCATTCAGTGACTTGAATTATTCTCGGTTTAAGTTAACACTTAGTTAATTTGTGTCCAAATCCTGTTTTTAAGTATTCTTGGGTACTGATGGACCCAACAATTACACGATAAGAAACCTGGTAAGAGACCTGTTAACAAAAATCATAAATTTAAACCAGCAAACCTGTTAAGGAACCTACTAAGAAACCTGCTAAGAAACATGTTAAAGACACGAAACCTGTTAAGACACGATAAGAAACCTGGTAAGAGACCTGTTAACAGGTCTTATCGTGTCTTAACAGGTTTCTTAGCAGGTTTCTTAGCAGGTTTCATTTAGTACATATGTATATTCGTGTCTTAACAGGTTCGGATATGTTAAGACACAAATTGGACCTGTTAAGACACGAAACCTGTTAAGGCCAAACACGAAACCTGTTAAGACCAGGTCGTGTCGTGTCGTGTTAACAGGTCCGTGTCAGAAATTGCCAGCTCTAACCTATATAACTATACTTCTAGCTTAAATTAGACCTCCCCCCAGTACCAACCAGCTAGAAAGAACAAAATAATAGAAAACTACTACTCAAGGTACAAGGTCATTTGTCAAACACCCCTTAAGCCATAATCACATAAACTCTAGAAAGAACAAAATAATGGACAACTATTACTCCAAGGTACAAGGCCATATGTCAAACACCCCTTAAGCCATAATCACATAAACTATGACATAAAGGAAAAAACATACATTTTCTTCGTGATAAGTTCTAATCATAAAATTTTAAGATCAATATCGAAATCTTAACAACCATGTTGTATAAGGCCAACTTTTATAATAAAAAGTTGACTTATTTAGCTCCACTCCTATTAAAAATTTGAATCAATATTAAATTTTGAGATTTATATCGAGTAAATGTAAAGTTCTTCATTAGATATAATAGTTATCAAAGAGTTTTATAGATAAATGTTCATTTAACATAACTTTTTTTTTTAAACAAATTATTGCATAAACAATCTACCCTATATGACATTTTTTTTTTTTTTAAAAAAAAAATTAAGCAAAATGACACAAGTATGATAAAGTAGATGGTTTTTCTTTTTTAAACCACGCAAGAACATGCATGTGTGCTATTCTTTACTCGCTAATAACAGAAGGGATTAAGTCGCATAATAGAAAAAAACTTTCTTTGTTGTATCGTTTTTGTACGTTGTCTCGTTTTTGTACGTAAACTAATTAAAAGATGTGCAATAACAACGAAATTTCATAAGTGTTTCAATCTGCACATTTTGATGACGTGTCAACACTGTAAAAATTGATGAAAATTGATGAACTCACTTGTTCATCTCCAAAATATACAAATAGTTAAAACAGATTGTCAACACTGTAAAAATATCAACTATAGATTAACATGGACGAAATGCATCACTTGACAAAACAAAGATACACCAAGTGGCACATCTTTCAAATTGATGAACTCACTTGTTCATCTCCAACCTCGAAAACCCAACACTCTAATGGCAACAACGCCGCCAATATTCACTCTATCCTCCCTTATTCACACCCAAACATCCTGCAATCTCTCAATACCATTATCAACCCTTTATTACAAAACTAATTCTATTAAATTCATTTGTTCCTTATCATCATCATCTACTCAATCCATAACCGTTAATGTACCGTCTAATTGTTCCGCGAATGATAATTTAAGTCTGAAATGGGAAGGTTATAGGAAGAGGAAAGTGTTGATGCGCGTTGGTTACGTTGGCGTGGATAACGGAGGTAAGCTTCGATTAGCACTCGAAACTTGATGTTACGCTACTTGGTCGAGGTCAAATTGCACAATGTCATCTTACCTTTTACAAACATTTTGATTTGTTGAAATATATGCAAGACATATAATTTGGGATAGATGAACTAGCTAGAGTGCGTTTAGTTGTATTTTCTATTTTCAGTTTTTGTAAAAAAAAACTTAGAAAACGCGTTCATGTGACACTGTTTTCTATTTTGAAGGAAAGAAGGGGAGTTAAAAGGAAAACAAAAAAAATGTGTTTTGTAGTTTCCTTGTTAAGTTAAATGCATGTTTTGTGTTTTGTAGAGAATGTGTTGTCAAAAGTTTGATTTGAATTGGGTGTTTTCTTTCGGCTAAACGCACCCTAAAATTCCGTAATAGAACACGTGTCAATAAAATTTCTTTTTTTCTTTTTTTACATTTGTCTTGCGAATTCGCTTCTTCAAAACTAAGCCGGCCCCAAAGCTGACGCATGTGGGGTTTGAAATATATGCAAATATACGTAATTGCAGTTCTTTCTGTTTAACTTGTCAAGTCCTTTTAAACTTATTGTTATTATGGAGGGGTGTTTGTTTAAGCTTATTTATGGGCTTACCCCATTTTTTTGGATTATTTTGTGATTTATGGGCTTATATAAGTTTATTAACAACAACAACATACCCAATCCCGCCGGGGCGGGGTATGGGGGCTTATATAAGTTTAATAGTTTATTATGTCATAATAAACTTATATAGGCCCACAGGTTTAAAGTAAGCCTAAAAAATTGAGCTTGTGAAATATGAGCCGAAAACATATAAGCTCATAAGCCCCCCATAAATAAGCTTAAGCAAACGCCCCTGAATATTGTACTACTGATAATCTGAGTTTAACTAAGCTTCAAACTGTAGTTGATCTCAGTGAGATCAACAATATAACTTTTGAGACCCTCGGATTTAAAGATTAGATGATCTCAATTGATTCTGATTTCGATGGACTCAAATTCTTTAATGGTCTCAAATAAACCTCCACCATGCCCATCACAGATTGCTAATGCATAAACGATGGTATATTCGTCTTGTTGTATCGTATTTTTCTTTGCCTTTTTCTTTATTATTACATATGACTGAACCTCCATCATATACATGTTCGCTCTACAAGTTTACAAAGTATTTGGAAACTAAAACAATTTACTTTTATAAATACCTCTTCATGTAAACTTGCTAATGAACCTTGAAATTTTACCATTTATATAGCAATGTACTGTTTTCTTTTCTGTCGCAACAAAACTTGTATTTTTTAGTGGTAGGTAGCAATTAGCAAACTAGCAATCATGGACTTGTTCAACCTATTTTCATTTTGTTCTACGATTATAGAGCATCGTCAGATGTTCTGGTTTCTGAAAGCATGGATCTTAATTGAATTAATATTTAATCTGATACCCGTTGAAATTATCAGCATAGAGGGCATTTAGAATTTTGCTCATCTAAGTGCTTATTTGTTTAATTTTGTACTACCACATAAGCAGTTTTGACTTTTGAGTGTTTGGACGAAACTTCATATCTTCTTACTCCCTCCGTCCCAAAATAAGTTTCATGTTTTGACTTTTTGAAGTCATTCTTTTTCAACTTTAACATTAAATATTTTTGTTTGTGTTATACTGTATAATACTTGATGAAAATTATACTAATGAAAATACATTTAAAACTCAATACATTCATATACTTTGCATCAAGTAATATATAACACAAAAGAAAATATTTAAGGTCAAAGTTGAAAAAGAAAGACTTCAAAAAGTTAAAACATAACACTTATTTTGAGACAGAAGGAGTATTATTTAAGAAAATTAGCATTTCTTTAGCGTATATGTAGTTTAAGATAAGCAATCAGAAACATTCCCCCTGGAAAACGGAAAACTACATTCCATTGTTGATTTCAGTAGAAATTTGTAAAAGTAACCTTGGTTGACAAATTCAAGGATGTTAACTTTTAAACTGCTTAGCAAAAGCGTGGATATGCATTTTTTGAAGTGTTTTATGTTATACAGATGTAGAGAAAGAGCTAGAAACCGCCATATACAAAGCGGGCGGAATTCGTGACAGTAACTTTGGGGATTTGAACAAGATAGCTTGGGCCACTAGTAGCCAAATCGACGACGAAGTGAGTTAAAAATCAACATCACCGCCAATTTATATTTCTCTTATCCTTTGTATACATACACATTCCTAATCTAATCTATCCTTTATTCCAGGTTCATTCTTTATCAACAATGATATCCTTTAAAATGGAAATACCGGAAAACGCTTGGATTGATGACCCAAATGGGATATCACTCGCAAATGTTGTCAATACATATCTTCCTAAAAACATCAGCGTTTTCAGCATTCTGCCTTCACAAAAGTAAGAAATGTCTCACCTTGACAATGCTAATCTTTTGTTAATACTACTACTTATCTTATAAACAAAACATAAGAAAACAGATTATCTTTCTGGCCACTATGTTTTCAGGGGTTTTAATGCTCAAGAGGAATGTAATATGCGGAAATATGGTTATCTTCTTCCTTTAGAAGTCATTGGGATCACTAGTAACTTCACAGAAGCTGAAGTCCAACATCACTTATTAGAGTTTAATAGCATCCTTAGTTTTTTTGAGGTATCCTTTAAAATATATTGGCTTTTGTATATATGTTTCTAACTTATTTATTTTATTAACTAGTAAAGTTATAAACAGGCAATTAATTCTTAATCTATAAGCAACTAATAAAAAATCTGTATGTTTAATTTGATTATAAGAGAAGTAAAAACAGTAATGGGTCAACCAGACCCTACCCGTTCGACCTGTTACCCAACCTACACGTTTGACTTCAAACTTTGACCATTTTATTGTAGGGAAAACATCCTTTTCATAATTATACAAGCCCATCCGAGTATAAAGAGATTGACGAATGTGATGCAGAAGAAATTCTGAGGACAGATGAAATGGTCACGCAATGTGTCGACGGAGAACAAATGTCGGGAAGATCCATTGGTTCTGATAAAGAATCTGATGTGAATGAAAATAGTTTAGATGATCCACCAATTTTTGGGAAATGGTTACATGAACCCGATGAGAATGATCGGATAACCGATTTTCATTTTAGATATATATTCCAAAGTTCATGTGGAAAGGTGAAACATTTGTTTGGAAGAAGTTATGTTGAGATCTCGATTTGCGGGGAGTCATTCGTGCTGCATCAAGTAAGTTTTGTTAGTTTTGTGAACATAAATTAGTAGATGTGTGTTAGGATCGAACTCGAGATCACGGGATTGCACATTTAACATATGAGAATTAAAGTTTAATAATTTAATATAAAATGTTATATTGAATTATTAATTACACAAAACGTCTAACGACCATTAGTATTTAACGATAAATGACTAACGACCGTTAACTAATTAAAGGAAAGAATTAATAGTGATTAATTGGCAAGTCAAGAAGGTTCCAGAAACACCCCTAAGGGTTTAGGCCGATCGGATTTGGGTTGGGGAAACCCAATCCTCTTCCAACTTGGACTCCCAAGTTTCTCACACTATATAAACAAAGTTAGGGGTTCAATGTTTGTATCTCTTGTGCACACACACATAACCCTAAACTTGTTTTTCTTTTCTCTTGTCTCTTGGCCGATCGACAAACACCCTCTCCATAGGGTCGATCGACTTTTTGTCTTAAACAAATCGTTTGGTTTTGTTTTGTGTTCTAAAACTAGCATTACTTTAATTTGTTATAGTACGTGTGTACAAGAACGTGATTCAATCACACTATTGATTGAATCTTGAATTGAATTACAAAACGGTAAGGGGTAATTCATATAATCCACATAAACCCTAATTAGGGTTCATCTTGTTGATTATTGAAGAATTGATTCTTGTTTGGCTAGAATCAAAATGTACGCATACTTTATGTTTGGTTAATTAATTTACATGTTATATGATCCTATACGCTTCCGCATGTGTACTTGATGTTTATTGTTTATATTTATGATTAGTCATGTTATATAATTCCAACAAGTTTGTCACCCCTGATGTATTTAACCTTGCATCATTCTGTAGTCAAAATAACACAGATCAGACCTAATAATCGAAGGGAAATGAGCTACTTGAACGTATGGTTTATTATAATGTCTGATTCACATAGTCCATGCATGTTTCCATTGCAAAAAAAGCCAATTGTTGGAATTGCGTATGATAAATTATAAAGATCATTGATAAAAATATATGGAAAATCTTATTATAGTTGATTACAAATCAGCTGATATATTTTAAGATTTACATTTAAGAAAAGATTGTCTACCTGGTCATTTAATCATTAGTTACGTGAATAGTTATATTTTTTGCACATACTTGTCTTAACTTCTAACACATCCTAACATTATGACATGCAACAAATTCTGTTTCAGCTGATAATAAATAGTTTTTTATCAGATTC
Organism: Artemisia tridentata subsp. tridentata; assembly: GCA_021014915.2. Classification (NCBI taxonomy): domain Eukaryota; kingdom Viridiplantae; phylum Streptophyta; class Magnoliopsida; order Asterales; family Asteraceae; genus Artemisia; species Artemisia tridentata. Next base: position 120,198,011 of record CP139506.1, read on the forward strand.
GCAAAATGGTCGGGGCAGCAATAGCAGTAAAGCGTGGACTATTGCCAAGAGACATAATTCCACTATCTCTCAACAAATTCACACGTTTCGTCCTACCCATCGCTCCATCTGATGTCCTATTTCTACGATGGAATCATTTCATCTTGGAAAAGGAGTCTGGCAAAGCTATAAGACCTGAAATTCTGACTTCGGTTGAATCAGAAGAAATATTAAATGATGTTGACGATTTCTATGAATCGGTCATGTTGCCTACATTTTCAGAATATCTGGATCCTCTGAAAAGTCCATGGAAGGAGTGGGTTGAGTTATTAGATTCAAAGACAAGGATTCCTGATTCACAGTTGGATGAAATACGGAGTGCGTGGGCTACATGGGAGGAGAATTTTTGGGTTAAGACTGATGCTGCAATGTACTATTCTAGTTAAGGTATGTTGTAAATGATGATTTTTTTTTTCTTGATTATTGGTTATTGTAGATATGGCAAAATAGGGTGACCGGGTGTCAATCGGAGCGGGTTTGGTTGATCTACTAACAGTTCTTTGTTGATTCTTAATGAATAATTGATGGGTTAATTATGATCACTAAAATACTTAATACAGTAATAAACTAATTCTTTGAGTGAAATGTTTTAGGAGGTCGCAGAAATAAAAAGTGCACTTTGGCACAAAGGCCAATGGCCCGGCGGTATGTGATTGACCCATCAACTGATAGGTTCGTTGGAGACATATGTGAGTTAATATTTGTGAAATAGGTGCTGTAGGTTTTAAAATTTGTGGTTAAAAACAAAAGCGTTTTGGCTGACTTTCGTCCCATTTGACACGTTTATTTTTAGCTCCATGAGCCTGATTTAGTGGCTGTTTCGGAGGCCTTACGATTCATGAGCCTCTTTCATGTTTGATGTTTTAGTTTTGTTTTTAGTTTTTTACTACTAAAATTGTAAATAAAATTGGAAAGAAGTTTTAAGGATCTGCTAGCATGTCTCGGTTTAATTCTTGCATTTGAGACCCATCCTTTGAAGATTTGATCTGGTCCGGTTGAACCTGATCTTCGTTTCTGAAAAGCGGGGTTTTTAAATTTCGTTTAATTTAAATAGCACAATTCAATAGCTCTTTCCAACATAATTACACGAACTTGTGTTATCCACTCAAAGCATTTGTAGATCATAAATAATCATACTCCGTATGTAACATACATATGAACATAGTGTAGAAATCACAGTTAGCAAGGCTTAGAACAAAATTATCACTAATTCCTTTGCGACGACACCACAACCGCATTTAGCTCTAAGTTCCATCACAATTACAAATCCTTATATGTAACATATGTACAGATGCGCCAAAACCTTTATGCATTATTAGAAAACTCAACCCCATTACCAGAATTAAAAAACCACAATAATCAAGAGAAAAAAAAAATCACTTTATTAGTAAAATAAGCTTATATAATGAATACTAATTCAAAACATTCTTCCAAGTCTTAAAAGTAGCACAAGTCTTCCTCAATTCCTCTTCAAATGGTTATTCTTAAAGCCTGTAAATGCCCAACTGGGGCGAATATCCGATTTTACTTTAAAATCCTTGATTTTCACATCCTCTCGTTTTTTCTTGAAAATACAAAGTCCAGATTTAGTGATTTCATCGTCAGCTGTCCTGTATATCATTGATAGACGTTTGCAGCCATCACCCAAGGATAGTAATCCCCTATCATCGAGGTTGCAACATCCGTTCACATGAACTATCTTCAGATTTTTACAATATAATCCAATCGACTCCCAACCAGAGATCCCAATCTTCTCACAAAACGATAAGTTCCACTCCTGCAGTAATGGACACCCTTTTGAAATTTCAATTATAGTATCATCCTCCACATATGTGCAGTAATAAAAATTTAAAATTTTAAGATTTGGAGCAAATCCTAAACCAATGGATGCCAATCCATATCCCCCAATGCACTGGTGAAGGTTACAAAGATTTAGATACTCGAGACCACCTCCACTTACAACATCATTCATTGAATAAAACACACAGTTATAAGCTTCTAAACAAGCCAATGTAGAAAAGCCTTTGAAGCCTTCACCGTTAACTCTATCACAACCAGATATGTTGAGTGATCTAAGTTGACGACAATTTTGGTTGAGAGACCGAATACCATTATCAGTTATGTTTATGCACACAGCAAGATTAACTTCTTTTAACGATTTACACAATTTTGTAAGGATTTCTAATCCAGTATCTGTGAACGAGCAATGAGAAAGGCTAATAGAGGACAACAACTGACAACCGGAAGCAACCGAAGCAAGTCCTATGTCAGTGAGACGATTGCAGCCATCTAGATAAAGAGAGTGCAATTTAGGACCATACTCTAGCAATAGAGATAAACATGAATCTGAGGCATGGATGCAACAGCCCAGACACAATGACTGTAATTGCGTAAACCGTTTAAGAAGTTTTTCAATGTTAACAACATCATGAAAGATTGCATGATCATATGAGCAATTTGAATACGGTCCGCATCCAAGTTTCAAGCATTTACGACTTGTATTTTGAATATCAAGGAAACGATGACATGTTAGGCCAAAAGAATCTTGATCAAGTTTTGAGTCTAGTTTCTCGAAAATTAAATACAAAGCATCATCAGGAAGAAGGCGTGCGGTAGGAGTACAAGATCGCTTATTTTTATCGCCTAAATCCATATATAACTAATTACTAGATAAACGGAATCAAATCAGAAAAAAAGATTGAACATGAAGTGATCGTAAAAGACTTATAAGATATTGTAACCTTAAGTCGACATTGGTTTGTGTTAGGGCTTCTCTTGTTGTAGTCTCCAGAAAAATAAAAAAACCGAATCAAAATATTTTCTAGAGTTAAGTTCAAAAATCGTCCCTGTGGTTTACCGGGTCATTTGGAAATGGTCCCTAAACTTTAAAAAATCCGGATTTGGTCCCTGTGGTTTACGACCCATACGGATTTGGTCCCTTGACCGGGTCAACCGTCAGTTGACTGTTAGTAGAGGACTGAAATGACGAATATACCCTCATCTATACATACAAAAGCTTGAATACAGTTCAAAAAGAAACCAAAAAACAAAACAACATCATCAGTTCATGATGGAAGATTAAAGTCCCATTGATCAAAAAGAAACCAAAAACAACATCATCATCAGATAATTTCATAAACATTACTGACCTTAGACCAAAAAGAAACCAAAAACAAAACAACATCATCAGATAGCATCACCTTATGGATTCCACAAAGCTACAACTTTTTTCTTCCATCAATAAATCTTTATCGACCAATCTTCACATCACCTTATGGATTCCACAGTCGAAAATGTACTCAAGAATGTGTTCATGAAAACTTGGTGTAGATGAGGTTCTGGTTGTGGTTGCTGAACTTATTGTTGGACCAAGAGTTGTTGTGGTATGAACTGCTGTAGATGAGGTTGGCTGTGGCTCGTGTTGGATCTGATACATGGCATTGTCATATGAGCCTGCACCCAATGCAAAAGATGGAGCCATGTTTGATGGGCCGGTTAAGTGAACGAAACCACTTGGGTTCACCTGCTGACCAGATGGTCCAGTAACATCAAACCCTCGATTGTACCTCATTAGATCAATCTGCTGATGATGTTGTGACTGTTGTTGCTGCTGCAATTGTTGTAACTGTTGTTGCTCAAAGTTCCTAAACATTTCTTGTTCTCTTGAAGTATCAACCAACTGTTGTTGTTGCGCAGCATCTCGTGGTCCTTGAAGGCCTAGTATCACATCCGAAAGCTTTAGCAATATGTCAAGCTTGAATGCTTTTGCTGCTCCTCTTATGGAAACAAAAGAAAATTAGATTGTACCTGAAGCATGGAAAAGGTCTTACGAAGATGAGTCACTTATTCTTCAAAAATGGACCATAACTTGCATGGCATACTTTGCTGACGGCTTCTCCCCGTGCACACTAGAAAATCTCGTAGAAAAACTGCATAAAAAAGCTACTGAATAAATCAACATGCCAATGTCACAAGCAACTTATAACTAAACATAACAAGGATGTCAACAATGAAAAGAAAGCTTGCCTTCTATAGGGAACAATCCCAAACGAATGCCCATTATGTAAAGCTGCAATAAAATACACGTGACTCAAATTATATTGCATTACTTGACATACTAAATAACTCATCATTTCATTCCTCCAAAACTTCAACACCTACATCCCTAAACACATACAAATCCATTCTTCACCATTTCCTCACAAAGTTTCAAACTTTCATCCATTCTTCCAACCTTCGAAAAACCAACAATCATACAAGTATAAGTCTCATCATACGGCTTCAAACCAACACGTTCCATATCTCTAAACAGCTCATCACCATCTTCAATCTTCCCACCCTCACAATACGCCTTTATGAACTTTGTATGCACAATCTTCCCACCCTCACAATACGCCTTTATGAACTATACACACTTCAAAACCATTCCCACCATTGGCTTTGTAAAGCTTTTTTGCAGCTGTTAAACCAGCCAACCCTGCTCCAATGATCACTATTCTTGGCTTGCTCACCACCATTTTTGCACTACTTTTTCCAAACTCAACAACTAACAACTTACAAATTACCTTTTCTAAACTAATGCTTTTTCATCTTTTCTAAAAAGCCCAACCAAGAAGCCATAAGCTATTTTAGATAAGCTCCACCCAAACACCCATTTGACCTTTTTGGCTTTATCAAATGCCCTTAAGCTCTAAAATTAGACCTTAACCAAACAGCCCCTTAGTTACAATTATCACATTTTTGGTCCAATGTGAAGTAATATTTGGATATATTACTCGATATCACCACACATAAACATGCTTTTATCATGTAATTAAGTTCCACACAAAAACTTTCGGAATTTACTTACAAAGGCTTACCATTTGCTTCCAGTGGGGTGGGTGATGGCGTCGGAATTTACTTACAAAGATCTACCACGTTCGAAACCACCCTTTTGGTGTTTGGTGGCGCTGTGGTGGCAGATCTAGTGACTGTGTTTGTGAATTAGATTAGGTTTTGAGATTCGATTTAAGGGATGATGATTAATTTGTGAATTAGATTAGGTTTTGAGATTCAATTTAAGGGATGATGACTGTGTTTTTTAGTTTCTAGCCAACTGTGTAATTTAATGTATTGAGGGATGATGATTAATTTGTGAAATGACAAAACTAGCCTTTTACTTAATGGTCAACTGACGGTTGACCCAGTCAAGGGACCAAATCCGGATGGTTTTTAAAGTTTAGGGACCATTTCCAAATGACCCGGTAAACCACAGGGACGATTTTTGAACTTAACTCTATTTTCTATAAAACAAATAATTTAGACATATTGTACAGATGGTCCTTGTATATATACAGATTTATGGTTTTAGTCCTACAAATTGAGTATATGAAACTTCTAACACGAATAGTTATTGAGTCCATTCATTTAAAACTGGTGTCATGGTTAATTATTTGAATAGTTCAAATTTGTACGTTAAACAGTAATCACAACTTCAAACTAGTGAAGAACTTCTATTTAGAGCTCCTAATCTAGTTATAGTCATTCAAAATCACATAATGATCAGATTCATAACCCACATCCAAGACACCCCTTTATTATTATTCAATTCAATAGGGAAACAAGTTGGATGCTTCTTAAAATGGCACTTGACCAGATCCTGGAAAGGGTTGGATCGTGGACTACTTCCAAGAGATGTAATCTGACTATCTCCTAACAAATTAACTCGCTTTGTCCAACTATATACTCATTGCTCCATCTAGAAGTACTATTTTTACGCTTGAATCATTTCGCCTTAGAATAGACGTCTGGCAAAGCTAATGTGAAGTTCTAATTTTGGTTGAATCAGAAGAGATGTCAAAGAATGTTGTGGATTTCTACAAATCAATCAGTTTCCCTCAGTTTTTAAAATTCATGGATCCTTCTAAATCGTCTAATATCATATTACTCATTCAGTAGCAAAATATCAGTTGATCATCACAAGGACAAACTAACTATATATAGAGGTGGCCATCCAAACCGGTTCCGGAACCGAAACCAAAAAAAAAACTGAAACTGAAACCGGTCAAACCCGGTTTTTGGAAGAACCGGTCCCGGTTCTTACAGAAACCGCAAGTTCCACACCGGTTCGCGTTTTTTTACCCTTAGAACCGGTTCCGAACCGGATTTTTCCACACCGGTTCGAGATCCGGTTTGGAAGAACCGGTTCCGAACCAGTTCCAACGGATATATGGCCTTTTTGCTGGAAATCGAGACAATAGGCTTAAAAGAGCCGTTGTGATGTTTTTTTGCCCGTTTTTTTAACGGGTATATCCTATATTTTGCCCCATTTTAACCTCCTAAACATCTCTATAAATACCAAGGTTGATTTTGGTTGAATCACAACAATCAAACACACTAAAAACACTCAAAAAACGCTCACAAACTTGATAAAAAACACTCATGATGTCTAGAAACCGAGCTTCTCAAAACGCATCATCAAATACCGGTAATACCGCCTCTCAAGGTTCTACAAATGAACCGTATGAAGTTGGGATTGAACCAACAACCCGAAACCAAGAAGTTTGGCGTAATTTCGACTTGGTTAAGTTCTCGGATGGATAAAAAAAGGCTAGAATTAAAGCTTGTAACACTTATATCAAATCCGAAGGGAACTCTACATTGAAGAAGCACACGACTCAACATTGTAAAGCAACAAAAGGCGTCTCGGGATCGGAACAAAGTACTATGGGATGAGATGGGAGTATTTTTGTATACGACGAGAGGGCGCTTCGTCAAGATTTAGCACACTTTGTGATTCAAGAGGGTTTGCCATTCAACTACTTCGACAACCCTCAGTTAACGAGGTTGATTCAACTAAGGCGTCAACCACGATACACTCATGTAAGTCGTCAAACTCTTAAACGTGATTGTATTAAATCTTTGGTAAAGGTTAAAAAGGAATTAATACTTGGTTTTGATGCTTTAAAAACTAGTGTAAACTTAACAACCGATGTTTGGTCGGCGGGTCATGGTTTGCCCGGTTCATACATTTGTGTTACCGCACATTGGATTGATCCCCTTACTTGGCAAATGATGAAACGTACTATTGCTTTTGAAATCTTTGCATATCCGCACACGGGTGAAAATTTAAGTATGATGTTGAGATATGTTATGAAAACGTTTAAAATAGAAAAAACTTTTTTCAATATCATTTGATAACGCTTCTAATAATACAAATGTGGTGGGAAGGCTAATACTAAAATACCTACCACCTCTTGATGGCATTTTTTTATCATAGTCGATGTGTTGCACACATCATTAACTTGGTTGTGCAAAACGGACTAGCGATCGAGCAAATGTATAATTTAAGAGAAGCTTTTAGAAAAATGTTACAAGATATTTTTCAATGTGGAGGCACAAGATATGTGGATTATATAAAATTGTGTCATGAATCGAATTCTATTTTTTTTTATCTCCAAATTGGGACGTCCCTACAAGATGGAATTCGACTTATAACATGTTTGTTAGTGGTTTACGCCAAAAATTAACGTTACAACATTTTCATGATAATCTTTGCTCTAGATCTAGGCATGAGGATATGGTACCATTTTCGGTTGAAAATTGGGGTCTTATTCAAAAGATAACCGATTTACTCAAAGATTTTAAAACCGCAACAACTTTGTTATCGGGTGTTTATTATCCCACGAGTCATCGGATCCTCAACCAACTCTTTATGATGTGTAGAAAATTAGGAGCATACGAATATGATGGTCCACTTTTTGCAAATATGATTTTACCGATGAAAAAAAAGCTTAGAAAATATTTTCAAGAAATTCCAACGGTAATTAGTTCTGCCGCCGCAATTAACCCATGTTTGAACATTAGCGGGGTGGAATATCTTATCGATAAAATTGCTAATGACTTGGATTTGAACCAAATAGACCCTTTCTATGTAATAAAAGCACAAGACACATTTAAAAATAATTTCAAACGTTTATTTGATGTTTATTTTGAGAAATATGGTGCAACAAATGTGGGAACGAGTTCGGTTGCAAACATGTGGGCTTCGGCTTCAATCGTGGATCCAAATTTGGACTTATTTTCAAATTTAAAACAAGAAAGCGGTAAACGGACTAGAAGTGAGAATTTATCGAGCAATGAATATGGGAGATATACGGGAATCGATTGGTTAAGCACTATCACACCCGAAGAGTTCAAGGATTTTGAGGTTTTGAATTGGTGGAAACAAAGGGAACCTCAATTTCTCGTTCTAGCCGCAATGGCCCGGGATTTACTAAGCGTACAAGCTTCTACCGTTGCTTCGGAATCCGCTTTTTCTACTAGTGGAAGGGTATTGTTGGTAAGAAGAACAAGACTCACACCTTTATCTTTGAAGATGTGTATTTGCTTGAAGGATTATTTAGATGGGAATGAACGTATACAACACGTTTCAATACTTGAAGAACCGATGGAATACGAAAAACAATTACAAGAGTTCGAGGTGGAAGAGGGTTATGTAATCAATCTTTCCGAAGAAGAAGTCGCTTACGATGAAGCTACAAGCGCCGCAAGGTCCGCCGTTGAAGTTGAAGATGAAGATGAAGATGAAGATGAAACCGAATAAGAATAAGTAGTCGAAATGTATTAAATTTGTGATTCAAGTACTTTATGTGTGACGTTTATGAGTTTTTTTTAATAAAAGTCGAAGTTTATTAAGTTTATTGTGTAGAAAACGCGAACGAAAAAAAAAACCCGAAAACGAAAAATATAGCATGCCCACTGTTTGTTTATTGTCGACCGGATCCTAATTCGGAACCGGTGTTGGAACCGAACCGGAACTGGGTATACCGGTCCGGGTTTTTTATAGTACGGATCCGAAAAAATGGGATCCGGTTTGGAACCGGAAGCGGATCCTTGACTTTAACCATGAACCGGAATCGGATTTTCTGTGAACTGGGTTTTGGCCACCTCTAACTATATATCATGACAAAAAAACTCATTTCGAGATTAATCAATTCAATCAATATCATTATATCTCTACTAACCATGAATATGCACTTCTTAAACTTAAAATGCTTGAAATTTGGGTAATATTAGTATACTATTATACCTTTAATTAAAAACAGTGACAACATCTACAACTAAATTAATATTTTAAATATTGTTTAATCCTTAAACTTTTATCATATGTTGTTTCTGGCCCATGAACTTTTTTCTCGCAATAACTACAAAATGAACCCTTAAGTTTTGCATCAAGGCTAAACCAGAATCACGATAGTATAATTATTTACCGCTATACACCATCATTTTGCACCGGTATTCGTTTAGTAAAACATAATTACTGAATTGCATATCTTTATATGTAATATATGATCATCAACCTCACAGCATATGCCACACCTTTATACGAATATAAAATCATCACGATTACCATAACTAAAGAACCAAACTTATCCAGAAAATATATATTCATTAGTACAATAAGCATATATATAAGGAATAATAATTAAAAACACCATCTTTCAAGTATTTAATGTATCTCAACTTCCGTCAATTCCTCTTCAAATGCTTATATATAGTTAAAGCGTGTAAATGCCCAACTGGGGCGAATATCCCAAATTTGTTCATATCTGATCTCCACATCCTCTCTTTGTATTTTAAAGAGGTGGAGCCCAACTTCAGTGATTTTCAAGTATCTACACATGTATATTACGGATAGGCGTTCGCAACCATTACCCAAAGCTAGTAATCCTCTGTCACAAAGTTTGCCACAAAAGTTCACGTGAAGTATCTTCAGATTTTTACAGTACAATCCAATTGACTCCCAACCAGATATCCCAATATTTGCACAATATGACAAGTTCCACTCTTTCAGCAATGGACACCCTTTTGAAATTTTAATTATAGTATCATTGTCCACAAATGTGCACCAACCTAGGTCAAGAATTATAAGATTTGAAGCAAATCCTAAACCAATGGCTGCAAGTCCATTTTCTCCGATGCACTTGTGGAGACCATTAAGATTTAGATACTCGAGACCACCTCCACTTAAAATATCACCCATTGAATCAAACACACAATTATTAGCTTCCAAGCAAGCCAATGTTTCAGAAAAACCTTTGAAGCCTTCACTGACAACTCTATCACAACCAGATATGTTGAGTGATCTAAGTTGACGACAATTTTTGTTGAGAGACCTAATACCATTGTCAGTTATCTTTTTGCAACAAGAAAGATTAACTTCTCTTAACGATTTACACGATTGTGTTAGGATTTTTAATCCACTATTTGTAATAGAACATTTGGAAAGGCTGATAACGGATAACAAGTGACAACCAGAAGCAATGGAAGCAAGTCCTTTATTGGTGAGATTATAAAAATCATCAAGATAAAGAGTGTGTAATTTAGAACCATATTTTTGCAATGGAGTTAAACATGAATCTGAGACAAGAGGACAATTTCCTGAAGATAATGACTCTAGTTGCATAAACCGGTTAAGGAGTCTTTTAACATTAGCGCGAGGATGAAAGACATCACGACAACAACATTCTGGCAAGATCGAGCATCCAAGCTTCAAGCATTTACGACTTGAATTTTGAATATTAAGAAAAGCGTGACTTGTTAGGCCAAAAGAATCTTGATCAAGTTTTGAGTCTAGTTTCTCGAAAATCAAATACAAAACATCATCAGGAAGGAGATGTGTTGTAGTACTAATACCAGACCGCGTATTTTTATAGCGTAAATCCATTTGTATATTTGCTGCAACCCTTTAAGTCCAAATCACTAGATGAATGGAATCAATTAATGAATGAATATCAATCAAGTAAAAACTTGTTTGAAAAATAAACAAACTTGTATAGATTTTGATACCTTTAAATCGATATTGGCTAGTGATAGATTGGCATCTCTTCAAAAGGTTCAGAAGCTAATGAATTTGTTGTGTCGTTTATTGATTTAAAACTAACAAATTGAATGATAATCATTAGGAGAAAGCTGTAGTCACCTGATTAACCCTATCTATATTCATCACTTTATTCCGTGTGTATATCCGAACTTTAAAATTTGACTTTAGGCCCATAAAGGGTTTAAGCCACTATCAAAAAATTTGAGACCTATGGACCAACCTGGGCTCTTGGATAAAAAGACTAGTGGTGCAAATTGATTAAAGTTACGTGTGATATTTTTATGGACACACATATTTCACTGATCATGTAAGAGAGTTACACCATGTTGGCATGTCACAACTTCACACAAGTCGATTCTTGTCCGTGAGCTTTGGAGTTTCTTTCACACAATATTAACCACATTAAAATTAACAATAGCTAAAACATTATTTCTTGTCTCTCCTTTGTGGCACCTAGCATTCCTTCAATCCGTATATGTACAACTTGAAAATCATAGGCCAAAAGCTTGTAAACCACGGTTACCAGAGAAAAAAAAAATCATGTATGAATGATATTAACCAAATTTTAATCAAAACCCTACTTACATGTAATCTAGATTGTCTTAAAATATTTAGCTCTTTATATTTAATTACTTGTCAACTATAGACTTTTCATATTGATAACCGAGCGTACGTGACCGAATTGTTTTTCCATGAAAACATGCCATGCCTTTATAATTTTTTTATACAAGTTAATCTTTTTCTTTTCCTTACGTCATCATCCTTAACAAATGAGCATAAATCAAAGTCAAGTATTGTAAATTTTAAGATGTGAAGAAATTTGTAAACCAATGGATGCAATCACAAAGAGTATAAAGTAATAAAGATATAGATACTAAAGACCACGCCTACTGAGAGTGCACGGTACAGGGGTTTGTTACCCGCCGTTCGTCAAACAAAGCAACCAATGGTGCCGTCGTTGTTGCACCGTCGACGGCGCCATTGATCTGTTGGTAGACTGGCAGAGCGTTGTTCGTGTTTCTCTTTATTTTTGTGAGTGGGTAGGTTTTTTTGGTGGGGTTTTTTGCGGGACCACAAACACCAATAATAGTTATTGGATTTATTGTTAGGGAATATGTTTTAGTTATTAGTGTGTTATTAGGGAGGTACTGAGGTGGCGCTAAGGTGACACGACAATAAGAGGGCACGGTACACAAGTACCATTAGGCGCCATTCCCATTTTTCTTGACCAACGGTGGCGCCATTAGGCACCGCGCCCCCATATCACGCAATTCGTCCTTCAGCCATTCCACCAACGCAGCGTTATTGCATTTCCCCTTTTTTTTGTTTTGTTTTGTGAGTGAGTGAGGTATTGGTGGGGTATTTTGTGGGATCTAAGTGTTATTGGTTTTTTTGCTAGGCAGTGTTTTTTTTTTGCTAGGGAGGTATTGATGTGGCACACCAATAAGTGTTATTGGTGGTATTCCACACCTAGCTCTCTAAGTATTATAGAGGAGGTGTTTTACTAATACACTGTTAAATTGTAGGCACAATATCTAGTTAGCTACAATTGTATGGATGTAAAATTTTACTACAACCCCAGGAGATGAGTATTCTAGGCTGTTAGGAACAAATAGGGATATTCAGGGTGATAAGTCCAGACCAGCAGCAAAAATAATCATGAAGAACAGGGAAAAACATTATCAGATGTTAGGGAGCAAAAGCTGGTAATTTCATTCATCAAAAATGTTATACATCGATCTATATCTGCTATTGGTTATATAAGTGAGCAAAACCGACCTTAAAAGAAGTTTCCTGATACTTCAATAACTAGTGCACCAAAATTACCAAACTGCCCTTATAAAACAAAATAAACTACATAGTACCAAAATTACTAAACTACCCTTAGGAGGTAAAGTCAAAACATCTAACAATCTCCACCTAGACTTTAACTCTTAAGTCACACTATATTTCCAATTATCGATATTGAGCAAATCCAAACAGTGACGAAACTTGCTCAAAGGAACCGGTTTAGTAAACACATCCGCAGGATTGTCTTGAGTGCCAATCTTCTTCACTTTGATTCTTCTTTTCGTACGAATAAAGTGATAACGAACATCTATGTGTTTAGTCCGGTCATGGTATACTTGATCTTTAGCCAAGCAAATAGCACTCAGGCTATCGCAAAACACGGTCGCTTGATCTTGAGGGAAACCAAGATCTTCGATCAAACCTTTCAACCAAATTCCTTCCTTAGCTGCTTCTGTTAAAGCCATGTACTCAGCTTCGGTAGTAGATAAAGCAACTGATGGTTGTAATGTAGCTTTCCAACTTACAACCAAATTTCCAATAGTGAAAACATAACTTGTCAAGGATCTTCTAGCATCAAGATCCGCAGCAAAATCCGAATCTGAGTATCCGGCAACCAAATATTCACGTTCACCACCGTAAATAAGCCCAACATCAGATGTCCCTTTCAAATAACGAAAAATGCGTTTCACCGCATTCCAATGCTCTTTTCCGGGATGAGCCATATATCGTGACACAACACTCATCGCGTGAGCTATATCCGGCCTTGTGCAAACCATAGCATACATCAAACTTCCAACAGCACTAGCATAAGGTATTCGGGACATATACTGTATTTCTGCCTCACTTTGAGGAGCACAAGCAGTAGATAAACGAAAATTTGCTGAGGAAGGAGTATTTACCGATTTTGCCGAACTCATGCCAAAACGAGAAATAATCTTCTCGATGTAACTTTTCTGTGATAAGAAAAGCTTGCCATGTTTTCGATCTCGAATGATTTCCATACCCAAAATCTTTCGAGCTGCTCCCAAATCTTTCATATCAAATTCTGTGTTGAGAAGAATCTTCAACTTATTAACCTCGTCTATGTCTTTAGCCGCTACAAGCATATCATCAACGTACAAGAGCAAGTAGATAAGTGATCCAGACGGTGCCTTTTTATGATAGACACAACAATCATAAGCACTTCTACTAAAACCATGCTTTACCATAAAGTTGTCAAATCTCTTGTACCATTGTCTCGGCGACTGCTTCAAACCATAGAGAGATTTTCGAAGCTTACAAACGTAGTCTTGTTTTCCTTGAACAACGAAACCTTCGGGTTGGCTCATATAAATTTCTTCCTCAAGGTCACTGTGAAGAAATGCGGTCTTTACATCTAATTGTTCTAACTCCAAATCATGATGTGCTACCAAGGATAGTAACACCCGAATAGATGTATGACGTACCACAGGGGAGAAAATCTCATTGTAATCGATTCCCTCCTTTTGGCTAAATCCCTTCGCGACCAAACGTGCCTTGAACCTAATGGTGTCTGAACCCGGTAAGCCAGTTTTCATCTTGAAAAGCCACTTACAACCAATAATTTTCCTTCGTTCAGGTAGTTTCACCAATTCCCATGTATTATTCTTCTGAAGAGATTCTATCTCTTCACACATAGCCACAATCCACATACCAGACTCTTTAGAAGTAATAGCCTCTCGATAAGTAGCCGGCTCAAGAGACTCCACCTCTTCAGCTACTTGCAATGCGTATGCGACATAGTCCTCAAAACCACATCAGAAAACGGAATTTGGTTGATCATCTACATCAACCACTGGTGAAGTAGCATAGTGATCCACCAACCTTTTATCATGTATATCACCGATAGGCTTTTGCATCCATCACCCAAAGAAAGTAGTCATGTATCACAAAGATTGTAACATTCGATCACATGAAGTATCTCCAAATTTTTACAAATACAATTCAATTGACTCCCAACCAAAAAGCCCGATGTCACAGTATGATAGGTTCCACTCTTGCAGCAATGGACACCCTTTTGAAATTTTCTTTATAGCATCATCGTCAACAAATGTCACTACAACAAAATGTAGGACGGGCGAGGACGTTTTTGGCGGGGACGCCCATGTCCCCGCCGAAAGTCGCTAAACAACAAAAATGGCGATGAGCTGGCACATAGTCTCGCTGACCGTTTACTAAATTTTCAATGAAACCTTTTGGCGGGGACATGTCCCCGCCGAAAGTGTTTTTCATATTTGGCAAATTTTGACCAAACTAGTAACTCTTAATTATTCCCGGGGTTTTTTCCCGCCCTCACTTTTAGCGAGGACATGTCCCCGCTAAAAGTATAGATGCACAGTGCATGTCCCCGCCCAAAGTGTTATCCAGTTTTTCCTCCTAAAAATTACTTTAAAATGATTAAAATTTATTTAAATTAATTAAAAATAATTTAAAATTATTAAAATTTATTTAAAATTATTTAAAAATGAGAATCCGTGCTTAAAAATAAAAAACATCTGCGCCAAAATTCTCAACATAAAAAGTAAACACACACTTTACCATTTAAACTTTCCCCCAAAATAATCATCTCACAAAAAATAAGCGCCAACAATCAATACTCTCATTCTTTCATAAACCGTCAAACGATAAACCACCATCCAATCAATACTCTCATTCTTTCCTAAACCGCCATGTGGCACCCAGCAAAGTTAAGAATTTTAAGATTTGAAGGGACTAATCCTAAACCATTACCTCCCAGAAAGTCTGTTACAAAGAGCTGAAAGATTTAGATAGTCGAGACCACCTCCACTTAAAATTCCATCAACGGCCGTTGTATCAAAAGCACATTTTTGAGCTTCTAAACAAGTCAATGTTGAAGAAAACCCATGAAAGCTTACACCAACAATTTCACAACCAGATATGTTGAGTGCTCTTAGCCGACGACAATTATGGTTGAGAGACAAAATCCCACTGCAAGTTATGTTTGTGCACCCAGAAATATTCACTTCTCTTAAAGATTTACATGAATTTGTTAAGATTTCCAATCCACTATCGCTAATAGTACACCTAGAAAGGCTAATAACGGACAACAATTTACAACCAGCAGCAACTGATGCAAATCCTACATCAGTGAGACGATAACAATGATCAAGATAAAGAGAGTGCAATTTAGAACCATACTTTAGCAATGGAGTTAAACCTAAATCTGAGACATGCTTGCAATTGCCCAAAGATAATGCCTCTAATTGCGTAAACCGGCTAAGAGGTGTTCTAGTGATAGTATCAGATGAGCAATTTGACCGCCAAGCAGGGCGTCCAAGTTTCAAGCATTTACGACTTGAATTCTGAATATCAAGAAAATTTCGACATGACAGGCCAAAAGAGTTTTGATCAATATTAGTGTCTATATTCTTGAAAATCAAACACAAAACATCATCAGGAAGAGGTTGTGTACTACGAATACAAGTTCATTTATTTTTATAACCAAAATTCATTTATATTATGTATTCCAAAAACTAGATGAAGGGAATCAAATAAATAAATATCAGTTAAGTGTTGAACTACATAATTCCCCATAGGTATATCTTTATTAATCATCCACTATTTATAATAGTGAAACCCTAATACCCTAAACTCACAAACCGGGCTTGGGCTTATCCTTATCCCCTAATACTCCCCCGCAGTTCGAGCGGCGAAATCGCGAAAGCTCAGACTGAAAAAGAAAACTAAGAAAGCAAAATAAAACAATAAACCAAAGTAAAACGGGATACTTATTCTAATTTTTGTTTACGGATAACCAAAAGATCCGAAGGATAAACCAAAGTATCCCAAACAGTCGTCGTGGGAATAAGAACCCTAGATTCGACACCAACAAAAGTCGTCTTGGGAATAAGAACCCTAGATTCGACACCAACAAAAGTTGTCTCGGGAATAAGAATCCTAGATTCGACACCAACAAAATTCGTCTCGGGAATTAATACCCTGGATTCGACATAAAAAATAAACAATTAAATAACTATAATTTTTTTTAATTTTTTAATTTTTTTTTTATTATTATTTTTTTTAACAAAAAAATCACTGATACCTGTTTCGATTACAGGACATAGTTCAAGACACGCAACAATAAAATAACCACCCAATGATTAGTAACGATACTTTGTTGAGTAATCTTTAGGTGAAATGACCAAACCTCGACCCTTCCTCGCCCCACGGTACACTGTCTCAACAATGTCGATGAAGTCCTGCTTGTCCTTAATTGGCCAATTGATCTTGTTGTTGTTACCGGTACCAAGATCAATCATAATATGTTTGTTCCTGAAGAAGAACATTACAGTTGATGGATCGTAAAGCTCATACATTATCTTGAAATCAGGCACTTCATCGATATCAACCAAGTATATCACAGCAAAGCTCTTTAACGTATTTGCCAATGAAGCAAGCACTTCGTCCATCTGCATACAAGTTGCATTCCCGTCAGTACCAAACCGGATGATGACGACGCGTTCTTCCTCGGCGAGTATGGCCTTGTCTACTGCCCAACCTGAATGTAAATGTTGTAGCAAATATGACATTGCTTTTGCCTTCTTCGTTCTTCTCTACCTCAAATCACTACCTCCCTTCTCTTCTTGCAAAAACTCAAAGTTTTAGAATCGTTTTAACATTTATGGGTATAATAGTGAAACCCTAATACCCTAAACCCACAAACCGGGCTTAGGCTTATCCTTATCCCCTAATATTAAGTACAAATGTTAAACAAACAAAATAGAATATATAAGAATTTGATACCTTTAATCGACGTAGGCTACAATGGCTCGTAAGTTGCAGAGAATTAAAGACCGAAACAAATATATATAGATATTTTCGCAAGTTTTTGTTTTGTGGGAGGAAAAGGTTTATCACCGACTCAAAACTTTAATTTTTTTTTTTTTTTTTTGAACTTAGACTCAAAACTTTAATTCAATGTTCCAAAAAGGTATTTTACTAAATTGCCTGGATAATCTTTGTGTATGTATCAAACTATTGTTTTGGTCCTTCAAAACTTTTACTATTATTATTATTTGAGTAGGAGTGTTGTAAAGAAAAATCATCAATCTTTATCAGTTATAGTAAAAGTTTTGAAAGACCAAAACTTTTACTTAAAAGAACTTTTACTATTATTATTACTTGAGTAGGAGATATAAAGCCCGCGCACGCGCGGGGTTTTTTCTAATCATTTAAATAAATTATTATTTTTAATTTCGAGTTTTAATTATTATAACAGAACCTTCAAAACCATTGTATTTTGATTGAGGTATTGAATTAGGGTTATTTACGAATGTAGTGGGTTTTAATATTAATTAGATTTGGAGGAGATGTTCTTGCGTCAATGATTGTGCGTGAATGAATGATAAGAGATCGAGTTTGATTGATGGAGGAGGAATTTAGGAATGTTGGGACTTCAAATATTTAGTGGGAATGATACTGAATTTTAAGTTTCAGCCCAAATCTTTGAAAAACTTGCTCCACCGTTTTCAAGTTTTAATTTTTTATATTTTGACACATATATTTTTGTAAGTTTTTATTGAATGATTAAAAATCACATTCTTTTTTTTGTAGAATATGGATAAATTTAGAAGTATTTAGGCTTTTCTTATTTAATATTTAAGAAAATAATAATAATAATAATAATTTGATTATTACTTAATAAGGTATGATTTGATTTTTTTGAAATGTAAAAGTCCCCACTAAAGGTTTTGTTTTATTATATAAAAGAACTTTTACTATTATTATTATTTGAGTAGGAGTGTTGTTAATATGCTTAATTCGAATGAATAAATGAAGTTCTTTTAAGTAATTTTTTGTGAATAGAATTGTTTCATGAAAAATGTATCAAATCCATGAGTGTGTTTCATCATCGTAACACATAACATGTTATTTCAAAGCTAATAAGAATAACACTATTTCAAAAGATAAACAAACAGTTTATACTACACATAACTTAAGCGTTTTTTTTTTTTTTTTTTTTTTTTTTTTTTTTTTTTTGATATTTTATGGAAGACGACATGTTAAACCAAATTTGATGTATCACCATATAGTCTTGTCTTCCATCCGTAACGTTTGCGTTGTTATATCTCCAAGAGATATCGGTTAATATAGACATCATCTATGGAAAAATAAAACAATTAGAAATCATTCATGTATAGCTGATGCTTAAGGTAATGTGTATGTGAGTTTTGTAGTCGAATTGAATGATTGCATATATTTTCTTGTGAATTTTAATATTTTTACTTAGATTGTTAATGTCGTAGGTGTATATATTGTGAAGGAACTAATTTGTTTGAAGCATGTGTGTTGGCACTCAAATGTCAAATCCGAAGCCATAGAATAAGAGATATCAGAAAGTTTGTGAAAATCATCTTCAATGAATTAGGGTATGTATTATGATTGCTATGATATTGATAAAAAGGCATGACATGTAATTTATACATTGTCAGTAGTTGTATAAAAGAAAAAATACTCGATGTGCGACAAAGTTTAGTGTTTATATAAAAGACATGATTAAGAAAAATATAAAAAATACTCAATGTGCGACAAAGTTTACTGGAGGTTGGGGAGGGGTTTTACCCGGGTTAAAACTGATATTTATAGATACAAATACATACTACATATAATACACAAAGCTCTCTCTCTCTCTTAAAATTAAGACATACAACTTTTAAAGCATAACAAAAACACTTTTATTTTAGTTTTAAATGAGCAATTAATGTGGTTCAAATTTTTAAATAAATACAAATACTAAAGCAAAATGTAGTATAAACCATTCAACTATATTTACATGTAAATTCTCATCTATATGAAGAAATTGTCAAACAATCAATAAGTTGATCAACAATAAGTATTATTATTTATTAAGTTATAAGTTTCATTTTATAGATTGGTCAATATAAAATTTAGTAGAGAACAAAAGGATTAAGTTGTTAAACCTCATTCGAACAATCAATCTAACCCCGTTGAAATATTTCTTGATATGGCCCATTTTGATCCATCCTTCCACTTACACACTTTTACCTTCCTTAATATATTCCTCAGTACTTGCTACAATAATTATCATAAACAGACCACCCTCTTTAAGATATTTCTTGCACTTATTAAATACTAAAACATTCATGGACTTGAATCATACGTGTTGTATTATCCTTTTTTTTGAACAACATACATTTTGTACTGAATAGCCGAAATTAGGATCATACAGATACTTTATTTTCGATAATATCGTATATCATATTTATATTGCATATTGTTTCAAGACCTGAGCGATTCACAGTTTTTGTTTTTCGAGTGAAATTATTCTAAGCTAAATTTTTCGTAGTTTTAGATTACATATTTAATATCAAGTATGACCTAGGTTGGGTTACTGACAAGTTAAAATGACTTGTACTCAAAAAGTGCAACATATTTATCCATGATACTACATCATCAAAAAATTGCATGTTCATTTCATAAGATGAATGATATCTCACTAAAGTAAAACATTTGTTTGTGTTTATAGAAATCAATACGAACTACTTATTAATTAGTAGCATTGAACTATCATATATAGCTTATTCGGTGATGCATCCTAGCGTCAATAGGTGGGAGACTATATGAGGTTGATTTCAAACAATGGGTTCATATCTAATATATTGAGATATCAAATTGATATCTACATAGTGAGTTACCAAACATGTACGATCATCTAGTATGAAAGACAAACACATGATTTGTTGCCATTTAATCAAACACGTATTACGCAGACGATGCTACGTATTTGAATCAATTTTTCTCACACATTTTTATACTTAAAAATCGTTCTTAAGAAAAAAAAAGAGATGAAAGTGAAAGCAAAGTAAAGAAAGAGGAAGTAAAGTAAGTGAGAGAAAGTGAAGTAAACTTTCACCCCAAATGTGGGGTGAAAGTTTTTAAAGCAAAATTGTACCACTTTCACTTACTTTCCTTCACTTTATTTCATAGTAAAAACTTGAGAACACAACATTTATCACTTTCACTTCCTTTCCTCTCTTTTACTTAACTTGAGAACGCAGCGTAAGACAAATATTATGATTTTTATTACATATTTCAGTCTTACTCCTTAGTTGTTTATATTTTTTAGATGTCAAAAAATTTCACTTTTAGTTGTTCATAGAGTATTTTTATGTAAATAATGTTATTTTGTGTCATGTGCACGTGTAATTCGTGGTATGCGTGTTCTCAAAACTGCATAACCTCAAATTTTTAAATTTGTAAATTTGCAAATTTCCAAAATTAGTTCAAAATATCGTTATTCCTTTTTAATGTGTATTATCTTTGCATTTTCTAGCCATTTTGAATTGACAGCCATGTTTCAATACTTATTTTGATATATATAGTGTACTACATGTTTGGTATAACTTTGATCTAGAATGAAAATGCTGAAAATAAGTATTATAAAAGTGCAAATGGTGTTATTTTATTGTAAGTGGTTACTAAATAGCAAATATGTGATATAAATAAATAAATACAATTATTGTCAATAAATAGCAAATATATAAGTACAAAATAGCAAATATTCAAGAGAACACTCTCTAAGCACTTATATTCACATTACATGTAATATAGTATGTATACAGGTAGACTACGTTGCAGATGCACCGCATTTCAAGACCATATTTTTATACTCTATAAAACCAATTAGTAAAGGGTGTGTATAAGGGGATCTTAATAAACATCCCAACCATGAGCCCAGTCCATTCCATAATTTTTTCAGCCCCTTACACGATATAGCCCAAAAAGTGTTATACCAGATCCAATCTATCACAAATCACCCAAAAATTAGGGATATAGATCACACACCTCCAACCCTAGTCTTATTTCAACCGCCCCCATCTCATCTTCTTACAGATAATACCTATCATCCCACTTACCAAACTCATACATCAAGATTTATCTCAAACCCTTCATCATTTCCAACCTACTTCAATCGAACAACAAAAAACACATCCGTACCCTAAACCATTTATTCAGTTGATGCTTAATCCGAATCAAGATAGCTTGTTAATGTCTTCAAGATCCTTTGGAGGGTCTCAGGTAGGCTCGACTTTTATTGTATTTTGTGTTCATGTCTAACCCGAAAGAAAGAAATGATGAAAACACATTGTTTTTGTTCTTTCTTTGAATTTTTCGGATATTAATTGAGGCTTTGCTTCAAAAATAGATCGATGAAGAGTTGTTTTTTCGTGATAAGATCTTTAATGTTCTTTTGAATCTCATATGAGACACGAAATAAACACCAAACTGAGATATTTGATCGTACATTTAAGTTTTTAAGTCGGTTTCGAGTCTTTGTGGATTTTCGGAGATGGGTTAGGATAGAATTTAGTTGTTGTTGTTGTTCATGAGATTGTGATGGGTATGCGACATAGGATAGTTGGAGTTGGAGTTGGTGTTGGTTGTGGTATTGTTGGTGATGTTTTGGGTTTGTTCGATAATGAATTTGTTCTATTTATACAACCACAGCAAGGTTAAGAAACCTGGGCTCATTCAATGCGAAGAAGATGGAATGAAGGTGGTTTTTTAATGAATGAGACTATACATATGCTTAGCCTCTTTTTTAAGAGGGTAATTAAAATGTATGGAATGGTAAGGGTTCTTACCTATTAATGAGTTGTGTGTCCAGTTTGTAACTATGGGTTGCTAAACCGAATTCTTAAATGCTTCGAAATAAGCTCCACATGTACTTAATTCATTAGCTTAAACTACATATTTGAGTTTCTTAGCTTGTGACATTAATGCTCACATTCATTAAATGTTCAACTTGCAACTCATTCTTTATATATAGTTAGATAAAGCAAATTTTATATTTTTGAAAATTAAAAACTCTTAACAAAGAGTAAAGTGATTTGCCTAATCTACCTTTGATTTAAAATGGCAACCATCCACCATTAAATTAATATTTTATATGTTGTTTAATATTCAAATTTTTATCATTTTTTTTGTTTATAACCCATAAACTATTTTCTCGCAATAACTACAAATTAAACTCGTAAGTGTTGCATCAAGAGTCACAGCAAAACCACAAGTTGAAAGTATAATTATTAGAAGCTATACACCGTCACATTACGCGAGTATTCATCTATTAATTATTCAAATACAAACGCAATTGACTTTTATGTGGAGTTAGTTGGTAGGCATTTCTTATTGAGTTTTGCTACACATTCCAACATTTTCATCCTACAAATCCTTCTACACTCACAATAATATTATATAGTTTTTTCCCAATCATTATCTTTCTGCATCCAAACTGTCAGTCCTGCCACTTGGCAGGATCCTATGAGTAAGACACTTTGTAGGATGGTAATGTAGGAATGTTTAACATTTTCCTTTCTCATTATTAGTACATTTTTTAAAAGTTGTTGTTAGCATTTACTACGGAAGACTTTTGTTCAGAAAAGTTGTAACACAATTTGTATCCATTAAGCTGGTCACAATGGTAACCATTACCATTATCTTCACGTCAGCGGCATATCATCTTTCGGTACATCACCAATATCGTCATCTTTTACCTTTAATGTTTATCACTATTAAAAATAACCACTTTATATAAACATACCTCACAAAATACTTCACACACACTGACAAACCGGAAAAAATATAATTATGAGGATGGTCAACATTATGTGCAAAAAATAGATGTGATAGGGTGTTTTTAATGGTGGTCACACGTGAGAAGGAGGTGAGGGTGGGGATAGTTGTGACCCATCACCCACCATTTTGACTAGTCTTTCAGAATTAAACGCGTTAACCTTTTTAAAAGAGCAATGCACCTACAGAAGTTTTACAAAAGAAAATCCACACAATGATGTGTATGTTAATTTGTGGATGGTGAAAAAAGAAAAGAGAAAATATAATACAATGTAATTGGTGCAACTCACATTATACATGTGCAAGTGAAAGTTATTTTGTAAAATATGTGTCGATCTAGCATTGTGAACTAATTTTTGCTTTTGAAATAATGTTAAAAAATGTTAAAAGATTTATACAAATCAATCATGTCGCCTCTGATTCTTGTTCATAAGTCTTGGATCCTTTGAAAGATCCTTGGAAGCAATGTGTTAAGGTACGGTCTTAGATGCAAACACAAAGAATTCAGATGCTACATTATGCTATTCAAATCATGTTGCATACAATGAATCCTCGCATTTGTCTATTTTTGGTCTTTTAGACGTGGCAAACTGGATGGGTGTAATCAAGTTGACCCAAAATTGTAGAAACAATTTATGTCTAGATTGGATTATACATACTAGAGTATTCCACCAACACCATCCTCCATGTTTGAATATAGTAGGGTACCCGTGCGTTGCGGCGGCGGGTACCCTGTAATTTATATTTTTGGCGAACAAATTTTTTATATTATTTTTTTACGGTGAAAATAAGTTTAGAGATGGCGGAAATCTTTTTGCAGTCACAGTAAACTATTGAAATTCTGATTCCGTTGATGATATCTTATCTAAGATCACTTTTAACGTTTGTTTTCTTTTCTTATATTGAAACTTCAAACATAATATAATAGTCATCAAACTTTGTTACTATTAGGCAACATATTCCCTTTTCTTTATTCATTAGTTTGTGCTATTTTCAAAAAAAAAAAAAATGTATTATTTAAAATTATTCATGAATTGTCTTGAAAATTTTAGAAAAGGAGTGTTTAGTAGCATGCTTTGGTTTGTAAATTGTTTTATTTATTTATTACTATTATTAATGATACTTTTTATTAAAGGGGTGTTTTAAAAATACATTAACTACATGTGTTGACCGGTCATTAAACATAGGTATTAGTGCAATTGATTGTACATCTAACTTAATTAGTTGTATTTGCTTAAAATCTTTATACGGGGAAGTCCATAATTTTTGTTGCGATAAGTTTAAACAAAAACAAACTATTTATGTTAAAATAGCATTGTACCCACCGATGTTCCTGCAATTTATGAACGATAGTGACTTCTAGTCGCATATAGTTAGGAGACAATGTGATGAAAAGAATTATACACGATACAAGAATCTACACATCTTAAATATCTAATATGATTTTCTATTAAATGTTTGCACAATATCAAATTTTATAAAGTGTTGTACATGTTAAGAAAATAATTTAAATATAAACATTCTAAAGTTTGTGAAGATTATTAACAGTATTGTTTTTACAATTTGTTAACAAAAAGCAAGAGCTAAATAATTTATATTACTTCTTAGTATAATATGTTTATATATATATATATATGTTTCATTGTACAGTTGCTATCAATCAAGACTCATGAGTACAAGTTATATATTTTATTACATAAATTAATGATCAAATGTGAGTAAACTTTATTTTAAAACTAAAAATAAGTGTTGGAGTATTTGCTATTTAAATAATTTTAAAAGAGACATAAATTATGTTAGGGAGTATTAAATGGTAACATCCGGTTTTTTTTTTTGGTAATGATTCACGCACTTTATCAATATGATTTGATAGACAATTTCCTTTATTAAAAAGTTGACTACAAAGTGTTCTCTTCACATCTAAATATAAAGAGGGGAGTTATTTTGAGGACCAAACATTGCTAGCATACCAAGGGACACATTCTCACCCTCTATCTAAATCTAATCAATGGCTGAGATTAATAAGATATTTACTAAAAAAAAAAAAAAAAAAAAAAAACCGTAGAGGGGCAGTTTGGTACATTTACAACACACAAAAAAGATCAGATCCTCTTAATTTCTCTCATTATTCACTCTCACCAAACATACACTAAAAACACATACTACTCACATTAAAAACCGATCAAAAACCACCATAACTTCCGGCAGCACAACCCCGATCCCAATACTAATTCCAATCGATGACTATTTCTGTTCATCTTCAATCAGCAAACTTTCCACGTCATCATCTCCAGAAAACACACACGAACACACACCTCTAGCAATCATAAAAACGAACCCTAAATCCAGTAAATTCATCAAATGAACCGTAAAATTGCTCTAAATCATGATAAAATTGACGAATCTATCGATAATCGAAGGTTTGCTGCAAAATATACGGTTGAGTATGATCCGATTCAACCTCTAGTTCAAGGTATGGTTTATGCTCAAAGCTTCTTATCTTTTTTCTTTATTTTCGAATTCATGAACAAATTATGTATGTATGTCCACTTTTGTTGCTATTGACGACGTTTTGTAACATAATCTGCTAATTAATGTATAATTGGTGATTGGTGTGTTTTAGTTGTAGGTTAAAAATTATTTGTAGAAGTTGATGATCATGTGTGTTTGTTTATGAATTTAGTGAAGATGTGCTTAATTACTTGTTAGGTCATTGGTGTTTATGAATATGTGTTAACATGATTGTGATTAATCTAGTGTTGTTATGGTGTATCATTTGAATGATGTGTATAAATAAAAAATGGATGTTTAGAGATATAGTTAGATGGTAATTTAGCATTGGTTGTGACCGGAATGTAACAATTTCCTAAGAATTAGTAGTGAAATAGTATCAGTGTTGCAGGTCATCATTTGTTGTTGATAGGGTGTTTGTTTAATAATGTTTTATTGTATAATTGGTTATTGTTCGAGTGTCCAATTAATCATATTTCTAATTTCATTTGTTGAAAAACTTGGTGTCAAGTTGTTGATGTTTCGAGTGCCGTTTGATGTTGTTTAGGTGTCACTTTGTTGGTGTTTCGAGTGTCATTTGCTACTGTCGTGGATGTAAATTGTGTTTTGTTCGAGTTTGAATTTGGTGCTATTTGTGGTGTTTATTTGTCACTGTTATAGTTTCTACTATCTGGTGTTCGAGTTAAATTTTCGTGTCACGTCACATGTGATTGTGAATACAATCATATGTGATAAGTTATATGTAAGGTAGCTGTTGTTTTATGTGTAATATCACATGTGATTATGCATACAATCAAATATTTATACACTAAATCATATGTGATATTTTTTATGTATAATTACATGAGATAGTAGAGTAACACGACATGTTTCCCAATTATTGCACATCACTACTATTTGCTTGTTTTCAGTCTCAATAAAGGAAGCTTAATGATAATTAATAACACATATTTTGGAAAAACATATGAAAGAAAGTACAAAATATGTCCGCGACCTTGTGCTAAGAGCTATTTGAAATCATTGTTATCTTCATTATGTGTAATATCATTTGTGATTTACTTGAGAATTTTGTATTAAATTCGAGCTCGATTGCGCCACCTTTAGCGGCTATACCCTTGGCTTAAGTACCTTATTTCTTTAAGATCCACTTCTAGTTTTAGGTTAAGACAGGTAATATGAAGCGGAGTGCAGGAGACTGGGCTCCATGCTCCAATGCTTTATGGCGAAGAATCAAGCACTGCGCTTTACATTACATAGTTGCAAGTTGACATTCGATACTACTTCCATCACTAGGCAGGAATATGTTGTGCTCTTCTTGGGTATTTTTTGACTCATGCTGAGACCTTGCATTATATTGTCTTTCATTATATTTCATATTTGTAATGGCAAAGCTGGATTTGGTACATCAACAATAAACGTTCAATTGGTGGGTAAATGATTGTTAGCTGCTCGTCCTTCTAAGTCACCTGGTAGAGGTAACAGTGGTGGAAGAAAAACTTCTTCCAAGTCCAGTACTAAATAAGGGTCCAAGTAAAGCGTCTATGCAAATCCTTATGGTAGGTAAATGATTCGAAGCTTCACGTTCAAGGATGAGGCCGACCCTTGATTCTCCTTTACAAGTAGTAAACAACCTCTTACTAGCTATTTTTTGATTATTATTTTTTATTTTCTTTTATATTTCTGATTGTACTCTTTCTTTTAGCTCGCCTGAATAAAATAACAGAACAAAGAACGAGAAGCTTGTTTGTGTTTAAAACTTTTTTACCCCTTAATCTTTGATCATTTTTGGTTGTTACTTTATTTTCATCTTTGTGAATAGTTAGTGGCTGACTACTTGAGTTAGTATTTTGATATTCTTGTCACTGATTTTGAGCAATTGTAGTGAAGTATATCATGTCAACTATTTCGTCTATGTGACCTGTCGTGTTGCCACCACCATCAAAAAAGGAGTTCATTGATTCCACCTTAATTGTGGATATGTGTGAATTTGTTCAAGTCCCTTAGTATATGTTTTGTTGATTGTTTCAAGTTGCACATCCTTATGCATGTTAAGACATATGCTATGTTCCATGTCAAAAAATTATACTATGTATCAGGTCAAACACTTCTTCCCAATACTGCAATCATGAAGATGAATTGGACTTAATGCTTGTACTAATTAAGATGTGTTTGTGTTCTATTTTGTTTAATTAATGGATGATCACATGTGATATAAATATTATTACAAGACACATGTAATATCACATGTGATTTTTCGTGATTTTCAGAAAAATCACATGTGATTTTCTACTAGTTTTGTAATAATAAGAAAAATCACATGTGATTTTTTATTAGTTTCTGTAATAAAAAAACTTGCGTTGATATGTAATTTCGTTCTTAAAAAATCACATGTGATCTTTAAAGAGATAGAAAACTTCTTCCCAATACTGCAATCATGAAGATGAATTGGATAATGAAGCTTAATTCAGTAGATTGCGGTGTCTTCTTAGTTCTTAATGCTTGTACTAATTAAGATGTGTTTGTGTTCTATTTTGTTTAATCAATGCATGATCACATGTGATATAAAAATTATTACAAGACACATGTAATATCACATGTGATTTTCAGAAAAATCACATGTGATTTTCTACTAGTTTTGTAATAGTAAGAAAAATCACATGTGATTTTTTACTAGTTTATGTAATAGAAAAGTTACGTTAATATGTATTTTCTTTCATAAAAAATCACATGTGATCTTTAAAGAGATGGAAAATAAAATGCCATTAAATTTATAAACTAGAACTACTGAGAATTAACCATTAAATGAAAAAATACTACAACATAATTACAAATCATACGTACAACCTATGTAACATCACCATGAAGCACAAGAAATCAGTCACTTGACTTGCACATTCTCTCTCAATATCTTCATCCCCATGTACCTGCATAATCAGCACCAACATTTTTAAGGCAAACAACTATTAACTCATACAAAAACAACATAGTAACTAAAACGAATTAGTAAGTCACTTGTAAAGCATCAAAAGAGTAGCATGTGGATTGGTTCATGGTGAGAATGTAAAAGTGGAACCATCCACAACAGGAAGAGAATGAACACTGATGACCTTCAAAATTGTGATCCACCACTCTACCCACAACACATCCTCCGTGGTAATGCCATATTGTGCTCACTGTCCGTTTGCAGATGTCGCCCATCAGCACGTTATTCGTCTAATCAACTGTCAAAAAGTAGCCCCCACAAATCTAAAGTCTGTACCACGGCCGTCCCGTGAAGTTTGATGGCGCTGGCCGATAACCATAAATAGACCTCTAAGTGAGTTATTTTAAAACAAGCGTTTGATTTAAACATAAGCGTTTTACAAAAACATTAATATCCGAGTTCACCATCAACTGTAATATTTTAATACATAACCAAACGCTAAGTAATGCAAGAAAATCTTCATCATGATGTGCGTTCCAAAATGTGACTCTAGTATGGTCCATACATAGGTGGTTATTATCATCTAGTTACCTGAGAATACACGCTAAAAAGGTCAACATAATTGTTGGTAAGTTCATAGGTTTAAGTAAACAAGTAAAGTGCGGACCACAAGATTTCAATAGCATGACAATCACAATAAATATAACATCATAGCCAAAAATAATATACAGTGCCCTAAGCTCATGACCCCGAAGCTCAACGAAATGGTATGCAATCAAGCATAATAATAATCAATGCCCAAATAAGTGTTTGCCAGACACTCGGAAATAATCCGAATGATATGCGTCCATTTGACAGGTTGGCGCGACCAACTCGGACGGGGGTGTCAACCCAAATAGATCTATTCATAACATCCGCGCTTACAAGTAATTAACTGTTCATGATTCAAGGGGACTTTAATGGCAATGCGGTAACTTAGGCAAAGTAACGGTTTTAATACTTGTGTCCGAAAAATAAGCAATGTATTCCCACCCCGAGGGTTTTAAAATAAGATACAAACAATGTAAAAACCGGGGCTATGAAACTCACCTCAGTTATCCATCTCGATTAGAAATACGGTAAACTGTGAATAAAGGTCCGATAACTCTAACCACAACCTAAATAAATACCATGTCTTAGGTTTGAAAACAAAGTTCATATACTATTATATCACTTGTACATGTTTGTTGCAATATTTATCGACAAAAATATAGTTGCGTCAATGTGTCCATTTATTAAGCAAATCAACCCTTTTTAGAAAACGTAACTAGTTAATCTCGTGATTAAACTATAGTCGTCTTGTTAATAAGTATTTTTGAAAACCTCTAACGCGCCTAACAAGTATACATAGCGTTCTACCATTTTTGTTTACGTCATTTAAGCTAAAACCGACTCTAAAGTGTCCAAAATCCATGTTAAAATTTCTAACAGCTTCTAATAGCAAAAATAAAAGCTGTCAAGTATATATACATTTCGCCGCAACTTCATTAGGCCATAACTCTCTCGTCTTAGCTCTGATTCTTAAGTTTTACATATCCCCGGGTTCGTGTTTATGTATACTAACATGTTTTTAGTGTCTCGGCTAGTCTAGTTAACTTTTAACATCAGTTTTTACCTCTTCTAAATTCCCAACAGCATCTATATTTTCAGAAAAAATTCATTTTCGTCGCACAACTTAAAACTAACGTATCTTCTTCGTTAT
This sequence comes from Artemisia tridentata subsp. tridentata, assembly GCA_021014915.2. NCBI lineage: Eukaryota > Viridiplantae > Streptophyta > Magnoliopsida > Asterales > Asteraceae > Artemisia > Artemisia tridentata. The sequence continues at coordinate 120,228,512 of CP139506.1, forward strand.
AAGTCCGTTTTAACTCATTCAATCGGCTACGTTTTCGTTATAAAGTTTATTTTCTATATTTCTAGCCTAAACTTGTCACCAAGTTACTGATTTTTCTGTGGGAGGTCGAATGGGACAGCTTCTTTTCTAAAAGTGTCAAAACACGTTTCCTAGCCTTCTAGTTATCCAACAACAACTCCCAAACTAATCCTAGCTCTTCCACCAATTTCTCAACATGTCAATAGTGATTTATCAATAAAATTAGCAATATGAAAAGTTCAATTCATTGTAAATAAATTATTCACCAAAACTAGTTTAGCTAACTTACTAGCTCATATGTCATGTTTTTAATTTTTACATCTTGTTAAGATTTATAACCAACTAGTTTATTCATGATAAAAATTTGTTTAAGACATCCCCTATTTTCGATATACGCAGCGGAATATAAGTTGGGGGTATTACTTCAGGTATCGTAGTCATGAAAATAGAAAACAACTCGAAAAGAGACTTTTTAGATAAAATTGTTATCATTCATTTATTTAAATAAGAGTTACATAATAAAGGTCCCAGCAGGAGATTTTGAAATACGTTATAAAAGTTACATTATTTGTTGAATGATAACAAAATGGACACCATTTTTATAAGAAGAAAGTCCATTGCCACTCCGTGCCAAATCAAGCTTCTAATTACCTGAGATAAAACATGCTAAAAATTCAACACAAAGGTTGAGTGAATCCATAGTGTTTAAAGTTATAATCAGTTTGAACACAAGCTAAGTAGAAAGTAATTCAGTAATATTGCAGTTTAGTATATTTGCCTTAAGTCTTATGACACGCAAAACGTTAACAGGTTTATCATCATAGTTATAAGCTAATGATGTATATTACTACATAATTAAATGAAGTAATTTTTGCCCCCAAGTAGGAGATTGCCGGTCTCTTTATTGATCTCAAATAAAGTACATTTGGTCACGTTACTGTAACACAAAGGGGTCGTCAAACCCAATAGATCTATTCACTATATTCGCGCTCACCCGAAAGTGATTAATGGTCCATGATGGGGGGTCTTTAAAGGCAACAGGTAACTTAGGCAATATTAATCAGGAAAGCATATATAAAAATACTTGTGTTCGGTTTTGTAGCATGTATCTCCCCACAAGTTTGGAAAATGTATAAAAAGTGGGACTATGAACTCACCTTTAGCAGTTTGGATGGAAAACAAATTAAATACAGTTGATAAACGTCTCCGGCACGCGACCTGAGTTGGTATGTCAAGTTTTAGTAATCGTATTCCAATATATAAGTTTTTAATATTTGTTTCATAACGTTTTGGTTGACGAATAAATAACATGAAGTCTCTTCAAAAGTTGGTGGATGATAAGATTTTATCTTATTTCATGTGTTTATGTTTATGTTTCGTCTGTTTGTTATCGAGATAAATGTATTTCATTTATTAGTTTCTATTATAAATATATTCAAAATATATTTCTAATAATAATTATAAAATGTTACGCTTTTTACCCTTATAGTTTCATATATTGATAGTTTATACCCCTGAACTTTCACAAAATGAGAATGTTTACCCCTGAACTTTCATAAAATGACAATTTTTACCCCTCAACTTTCATAAATTGACAATTTTTACCCCTCAACTTTGGTGAAATGACAATTTTTACCCTTGTAGTTTCAAAAATGACAATTTATACCCACAACTATAAGTCATTGGCAAAAATAGTCCTTGTTTTAATAACTTTGAAATATTTACACTTTTGTCCCAATAAAACTCCAACTTTCAAATTTGGCAGGTTTTACCCCTAAACTTTAGGTCGACTTTATTTTAGGTCCTAGTTATAAACTTAGTTAGAGTTTTGACAGTTTATACCCTCAAAGCATTTTATTGTTTTCATTCGACATCCTTAATTCGTTTTTACGCATTTTAAGCTTAGGAAAAAGGCACGACTTGCTACGACTCTTTTATGAACGTTATAATAAGTTTATAAACATCTTATTTACAGCTTATAAGCTCGTTATTCAAGCTTATAATGCTCGAATTAATTAAAAAGGGGCGCGCACATCAGTTTGCGATGGGCAGATTTGGGATGCGAATAAAAGTGAGGCAAAGCAATGTTTTTACGACGTTCTTGTTCCTACGATTAACTAGCTGGGTGGTCTTTAAGATGGCCAAAATCCAGATTTTATGGGGGTCGTTTGGAGGTCGAAATATTTTTCCAAAGTTGGGTGTTTGGGACAGTTTTGCGATAGGAAAAAAAAAAAGAAAAACAACTTGGTTTTTGATTTTCTAGTTCACGATACTATTTATAATGCATGTTAACATGATCATTAGCTCATCTAATCCATCTCTTAAATGTTTTAATGCCTCTTGATTAGTAATGTGAAAAAAATATAAATGGGCCGTTTTTAGTTTTGCTCGACAAAGAGAAAAAGAAAAGAAAAGTTTAGTTTTTGATCTTGTTGCTTATTAGAGATTATTTAGCATCATTTTTAAGAGTGTGCTAAAGTAAATAGAAAGGGTTAGATCACTTACTTGAATATTTAGTCGATTATGGGATATATTTGGCGAATGGTTTGGAAATTAAACACTAAAGCTTCTCCTCCTTCTAAGCCTTTCTAGGATATCTCTTTAGCTTCTAAATGGGCTGTAGGATCAGTAGAAAATGAGGGTATAGCTGGTTTTGGGTGTGTTCGAATTGTGGGGAAGAAAAAGAAAGGATTATGGGTCGATATATATAGAGAGATGGGAGTTAGGGTTTCCAAGGTGCTAAGTCACCTTGTTATAGGAATAAGGGGACATGGTGATGTAATTTAAGTCTTTTGAGGCCAAGTGTAAGGAGGGGGAAGAGGGGATATGTGTGTTTAATTCCTATCCAAGAGACTTTCCTACCATGTTTGACTTAGGGTGACAATTTCTAAGACTTGATTATGTGGATGATTTTGGTACTTAGAAGGATATATGTGGTGTAATATATACTTAGGAGTTAGTGAGGGATTAGTTTGGTTAGCTTGTAGTTTGGTTCGAACTAGGGAATTAGAAATAGGATCGAATGGTTTTATTTGTTGCACATTGGGCTATGACATGTTGTACTCTAGGGTTTAGGGAAGCAACAAGTTAGGTTTAGGGTTTTGTTTAAGTAAGTTTTAGTTAGAAATTAAATTAGGGTTTACTTATTTAGTATATATATGTCGAATTAATAAGAAAATAAAAGGAAATGGATTTGTGCTTTAAAGAGTTGTACCATAAGCTTAATAGGGTTGTACTAGGGTTTAAGTAATATAGAAAATGTACTTTTAATGTTTGGTTAAGTTATAGTATTAATTATATGTTAATTTTATTAGTTTTAAAAGTATATAAATGAAATTTTTGGTTTTTATGCATTGGATGCTTGTACTTTGGCTTGAAAGACCTGTACACTTATATTTTGTAAAAATCATATATACATTAATTAGGGTTTGTGATTTTATTACATAAAATCATAGCTTAGTGAATTTAGGGTTTGTATCGGAAGTTAAAGTGAATTTAGGGTTTCTGTGCTTTGGAAACTTGTTCCTTACTTTGAATGAGTTATACTTTAGTGTTTTAGGGTTTAGTTATTCATAATTATAGTTATAGTAATTTAGGGTTTCATAGAAACTTTAATAGATAAGAAATATTTAGTTGGTACTTTTATTATTCGTATGTTAACGAATTATCGTAAAGTGGCAAATGGTATATCGTAGGATTTTATACTTGACATATGGAAATGTTTATATGAAATAAACATTAAGTATGTTGATGTTGATCTGCGTGTGAGCACGTTTATCGAGGATGTGAGTTACGTCACATTAGATAGTAGTCATGATCAGATAATTATATATATATATATATATATATATATATATATATATATATATATATATATATATATATATATATATATACGTAAAAAAAGGATAAGTATTCTTTATTAGAATTGTTTATTACAAGGTGGAATTTTACCAGTGGTTACAATCATTAGTTGTAATCTCCATGTGGTTATAAGGTTTCACAAACATGTACAAAGTGATAAACAAGTATATGCAACTTGAGACTAACATCATTATATGAAGAGTATGAAATTTATCAAGATCAAGTGTTACTTACTTAGGGAGATTAGTATGATGAGGAAGTAATTTACTTGATTAACCTAAGATTAGTGCTTCTAAACCCTTAAAAGTATGTCCTAATGATACTTGAACTTAACCAAACAAGTTTTCTTCTTTCCCTTGCTTCCTTGGGTGGATCGAATTGTATGAGTGAGTGAGTGGTGATGTTTTTTTTTTTTTTTTTTTTTTTTTTTTTTTTTTTTTTTTTTTTCTTTAGCTAGTTACTAAAGATTTGCTTGTATATATACTAGAGGAATTTCAAACTTTTAATAGTGAGTCAAAAATATCCATGGCTAGGTGTTGATGGTTGTGGCCGATTGGGGGCTAGGAGGGGGGACAAAGTTGTAGTCAAGCCACCATTTAATCTTTTACACCTCCATGTTTTAGGGTAAGATGTTCAGTAATTAATTGTAGTATAAAACTTGTCTAGTAATTATTATAGAGCAAGAGGGGGGGGGGCACGTGGGTGAAATTAGGAGTAGAAGAGTTAATTTGGTACAAAAGTGTATATATTGTATGTATTGGGTATTAAAAATAGGTATTGGTTATCGGTTTGGTGATTAACGTAAGTTATACGTAATTAAACGTAAGGAATAAAGAAATTACATTAGGCGTAAGGAAATATTTTTGGAACTTTGGTAACAATTTAGGAAGTATAAAAATGAGTTAAAATAATTGTTAGGAGTATTGGGCATATCGGGTGTTTATTTAAATCGCGAATAGTGTTTGTTAAATTAACAATCGTAAGTAAATAAAGAAAAGGGAATTGTCTTAGGGATTAGAATTTTGAACCAGAGTAGGAGCAAGGTGTTGGAATGTTGTGGACTAAATATAGCCTACAGTCCTAGTGCACTTGAAAAGTATTCTTAATTTTACGCTGATTCAAGTAAAAAGTTATACGTAAATTGTTTTCAAATAATTGTCAAGATAAGTAATTTGAGTTTATTGAATAGTATTGACCTGTAAAATAGCAGGTTGTCATAGTCTACCACCCATAAAATGAATCTCGTCCGCAAGATTCAGTCAGTGTTGGTCGTTGAAGTGTTGTTAGTGAAGAGATGCGGATACTTTTGACGGATCTGGTCTTCTCGTTCCCAAGTGAACTCAGGACCACGTTGAGAATTCCAGCGAACCTTGACGGTAGGAATTCTACTATGTTTCAATTGCTTAACATTACAATCCATAATTTCTACCGGCCCTTCGATAAAGTAAGTTTGTCATCGAGTTGAATTTCTCCTAACAGAATGATAAGGGATTTGTCGGATAAACACTTCTTAAGGTTGGGAACATGGAATGTATTGTGCACACTACTGAGCTCTGGTGGAAGTTCAAGTCTATAAGCTACTCGACCGATTCTAGCTAGAATCTTAAATGATCCATTGTATCTCGGGTTTAACTTCTCGTGTTTTTCGAACCGTATCACGCCTTTCCAAGGCAAGACTTTCAGCATAACTCGTTCTCTAACTTGAAACCCTAATGGTTTGCGACTTAGGAAACCTAATTCCAATGACTTGCGTCATGTACCGACATAGCTTTTCTATAGTTCTCTTCTCGCTTGTAACTAATTCTTGATCTGTACGATTTTCTTCTGTTATTTCACGAATAAGTCCTAGACTAGTGAGTTGGGTTTTTCCGATTTCGGCCTGACAATAGGTGATTGGTACTTCGATCATAGGGTGCCTCAAAGGGTGCAGTTTTTATACTCGTGTGATGACTATCGTTGAAAGTGAAATCTGTCTATGTCAAAAGACTACCCTAAGCAATTCAAAGTTGATCATACGGCGCTGGGCATGTTCTATATTGTTTGGATAGTTCTCTTTCTATGTTCATTGGTCTGAGGATAGTAGATCGTGCTTATACCTAATTAGGTTTAAAAAAAAAAAATCTTAAAGGGGTTGCCTGAAGTTTGAGGGGTATCGACTACCTTTTATTAGGAGTATTTGAAAATGGTACAACATGTCTCGTGACTAATTCTACAATGATAAGTTCGTCGGAAGGGGCGTTATCGGAAGGATAAGGCTATGGTAACAGTTTTGATTCCTCGTGTTTTGTTCTAACTGATGTCACGATATGAGTCTCTCTTCGCCTAAGGTTCTTAGTCTTCATTACTAAGGTTTTACTGTTTAATAGTGTTTCTCTATATTTCCTTCATCGAAATTTTTCATGTTACTGTTTGTCAATCACAAGATCCTAAATGTATTAAGTGTTTTAGTACGGTGGGTTGATTTTCAAATTTTGACTCGATATTGAGTGTTTTGTTTGAAATCTTTCTCTGAATAATGAATTTACAAGTTTGAACAAACGACTTCTTAAGTACTCTCTTTCTTGATGGTTCAAAATTTAGTAGTTATGCAAGATTGGATTGTTTTCAAATATCTCCCAAGGTTTTATAGTCGGGTTTTCAACATGATGTGCATTGGAATGTTTAGCAAGGATTGATGTTATACTTTTCTTAACGTACAATAGTGTTGTTAAAGGTTGACCAAAAGGGATTTACTCGTCAAAATAGGTACTTCAGTAAAATATTTTTGATGCGTGGTTTTGCGACCTTACAACAGGTTTTACCTCTCGAGGGATCTCAAGAGGCTTGCAATCCCCACCAGGCAGTGTACCTGACCGATGTAGTATAGTGTAGTGGCAAGTACCGGGGGATTGATCGTTCTCTAGGGGAATAGTGTCGTTAGGATTGAAAAACTACTCTAATAGGTCTAAGGGTGAGGGAAGATTCTTTTTGTATTTTTATAATTTTTTATGAAAGCAAGTAAAATCTCGGGTTTGAAGGAGTGGGCGGAATTAGTTGCTAGTCAACTAACCCAAATAACTACAATTGCAAATAAAATAAAATAACTGAAAATGAAAAGGTTGTGGAACTTATATGGAGAGAAATGTGTTTACTTAGATTTCCTTACTCTCTAACTATCTTTTACCTATTGATTAGTGTGTATTAATTGCGTGGATGACGGGTGTATTCCTTAATACCAATCGTGGGGTGGCGTAAGTACTTCCCCAACTCTATAAGCTCCTACTTCACTCCTATGTCGAGCCGGCTAAGAAGCTCCTAACATGGGATCACTAGAATTCGCTCATGCATTAAATACAACCATAAAAACCTTAGTACGCATTGGTTCATGTTTCTTAAGACGTTCAAGCAAGTTACCGTATAGGAGGTTAGCCAGTTTTCTTAAGCCTAACATCGATAAACAATCATCCAATACAATTGATAACATACCAACAACCAATAATCAATAGTTAGGTTTCATTAGATCTAAGCAAACACAAGATAAATCTAGCCTAACATATTAATTAAAAGACAAGAACAAGATATAATCAAACAACACATAGACATATTGAATGATTAATTGATTACTTATCTTCAATTAAACATGGGAGATCCAAGGGTATAAAACCCTTAAAAATGGCAGAAAATTCGTCTTAGGGTTTCTCCTCACAAAGTTGCACACTAATGACTAAAAATTGCAAAACTATATATAGAATTTAGGGGCTGACGGCGTCACGTTGTAGGAGGTGACGCCGTCACCTCGCCGCGGCTAGGGTTCCCGGATGGTCTTCCTGACACCGTCCCTCTTTAATCCTCTAAAATCCACTCTGGCGCGTCAAGGGTTGACGCTGTCACAATTGTGCTTGACGCCGTCTCTCTTTAACTTAAACCGTGACGGCCTTGATCACCTTAAAGGGTGACGCCGTCAGACTTCCATTGTAAAACTTTCTTGCGCGTCATGTGTATTTGTCATATCCACCTCTTTTGCCAAGCCGTGATGCCGTCAGGAGCAATCCTTGACGCCGTCACGTGTACTTTTCCAGCAGCTTTGGAGACTTTGTCGTTTTCTTCACTTTTATGCTCCAAAAACGTCCAAAATGCTTCCTTTTCCATATTTCTTCTCCAAAGTACCTAAAATGACAAAAGGAACGATTTAGGGCAATATTTGATCAAATAAATACGATTTAGGGCTTAAATGACCCCCTAAAAGCGGTACACTTTTCGCTTCATCAAATACCCTTACACTTGAGATTTGCTTGTCCTCAAGCAAATGCGCTTTTATTCTAATCAAAATACAAGTTAGGGGTCATTTAACGCTAATATAAAAGTAATTACAACAAATAGTCGTTCCACTTTAATCATAATAAGCACGGAGATTACAAACTAGCACCTCACAAGTAGTGTTTAGATACTCACATCTCTCAGGTGTCATAAAAGTATATCTCATAAATGAAAATGGATAATATCTCACACAACCTGTCATAGCAAATAGATTACCATAGGCTTGGGAAAGGGTCAAAAACCTCCTCCACTAGGCGTAAGCACCTAAGATAAACTATCAAAGAGGGCTTTTAAACGGGTTGTAACGTTAGGTGTAGGGATATGATAAACACGGTTTTGTTGGATAAGGGATATTTTACTGGTGGCGAGTGATGAACTCAAATAAGTACATTTTATTACTATCATTTATCCTAATTATTTGACTTTTTTTTATTATATTATGTATGAGGATTGATACTTAATCGTTTACTTTTGTAATTCTCAGGTAAAAACAAGCATTTGGTGAAACTTAGCGATTTTGGACTAATTATGGAGCAAAACATGCAAGAAGTTAAGAGTCTACTGAAATGGACAAGATCAAGACGAATCTGCTCCAGATGCGCCGCATCTCACTCATTACATACGGCGCATCACTATCAAGATTTCACCAGATACGATCCAAGATACAAGAGGACATGCGCCGCATCTACTTATGGAGTTACGCCGCATCTTCTGGTGGTGTACGAATATTTCTGAATATTATAATCTTGGACCCCACGCGAAGTTAAGTCAATGCGCCGCATCTACTTACTAGATGCGCCGCATCTTACCCTCAGACAGAAACTATAAATACCCCAAAGACCAGACGAATTAAGAGTTCCAAAAGTTCGACAGGAAACCGAAGTACAGAAACCCTAGGACGAATTCAGTCAAGGCAGCAACACAAGACACACCCAAACGAAGATACAAGAGCTGTAAGAAGGTGCTGCATGTGTTTAATTCATTAAGTAGTTTTATTTTATTGTGTTAGTAAACTTTAATTCATCAAGATTGGTGGCTTGTGTAATGTGACAACGGAAAGATTGCACTCCCTTAAAACTGCTTTCTCATTAATTAAAGTTTATATGTTGATGTCTTTGGTGACTTTTATTAGTGCATTGATAACCTCTGTGTCTAGCTGAGCGTTGATCGGGTCGCCATGCCTCTGCCATCGCCTATTTATTAGATCGCCTATGCATTCTATCGACTGTAGAAAAGTAGGAAGAAAGATAAATAGGATAGTCATAAGTAATCATTAAGGGTTTACTCGCCGATAAGATTAGAACCAACGAGAAAGGACTTAATCTCGGTGCGTTGCATCGAACTATACACTTCATATAAAACTAGCAATAAAACAAGTGACAAACTACTTATCTATCAGGACAGCCTTCTTATTGTCTCGAGTATTTATCTGTGTACGTGTGTGCTATTCGCTGATTCGTGCCTATTGGTTTAGTTTATTATTTAATTGCAACCAAATCGTGCCAGTCTCTCAGGCTGAACCCCCTTGCGTTAGATTAGGTTGTATAGCTAACTTAATATATTAAAATACTGATTAGAATAACTAGATAATACGTTCCACTCTTAGTGATCGACACTCTACTTACCATTATATTCATACTGATCGGGTACACTGCTCGTTAAGTGTGTGTGTTATTGATAAGTCGGCTAAATATAAATTTAAAACTTGAGTAGGCATTAATACTGCTAAACCGCAACGACACATCGCACCGCATCAAGTTTTTGGCGCCGTTGCCGGGGAGTGAATTGTTATTATCTGTTAATTTGATTAGTATTTTAATTAGGTTTTTAATTTTTTTTATCTAACCGCTAATTCTGTTGTGTATTAGATTAATTTGCATTCATTGTAATATTTTGCGTATTTTCTGTTTTCGTGTGTTATTTGTTTGCTTTTATTTGTGTTTATTTTCGTGTGTTTTATTTGTTTTTAATTTTTCGTATTTTTTGTGTTCTGCTATCTTTGTACTGAGCTAAATCAAACGATACGGCACATCTAATTTCTCAGATACGACGTATTGCGTTTAATTTTTATTAAATACAACGCGTTTAATTAATTCGATACGACGCATCTTTTCCCCAAGATACGGCGTATCTGTTTTTGATAAAAAAAATTTCTAAACGTTAACGCCATACGACGCATCTGCCTTAGCAGATACGGCGTATCTATTATTTTAATTAAAAACAGTTTTCGAATTATTAAACATATACGGCGTATCGATTTTTATCGATACGGCGCATCTTCTGAATCAAAAATCTTATATTTTGAAACGTAACGAAGATACGGCGCATTAACTTTTGTTAATACGACGCATTTAATTTTAATAAGTATATCGATTTTTGATAATTAAAATTGATACGGCGCATTCGATTTTCAAAGCTGCGTATCTATTTAATGAATAAAGTCTGATTAAATTTTAACGATTACAAGATACGGCGTATCCAACTTTTTGGATACGGCGCATCGTCTGCAGATATCAATTATTTTTATTCTTATATCCGTTTTTATATTCATTAATTTCTTTTATAGCGAACAAATCCTGCTGATGATTTTACTTGTGATGACAGATTTTGCTATGGAAGATATGTCGAAGAACGGATATCTTGCTATGGAGCCCTTGCTTTCGAACTCATCCATGGGAGTTTATGATAATGTCAACTTCAATGTACTCGAGATTGATACGGATTTATTCTCTTGGGAGACCCCTCTTGAAGCTGCTTTTAAGGAATTCATGCGTTTATGCAACATTGACAAAGGGGTATTCTCTTATGATGTATTTGTGAGGTACACTGGAGATGAACTGTTGCTCTTATGGCCTATCATTGAATCCAAAGGATTGAACTGGACTACTATCGAAGAAGATGATGGGAAATTCTATCTTGCATACATGGACTCAAGCAACAAAAGCTGTGGTGGAGGCAATACCCAAATCTCTTACATGCCTTATTCCGAACAGTACTGGGGATTAAATGAGAACTATCTGGACGATGAAAGAATTTATGCTGTGGCGGAGTTACTATTTCATGGCAAGTTGGTAAGATTGATGGACCTCTCCCTCAATGATTGGCTTGAACTTAAATATGGTAGTCCGAAATTTGCCCCTGCAAATGAAGTTAAGCGGATTATGACTTCATGGTTGACACGTAGTTTTAAGGAGCAATTTAACGAGTTCATGGAGATAAGGAGGAGCATGATTGGAAAAGCTTGCTTTGACGTTGACCATGATCCTAACGATATTGATTTTTCAGAGTGGTTGGCTAGTAAGTTTAATAACCATAAGAGTATGGATCGAGCTACTAAGGATGCATTATGGGTATATTGGATGAGAGGAGAAGACGAAGAAGTAGAGAGCGACTATGGGTCGTCACTTCATGATTCAACAGTCAATGAGGGCATTGAAGAATTATTCAGAATTGACATTGACGTGTTCGATTATGAGACACCCTTGTGCAAGCAATTCAAGGAATTTAACTACCTTCTTCAAGTCGACAATGATGTGCTAACTGGAGATCTACCAGGATTTAAGACTTATGACGATTTCAAAAACACCTGGTACTACGAATGGAATGACCAAGTACCATGGGTTTGGGATAAACCATGGGAATTTGAGCACATTAATCACACCTGTACACCTTTCGTTTTCAAGGATGGGAGTAGTGTTTGGCCGACCTGTGATTATAAGAGTGACGGAACCTGTAATGGGGGAAGTATTATTGGGATGAAACGGGTTGGAAAAGATGTAACCTTTGAAGATTATGAGTGGTACGATAATGTTGAAGACTGCCCACAAAAAGCGGAGGCTTTGCAAGAAAAGGGTAGAATTGAATACTTGAAAGGACTTAAGGGAACATCGGACACTACTTTCTGGGAATGGGTGCATGAACAATTTGATGATTACACGAAGCTTAGTCGACGGCTACAATGGGAATTGGAAAGAGAATGGGAGGCAATTCAAGATGATTGCAATGAGTCATTAATTGATGAATTAGATGACTATTTGATTAAGGATCCTTATTTTAAGTTTGTTGATAAAGACGAGGAAGAGTTCACCAAAAGAAAGTTTCAACTACTTGGGATTCCTTATAATGAGCCACCCATGATTATTTCCGAAAAATTCAAAATCATCAAATATTCTTTGAGTCCAGATGAAGAATATGTTGCGGCAAAGACCAAGAGTTATACTAGACTTAGTCGCACGGAAGAAAACGTCGCAAAGCTATACGGGAACGTCTTTCGGATGAAGGAAGAAGGATGGACCGTGACAAGGACTAAATGATGAGCTGAACGTGAGTCTAACTTGAAGACTCTGGAATAAAGACAAGTGATGGCCGGGAGACAACCCGGAGAAATTTTTATTATTCTGTTTTGTGTCGAGTCAGTCAGGCCGCAGAGGATACGGCGCATCTCAACTCTGAGATGCGACGCATCTCCTGCAATGGTCATATCTTTATTTTTCTGCATTTTTTATTTTCGACTTTAAAACTTTTTATCAGTTTATTTCAATGCGGCGCATCCCTGGTTAAGGATGCGGCGCATCTTCTATTCTGATCCGTATTTATTCTAGGCTCGATACGGCGTATCTTCTTCCATAAGATACGGCGCATCGACTGACCTGATGATTTTCATTTTAAATTTTTATGTTTTATTTTTTATCTAACTACTAATGTGTTATGCAAGTTGAACCTTTCTTAACTTAGGTGTGTTTTTAAAGTGTTGGTGGTATTATAGATTCCTGCATCTCCTGTGGATACATCCAATATGAAGCTTGAACGTTCTCATCCACAAGAAAGATGATTTTTGCTCTTATACAAATGGAGGATCATACCGAGCAAATCTCAGGGGAGTTTTTCTGTTCTAATTCTTTTATTTTCCAGTTTTTAACCTTTTATACAAACAACGAGGACGTTGTTTAACTTAAGTGGGGGGATTGGAGAATTAGAACACTTAACACTTACTTGTCCTAAACTTTTCAAAATATGCTTAAAATGTGCTTAATATATCAAAACTAAAATTTTTTTAGCATGTTTTTGTTTAAAGTCTAAGTTGCATTGCTGCACACATGACGTTATTTTCAAAAATTGTGATTTTTTTCAAAATTCACAAATCTATGAGTGTGCCGGTGACTTGTAAACTTTAGAACTTGGCTTGTATACTATTCGAGACCACCATAATGAGTATTATTTATATAATTGGAATGACTTGTCTAAATTGGTAAATTTCTAGGATTACACCCAAATAGCCTTATATGTTATGTGTTATTAGCTAACTACACTGGTTAGTTAACCCCCGTATAAACCCTTTTGTTACTCTCATTTTTAGAGTAAGATACCCCTAGAAAAACACTCAGAGCCATTCCTTTCGTTTCTTACACCTTTGTTAAAATGTTTCGTTACACCCTTACACCTTAGCCAACCCTGTAGATTAGAATCCGTGGTTGGTTAATTGCTATAGGCAAAGTGTGTTTCCTTACATTACCTGTGTTCGCGTGCGTAATTCATTATCTATGGTTAGGTTGGGAAATTGCACAATGCAATTGGAGTGAAAGTAAATATTGTATATCTTTGAGTTTATTTTTTGTGTGTTTACTACTTTCACTATTACCGTTATTTCTGAAGTCATGAAAAGTATGGAAAAATTATCCAGAATTATCATTATAGTGATGTGGTGAAATTTTACACATCTATGTTTATGTTTATTAAAAAAAAAAAAAAAAAAAAAAAAAAAAATCGAAAAAATGAGAAAAGAAAAAGAAAAAAAGAAGAAAGTTGGATGTTTGTTTTAACCAACGATGTAAAGTTTTGTATTAAGTGGTCGATATCACCACTAATTGTTGTATATTATATCTATGGATTGAATGGGAGTTGGCAGTTATGGGAACGCCAACTAAGGTTTATTCTTTGATTAAGATCTTGTTGAGTATAATTCGTGTCTACCTAAAGCGTGAGTTATTCTATGATATGAGTCTTATTCATGGGATGGTTGGGATAGTGATTAACCACACTTAGGATTTTAATTTATTTGTTTTGTTTATTTTTATTTTACACCAATTTGTATCCCAAATATTATCCATACCCTATATTATTCTTGATCCAAACCTTTGATTTATTGAGATTAGGGATTTGAGCAATCTTAAGTATCGTAGTCGTGGATTCGACTATGTATTTATGATTTTGTCGCCCTTTTTGATATAATATTATTGGTAAAGATTACTTGGTCCTATCTTTAGCCTATTCGAGTTAAGGATTTGAGCAATTGCAAGTATCGTGTTCGTGGATTCGATCATGTATTTGTGATTTTGTCGCCTTTTCTGGAATTTGAGATCGATAGAGATTAAGGAGAATAATTAACCCTTTAAGCCTCAAAACCCTTTTTACCGCTTTAGACTTGTTATTCCTTGGCTTTAGTGGGGGAGATGTGTATACTTGCCAAGCTTATGATAGAATATTCGTCACAACTGGACAGTTAAACGATTAGATTTGCTTTTATCAAATTATTTTATTTAACTTCTAATTCGTTAAGTGTTTGGTTGTGTGATTATGGCAAAAATGAATACATGCTTAAATATAAAAATAAATCCTAATATCTTTTAGGATACATTTTCATAAGATTAATTCTAAGGTTTACTTGGGGACAAGTAAAGTTCAAGTGGGGGGATATTTGATGAACTCAAATAAGTACATTTTATTACTATCATTTATCCTAATTATTTGACTTGTTTTATTATATTATGTATGAGGATTGATACTTAATCGTTTACTTTTGTAATTCTCAGGTAAAAACAAGCATTTGGTGAAACTTAGCGATTTTGGACTAATTATGGAGCAAAACATGCAAGAAGTTAAGAGTCTACTGAAATGGACAAGATCAAGACGAATCTGCTCCAGATGCGCCGCATCTCACTCATTACATACGGCGCATCACTATCAAGATTTCACCAGATACGATCCAAGATACAAGAGGACATGCGCCGCATCTACTTATGGAGTTACGCCGCATCTTCTGGCGGTGTACGAATATTCCTGAATATTATAATCTTGGACCCCACGCGAAGTTAAGTCAATGCGCCGCATCTACTTACTAGATGCGCCGCATCTTACCCTCAGATAGAAACTATAAATACCCCAAAGACCAGACGAATTAAGAGTTCCAAAAGTTCGACAGGAAACCGAAGTACAGAAACCCTAGGACGAATTCAGTCAAGGCAGCAGCACAAGACACACCCAAACGAAGATACAAGAGCTGTAAGAAGGTGCTGCATGTGTTTAATTCATTAATTAGTTTTGTTTTATTGTGTTAGTAAACTTTAATTCTTCAAGATTGGTGGCTTGTGTAATGTGACAACGGAAAGATTGCACTCCCTTAAAACTGCTTTCTCATTAATTAAAGTTTATATGTTGATGTCTTTGGTGACTTTTATTAGTGCATTGATAACCTCTGTGTCTAGCTGAGCGTTGATCGGGTCGCCATGCCTCTGCCCTCGCCTATTTATTAGATCGCCTATGCATTCTATCGTCTGTAGAAAAGTAGGAAGAGAGATAAATAGGATAGTCATAAGTAATCATTAAGGGTTTACTCGCCGATAAGATTAGAACCAACGAGAAAGGACTTAATCTCGGTGCGTTGCATCGAACTATACACTTCATATAAAACTAGCAATAAAACAAGTGACAAACTACTTATCTATCAGGACAGCCTTCTTATTGTCTCGAGTATTTATCTGTGTACGTGTGTGCTATTCGCTGATTCGTGCCTATTGGTTTAGTTTATTATTTAATTGCAACCAAATCGTGCCAGTCTCTCAGGCTGAACCCCCTTGCGTTAGATTAGGTTGTATAGCTAACTTAATATATTAAAATACTGATTAGAATAACTAGATAATACGTTCCACTCTTAGTGATCGACACTCTACTTACCATTATATTCATACTGACCGGGTACACTGCTCGTTAAGTGTGTGTGTTATTGATAAGTCGGCTAAATATAAATTTAAAACTTGAGTAGGCATTAATACTGCTAAACCGCAACGACACATCGCACCGCATCAGCGAGTTAAAGATCTTGATTAATTACATGTACAATATGGCGTTGCTAAGCCAAGACTAGACTCGACTTAAGCTAAAAACAAAATAACAAAAACATAAAATAAACATAAAATGAAACGGGATGGTAGTCCGTATGTTTTTTTCTACTTTTCTTTTTCTCATTTTTTTGTATTTTTCTTGGATTTTTCGATTTTTTTTTTTTTTTTTTTTTTTTTTTTTTTTTTTTTTTTTTTTCATACACTCTTGCCCTACCATCCAAAATAATACATCGTAGGGGCGTCGCATTCCCCTTACACTTGAACTTTTACATAACTTTACAAATAACTATTCTAATGACTCGAATTAAGATAATCGAAACACTTGTAGTACTTTTAAAATATTTAGCACATATGGGGGTAATAATGTTGTTCTTCCCCATTACTCCATTACAAGGATATGACTCGACTTAGCAACCATGTAATCAATTAGATAATTAACTTGGGGTTTAAACAAATGTTGTAACAATAATGCACTAAAGATGAGTGCATACAAGGTAGGCTAAGGCGATTTGGGTGTACATTTAAGTGGGGTGTAAACAAATTCTTACTTTAAGTAAAATGCTTAAAGTTAGAAACGAAAAGATAGGCTCTGAGGGGTGTACTAGGGGTATCGTGTACTAAAAATGAGTACAACGCAAAGGGTGTGGGAGAATTACTTGACCAATGTAGCCAATGTAATTATAACAAAAACACAGGTGTAAAACAATGGGTTAATCCTAATGCCTCTTATCATGTAGTAAATCTAACTACACGAATGTAGTCTCACTTGTGGCCTCAAAATGGTCCTAACGCAAGTTCTAGAATCTAAGTGCTACCGGTACACACATCATAGCATAAATGTTTTTCCTACCAATTCTAGGGGCGAACCTCACATATTTGGGGGTGGAAAATTTTTTTAGTGGTACGGTTTTGTGCTAGTCAAATAACTCCTATCCGTGAGACGCTCATTAAGACCAAAGTTTCACTCCTATATGTTGTAAAAAAATTTAAATTTGGCACTAAAATTGCCTTAACAGGTATTTCTCTCAGTTTTATTACACATCTACCATTAAACAAACAAAAATCAAGTGCAATAGCATTCTCTAAGGTATCGTACTTTACCCCCCCCCCCCCCCCCTTACACTTAAGATGAACATTGTCCCCAATGTTCAAATAACAAGATGTAAAAGTAAATAAGGTAAAAGACTGAAATCAAATACTCCCCTGATTCGCTCGGTGGATAATGTGGCAACATGGTTAGATCTTCTTCCAAGGTAATGTTGAAGCTTCAAGATTAAAGCAGCGCCAAAAGCTAGATTCCACATACATCTCCTTGTCCAAAATAACCTGTTAAACCTGAGAAAACAAACACGAAAACCTGCATAACATCGGCGGGATAAATCTGTATAAGGATATAATGCTTGTGGAATGATTATTTTGCAGATTCCTGGAGTTTATAAGTTAGAGATTTAATAAAAACTTTTTATGATTCCGGTAGAAAAACAAAACTTTCAAAAATTTCAGAAAATTAAAACATGACGCCGTCAGGTTGTAAGGCCTGACGCCGTCAGAAATGATCTGACAGAATTCTCATGTTAAGTTTTCGGAAAATTTCTGGAAAAACCTATACCTTACTTCCTAGAATTCCTGCAAAACTTCATTATGACTCGATACAAGCATTTGACTCAAACAATTACTAATATGTATGTTAATTTAATATTGTTATGATTCATGTTCATTTGTTCTAATAAACCGATTTGGATTTCCCTTACACTTATCTTTTGCAAAATACCTTTATATGTAGTTAAGACGAAGTTAAAAACAAGATAAAGCATTTTCACAATTTAGTTTTGAACATGAATCAATAATAATAAAAATTAAACATACATACGGAAGCAAATAAATTCAAACAAACAAATAAATAAACACACAAAGCAAATAAAGCTTGGGTTGCCTCCCAAGAAGCGCTTTTCTTTATTAACGAGTCTTGTAGCTAGACTCAAAGTCACGTACATTACGTGATTCCATCATTGGTCACGGTTTCTAGGCCATTCTCATGTCCGGTTTTATATTCTGGTCCTAATTTCAGACAATCCTTCTAGAAACCGGATATCCTTTCCATAACATAGTCTACTCCTTTACTTCTATCTTCATCATTCCTATAGTAGACCGCTTGCTTAAGCTCCTTCTCAACATTTGACAAGTGTTGGAATTGCTCTATCTTATATGGCATTTGGTAGTTTACCTCATCGGTCTCATCCTTAAATCTAACTATCCCTAAGGAAGGTTCATAAGTCATTCTAGAGACCTCAACAAATGGTTTTCCAAAAACTACTTGAGTTAAGCATGCATCGACCATTGGGCGGATATCTTCTACAATTACAAAGTCGGTGACATAGGTGAAGTTTCCTACATAAACCGGTAATCCCTTAACTCTTCCCGTGAAGTTACTCATCCAACCCTTATCAGGGAACATCCTATACCCAAGTTGATTTTTCATTATTAAGTTGTAGTGGGCTCTAGTCATGATGTTTATGGGTGATCTAAAGTCGATGTAAGCTTTCCACACATGCAAATGTCCGATGTTGCATGGTATGTTGAGATTAGAAGGGTCGCCTATTTTTATAATTGGTCTACCTAGGAAGTATGGTGTCTCGGGGTCATCAAATAAGTCTGTATGATATGCGCGCTCTTCCTTAGGGGGTAGCCTATTGAAGTAGTCCTCATCATCATCTACTTCTTCAATCTCACTTTTCCTAACTTCTTTATCAACCTCGACTTTCTTAACCTCATCCTCAGGTTCACTATTATCCTCATTCCTATCAATTGGTTTAATAGTGACAATGTTGACGAAGTGGACGTGTTTGGATGAAGAGGGGTCTTTTACTTGGGGTCCGCTATTTGTGTTCCTAGCGTCCTTATGTGGAGGTGATAGCACTTGGTTATTGAGGGCTTTCAATAAGTTGTCAATTTTATTGGTCATCTCCGTTTGTTGTTGATTGAATTCGGATTCAAACTTGGCCAAACGAGCTTCTTGAGATGCCATAAATTGGGACATCAATCCTTCAAAGTTATTGGTACTACCATTGCTGGAAGGATTGTTGTTGAAAGTACGGTTTGAGTTGGAATCGCTTGATTGGAAACGATTAGGTGGGTTGGAAGAATTGGTTTGTTGTGCGTTTTGGTTTTGTTTCCACCTAAGGTTTGGGTGATTTTTCCATGAGGGGTTGTATGAATCACCGTAGGGGTTTGGCTCGGGTTTGAAAGTGTACCACTTGTCTCTCGCTCCGTCGGTAAGCGAGGATGCGTAGTCTGCAAAAGCTTGTTCGGGGAGTTCCACGCAATCACGAGTGTCGTGGGGACCACTACATAATTCACATGAAGAAGTGATTTTGTTCACTTGGCTTGAAGGTTTAGGAGCCTTGTAGGATTTCATAAGAAACTTGACTTGGTCTTCAAGTTCTATGATCCTACGGTCGGAAGTGCTTGAATTGTTCGAAGGCAAAGATATTGCCTTGACCGTTTTATTCAAATCACGGGGATCACTCCAACTTTCGTTGTCATAAAGAGCAAGATCTTCCAGGAGAGCCCATGATTGTTCCGCACTTAGATCACGTAGCTTACCACCGGCCGATTGGTCAATGGTTTGCCTCGTGGAGAGATTGATATGGTCATAGAAGATTTGGACTTGGAGCCAAAGTTCTATGCTATGGTGAGGGACTTTTTGGAGTAAGTCCTTGAATCGAGTCCATGCCTCGTAGAGGGTTTCGCCTTGACGTTGTTGGAACATCAAGATATCATTCCTTAGCTTGGTAGTTCTTCCTGGTGGGAAAAACTGAGCGAGGAAACGAGTGGTGAGATCATCCCAAGAGGTGATGGATCCTGCGGGTAGACGCTCTAGCCATTGACTAGCTTGGTCCCGCAGAGAGAATTGAAAGAGACGTAGTCGGGTCGTCTTTCGAGTGGCAACATCAAGGTCTATGGAATCAACGATTTTGAGAAAGTCCTTGAGATGTTGATTAGGATCTTCGGAACGAAGTCCATGGAATGCGCATCCGCTTTGCACCAACCGGATGGTGTCGGATCGCAAGGGAGTGACATTGGCTCCTTGAGTGAGCTCAATGGTGTTTCGATAGCCATGGTGGCTAGGACGGGAGTAGTCTCCTAAGGTACGGGCTCTAGAAGGTGGGTGTTGTTGTGGTGGTGGGTTGTTGGGATCAAGGATATTACCACCTTCCATGATGTCGGATGGTAATGGTTACGAACAAAGAAACGAAGAAAAAAAAAATAGACTAAAGAAAACCTAGAAAAATAAAAATAAAAATCTCACTAGAAAGGAATCTAGTAAGTAGACCTAATAAAATAAAAATTCAACCTAAACAATAACTATTCCTCGGCAGCGGCGCCAAAAACTTGATGCGTGGTTTTGCGACCTTACAACAGGTTTTACCTCTCGAGGGATCTCAAGAGGCTTGCAATCCCCACCAGGCAGTGTACCTGACCGATGTAGTATAGTGTAGTGGCAAGTACCGGGGGATTGATCGTTCTCTAGGGGAATAGTGTCGTTAGGATTGAAAAACTACTCTAATAGGTCTAAGGGTGAGGGAAGATTCTTTTTGTATTTTTATAATTTTTTATGAAAGCAAGTAAAATCTCGGGTTTGAAGGAGTGGGCGGAATTAGTTGCTAGTCAACTAACCCAAATAACTACAATTGCAAATAAAATAAAATAACTGAAAATGAAAAGGTTGTGGAACTTATATGGAGAGAAATGTGTTTACTTAGATTTCCTTACTCCCTAACTATCTTTTACCGATTGATTAGTGTGTATTAATTGCGTGGATGACGGGTGTATTCCTTAATACCAATCGTGGGGTGGCGTACGTACTTCCCCAACTCTATAAGCTCCTACTTCACTCCTATGTCGAGCCGGCTAAGAAGCTCCTAACATGGGATCACTAGAATTCGCTCATGCATTAAATACAACCATAAAAACCTTAGTTCGCATTGGTTCATGTTTCTTAAGACGTTCAAGCAAGTTACCGTATAGGAGGTTAGCCAGTTTTCCTAAGCCTAACATCGATAAACATTCATCCAATACAATTGATAACACACCGACAACCAATAATCAATAGTTAGGTTTCATTAGATCTAAGCAAACACAAGATAAATCTAGCCTAACATGTTAATTAAAAGACAAGAACAAGATATAATCAAACAACACATAGACATATTGAATGATTAATTGATTACTTATCTTCAATTAAACATGGGAGATCCAAGCGTATAAAACCCTTAAAAATGGCAGAAAATTCGTCTTAGGGTTTCTCATCACAAAGTTGCACACTAATGACTAAAAATTGCAAAACTATATATAGAATTTAGGGGCTGACTGCGTCACGTTGTAGGAGGTGACGCCGTCACCTCGCCGCGGCTAGGGTTCCCGGATGGTCTTCCTGACGCCGTCCCTCTTTAATCCTCCAAAATCCACTCTGGCGCGTCAAGGGTTGACGCCGTCACAATTGTGCTTGACGCCGTCTCTCTTTAACTTAAACCGTGACAGCCTTGATCACCTTAAAGGGTGACGCCGTCAGACTTCCATTGTAAAACTTTCTGGCGCGTCATGTGTATTTGTCATATCCACCTCTTTTGCCAAGCCGTGACGCCGTCAGAAGCAATCCTTGACGCCGTCACGTGTACTTTTCCAGCAGCTTTGGAGACTTTGTCGTTTTCTTCACTTTTATGCTCCAAAAACATTCAAAATGCTTCCTTTTCCAGATTTCTTCTCCAAAGTACCTAAAATGACAAAAGGAACGATTTAGGGCAATATTTGATCAAATAAATACAATTTAGGGCTTAAATGACCCCCTAAAAGCGGTACACTTTTCGCTTCATCAATTTTCCTACAAGGTATATGATTTGTATAAAAGCATTTTAAAGAAAATCCATTTGAAGTGAAAGTGTTAAAAAGGATGAAATAGTCGGGTAGGTATGTCTGCATGAATGCTTAGATTTCTAACGTCTTGTTTCTGATGTTAGATAATGCCTATTGGTTAATATTAGGCAAGACTTACAGGTATGAGTATTCAACTTACTTGGTTATTTCTAAAATGGATCATGACTTAGGTTATTTATCTTACTTTGGTCTAACCAGTACTTCTGAAACGATAGGATTGGGTGACTATGCCAGAGATAGTGGTTTGGATTGCTTCGTGAGATCTTAAGTTTTCCGTTGCGTTATGAATCAACTTACTGTATATTTCTAGTCCTTGTTTGTAGTTCCGTAATCCTTTCATTGTTTTCTTATGTCATGGAATCCTCCTCGTAGATGGAAAGTCTTTCCTAGAAAGGTAAATGGTAAAAATCCAACTTAATGGCTGAGTGAGTGACAAGTGGTGCAGGTATCTAGAGAGGGTTTAACAAAAGGGATGTTTATGAATAATTTATTTGGTTACAAAGCTTTGCTTTTTGATGTTTTGAATGAAGATTGTTTTTAAGAATTTTTGAAAAGATGATTGTTTCCTTCATGGCATAATCTTTCCTGAATTAGACATATGTGATCAGGCTATGTATAATTGAGGACTAATGATGCGATGATCCGTTTAGTCAAAGTAGTGTTATGTTTTTCAAAAGTTTTAGATGGTGTTCAACGTGTTGTTTGGTAAAATGGTAGCTAAAAATTTTTTTTTAACAAAAAAAATGGGTTCGTATAATATGGTAGTAAATAGTTGGTAGAATGCCAGAAAATTAATTTATGAGGTGGTAGTAATATAACATGTTTTAAAATTCTGTGAAATAATTTCCTAAGGTGGTAGTAAAATAGCTTGGAGTAAAATTATGTGAAACAGTTTTATAAAGTGGTAGCAAAATGGTTTGCAATAAAATTTGTTGAATGGCTATAGGATGTGTGGGAGAATCTTACGGAATGGTAATAGTCTATAGTCAAAGATGAAATTTGCCTAATCCCTAATAAGATAGCGGTATGTCATTGCGAAATGGCTAGGAATAAGGTAAATGGAATAGAAAATGTAATAGACAAGGGTTGAGAGTATCGTGGATATAATAAAAGATAGAGATTACATTAGATAAAAGGTACTTGTTACAACTAGGTTACGCTAACTTCCTAAGGTGAAGTACAACAGGAAAATACAACCCTAGAGGGTTTAGACTCCGGTTTTATTATATAAGCAAAAACTTTTCCTTAAACATTATCCTCGCCCGTAACAACGACAGGATCCTGGCAAGCTTCTCCTCCTATTTATGTGTATGCTCCTCCACTAGTTCTTCCTCAATTTTGATTCCTTAGCTTTGGGCAATCACTCCTGAGGTGTCCTTTTTCACCACATTCAAAGCAAGTTACCGGGGTAGGGACCCTACAATCTTTAGCTTGATGACCGGCCCTTTTGCAATTCCAACATATAGCGGGGCAAGGTCCAGTGTGGTGATACTTACATTTGTTGCACTCAGGTAGGGTTCCAGCATACCTTTTCTTATCACTTGGCCCAGCAGCATAGGCTTTCACCGCTTCTTGTCTCTTAGGTGGTTGTTGTGCAACACTTTCACCTTGATTGTTGTTGTTCCATTTTCATTTGTTGTCATTATTGTTTCCTACGGCCTTGGTATGAGCTATGTGTTCCCTTGCTTGGAGCGACATACGGATAGCTTTAGGCATGGTATCGGGTTCTAATGGGGTGACCAACATACGAATTTCAGGGGAGAGTCCCCCAATATACCTCTCAAGTTTCTTGCATTCCGGTTCATCCATTGCAGGGCATAGCCGTGCTAATTCGTAAAAACGATCAGTGTATTTGGCAACATCATCTCCTACCATGGTAAAGTTCAGGATTTCCTGTTCCATTGCTCGTAATTCGCTCCTTGAACAATATTCTAAAATTATCATCCTTCTTAGTTTCTCCCAAGAGATTGAGTAAGCAGCGTTGATCCCTACTATCTGAACAAGTTTAGTCCACCATACCTGGGCACAATCCCAAAAAGTGCAAGTGGCGAACTTAACTTTGTTTTCCTTGAGACAGTTACCACCTCAAAATATTGCTTCTACTTCTTCGAAGCATTTGCAAAATCCCCTGGCGCCTTCAATTCCACTAAAGGTGTGGGGATCGCAATCCATAAATTCTTCGTGAGTAAGATTAGGAACTTTGGGTGCAACATTTCCTCCTTCTATGCCTTCAACTGTCATTGTGGTTTCAAGTCTTCCCGGTGCATTGGTCACATTTTTTTCATGATTGGCGAGGGCTGTGGCTATGCTCCTGGCAATGATTTGCTCAACAGTGGCCTGTGTCATGGCTGGAGCGGCTTGCTTCGACATAACTCTTCAAAAGCATAAGAGACCATGAGAATTTATAAGTAGTAAGGATCATCACACTCACATATACGCAACCATGACATGTATAAATGAAGTGAAATCACAACAAGATGCAACCACGAAAATATCATAAATATAGTCATAACACACATGAATATATAAAATGAAAATTTCGGCCTACATAGACCGATATTAGGCATAGCACAACCATATCCATATAGTAGAGTAAATACTTGGTAAATTCGTTGTACAACAACCAAAATACTACAAGTTTCTTTGAACTATGCCACACATCCCGTGGCTAGGATAATAGTAAAAGCTAGTAAAGATATGAGTCTGATCTAAAGGCTTTCTGGTGCTCCTCTGATTGGATCCTGGGTTGTGGCAGCATGGGGTTGTGATGAGTTCTGATGTGGGGCCTGGAGTTGTGCGTCGATCATATCCGAGATAGTATAGATCCCAAACCATTCTTGAGGAATCTGCTGATGTTCGTGTTGAGTCGGTGATCTTGGTACTATCCACAGAGTGTCATCTAATTCTTGATATGTGGGAATGGAAAAGGGGAATGACAATGGTGATAGTGGGAAGGTAGGGGCAGTCTCCTGAAACTCAAAAGTCTCAGCGTCACATCTGGCTGTCTCCTCTAGGTCTGTCTCAGGTGATGCTAATACCTCAAATAGGTGGGAGTTATCATCTAACGATGGTGAGTGATATGGGAATGTCGAGGTATAGGAAGGTAAGAGTAGTGATGTAGGTGCATTAGTGGATGAAAAAGCATCCTCGATATCCGAGTCTGATGAAATGATGATAGGGTGGTTGAGTGAAGACATGACTCTGTAACAACCCGATATAAAACAAATGTAAATACTTCGTATTAAATAAGTAAGTAAAAATATGTACAGCAATTGCACACACATCATGATATTGTGAAGTGTCGTGACCTAGTGGTTATAGTCTAGGGTCTATGATGCATCCTAGTTCTCTATAACCTTGGCTCTGGTACCAATCTGTCACACCCCCAAAATTTGGATTGCAGCGGAATGGAATTCCGAGGGCATAACGTTCATGGATAACAAAGTACAAGGAAATAAAGAATGACCTCTAAGTGAGTTATTTTAAAACAAGCGTTTGATTTAAACATAAGCGTTTTACAAAAACATTAATATCAGAGTTCACCATCAAATGTAAGATTTTAATACATAACCAAACGCTAAGTAATGCAAGGAAATCTTCATTATGATGTGCGTTCCAAAATGTGACTCTAGTATGCTCCATACATAGGTGGTTATTATTGTCTAGTTACCTGAGAATACACGCTAAAAAGGTCAACATAATTGTTAGTGAGTTCATAGGTTTAAGTAAACAAGTAAAGTGCAGACCACAAGATTTCAATAGCATGACAATCACAATAAATATAACGTCATAGCCAAAACTAATATACAGTGCCCTAAGCTCATGACCCCGAAGCTCAACGAAATGGTATGCAATCAAGCATAATAATAATCAATGCCCCAAATAAGTGTTTGCCAGACACTCGGAAATAATCCGAATGATATGCGTCCGTTTGACAGGTTGGCAAGACCAACTCGGACGGGGGTGTCAACCAAAATAGATCTATTCATAACATCCGCGCTTACAAGTAATTAACGGTTCATGATTCAAGGGGACTTTAATGGCAATGCGGTAACTTAGGCAAAGTAACAGTTTTAATACTTGTGTCCGAAAAATAAGCAATGTATTCCCACCCCGAGGGTTTTAAAATAAGATACAAACAATGTAACAACCGGGGCTATGAAACTCACCTCAGTTATCCAATCTCGATTAGAAATACGGTAAACTGTGAATAAAGGTCCGATAACTCTAACCGCAACCTAAATAAATACCATGTCTTAGGTTTGAAAACAAAATTCATATACTATTATATCACTTGTACATGTTTGTTGTAATATTTATCGACAAAAATATAGTTGGTCAAAACGGGGGTGCTAGGGGACTAGTAGGTATAATATGTGAAAATTTTTAAAATTTAGTCAAATGAGAATTCCCCCCCACACTTAGAATTGAATATTGCCCTCAATATTCAAAGTACCGGCTATTATGCCGTCACTATAGAACGTAAAAGGGTAAGACTACTATCTAAGTGTGGAAACGAAATCTTTTTCACAAAAAGGATTAATAAGATATCTCTGGATAAACATAAACATAAAGATCGGATATTGGACGGCTGGATTGAAAACAGGAGCATCAATCATCACGATCTACGGGAATCCTGAAAACAAAGGCAAACATACAACCACAAAGCAACAAGTAGAGGAATTCCCCCACACTTAGTGTCAGAAAATAGAAATAAAATAGAAGGATAAGCATGGGTTGCCACCCACGAAGTGCTTGTTTTTTTATCGAGTCGTATAGCTTAGACTCGCCCCGAATTCATTTGTTCTTGGGGGAGCATGTGGACGAGAAAATCTCCATCGGACTTTCATTCAAAATGTTTGAAGAAACATTGAAGCATACGAAAGTTCCACTCCGATGAGATACCCGCGGCTCTAAATAGAATTAGAAATGACGATGCCGGGGTCAAATATGGTGTCTTCACTCCCGAAGGAGTGAAAGAGAGGAGAAGTCACCGGATAGGTGAAGAAAGGGAGAAAGATCATCATCGGGATGAGAATCCATTCTTCATCCTCAAAATTCTTAGATTTAACGAAAACCTCGGGAGGGAGGTTCGAGGTGACATCATCAATAAGCAAATTCTTCTTATAGAGAACACCTCCCCCCAGACTAAGATCTTCATCAAAATCAAAATAGAAATTATCATACTCCGGTGGAGATATGATGTGAGTGAGTTCACCGGAGAACTCCTCATGATAAAGATCACTCATATAAAAAAGAAATGAATCATACTCGGGAAGAGAGAGATAAGCATGAGAAGTGGTACTGCCACTATCCGTCTCTTCCGAATGATCGATATCAAAGCAAATGGCTTCATAAGCCGAGAGAGAATAATCAGGATGAGAAGCGGGATTGCCACTACTCTCCTCTTTGTCATCAAAAATAAAACTCTCATATATGGGAAAAGGATCCTTGAGCTCGTGCTCCGAAGGATCTGACGGCTCTTCCTCGATATTAACTTCTTCAAGAACTTCCCTCGGGGGGAGGGAAAATAACGGTTCATCAAATATCATTTTCTCTAATAACAGAGCATCTCCCCCCGGATCACCATCGGCCTCAACAATTTTCGGTGAAATTGGAGCATCAATAAAGAAAACCTCGAGCTCTTCCATAGAGATATCACTTCCCTCAACCGGTGTGAGAGAAGGGGAAGAGTCGGAAATGATTGGATCAGAGGTCGGAGTGGGATTGCCACTCGAAGAGTTAACCGAGAAAAAGTCACTATCCTCAACGGGGATAGGAGATGAGGAGGGAGAAATGGTATCATTTAAAGGAATAGCACCCTCCTCGTCGTCTTTCTCATCATTGTTGCTAGCATAAACAGCTTTTATACGTTCCATTTGCTCTT
Organism: Artemisia tridentata subsp. tridentata; assembly: GCA_021014915.2. Classification (NCBI taxonomy): domain Eukaryota; kingdom Viridiplantae; phylum Streptophyta; class Magnoliopsida; order Asterales; family Asteraceae; genus Artemisia; species Artemisia tridentata. Next base: position 120,256,628 of record CP139506.1, read on the forward strand.
CTGCTAGCAATTCTGCAATAAACTTGTTTTCCTGATTTTTCTGGACGGGTATTGCAGCTGATGAATTTTTGTAAAACTCCCCAATTTGAATAGTGTCCTCATCATCGTCATCGAGAAGGGCAGCCTTGAGAAATATGGAACGCCTTTGCGCTCCTCGTTCTCTGGCTAGTAATTCTGCAATAGATTTTTCATGAGGATCTTCTTGGGGAGGTTTATTAGTCAAATCCTTAAGATCTTTAATTAAATCTAGAAGATCAATGAGAAGTTCTTGAGGAATTGGCTGAGGTTGTGGTTGAATCATTTGGTACTGTGGAGGTTGGTCAAGATAAGAATAGTCATAATTGTTACAAGGGACATGCTCATAGACAAGCGGGTTCCTTGTTTGACAATCGGAGCTATAGTGAGGACCTCCACAGTACTCACAACAATATGTTTGCTGTGACTGATTCGGTGAATTATATGGATAATAGTCATAACCAAAGTTTTGATTATTACATGGAACTTGCTCATAGACAAGCGGGTTTCCTGCTTGACAATTAAAACCTTGGTGAGGACCTCCACAATATTCACAAGAATATGTCTCCATCTCATGGTGTGGGGGTTGGTTGAAAAAGTCGGGTGTTTCATTGTAGAAATAGCGATTTTGGTCATAGACAAACCCGTTTCCCGAATCCATAATCTTACAACCGGGGCAGTATCCACCATTTGGAGGACCTCCACACCATTGACAACCATAATGGTAAGATGAAGACATAGAGAAGAAGAATTAAATAGATAGAGGGATAAGAAATAAAGAATCAAACGGATAAGAGGATTGAGAAGAATATTTTTGGATTTTTAAATTTAGAAACATTGAAAATCACAAAAGGAAAAATAATTTGGAGAAGAAAATCTTTTTGGGTTTTCAAGTTTTTTTAATTTTTTTGGATTTTTGATAAAAAATATTCACAAGGAAAAATACGTAACTTCACGAGGAAGGATCTTCAAGTCACTAATCGTCAAACCGTAACGATATTGTCGCAACACACCTCCCCGGCAGCGGCGCCAAAAATTGATAATCGGTCAAAGCAATCACAAGTCAAAACCTCTCACGAAGAAAAGTCAACTCGCGACGATTTAACCGCAACAACCAATTGTAATAAACCGGACAAGTTAATACCCGGGTCGTTTCCCAGCAAGGCGTGAAATTGAGGATATCATTTTCGGTTTGGTATTAAAATGCTTGAAATAACAAGGGTTGCTTGGTTACTAATATCTACAAAAACAGAAATTAATAAACGCGAACGGTAAACTAAAAACGAGTAAAAATGTCAAATCTTATAAAAACTAATCCTACGGATACCAAAATAATTTTCCTACATCCTAAATGACAAGAGAAAATTTTGAAAAAAAGAATTATATTTTTTTGACTTTTTAAGAATTAAATACGAATTAAAAACTAATTTAAAGAAAATAAATGATTAAAAATACTAAATGAAATGAGAAAATTCTGGAAATTTTGTGAAAATACTTTAAGTAAAACGGATCCTAGTAAAAATGTAAGAGAGGTCCCAGCTTATTTCAATAAGCTGGGAAAAAGCAATAAGGGTCGAATAAGCTTAAAAAGAAAGAGTGATTAAGAATTAAATAATGCAAGACATAACCGGAAAAGACCCTAGGGCGGATTGGTAAGATGTTGCTATTGTGAGCTAGAGGTCTGGGGTTCGAACCCCAGTTATTGCATTTTTTGGCAAACATTTTTTTGTTTTGTTTTTCTCTTAGAAACTCATTAAGCTATAACAAATAAGGACTTTTGGGACTGAAAAACTTTTTTAAAACCACAAATAAGCTCAGATAAGCTTTGGCTTATCTGATCAGATAGGAAAAATAGGAGAACAAGATAAGGGCAATGCAAAAAAAAAAAAAAACCAAATAAGCTACTAAAAAGCTAATGCTAATGGAAAATAAGCTAAGGTATAACTAAAAACTAGAAACAAAATCACAATAGGCTATAGGAATCAGAAATAAGCATTTGTTAAGCACAAAATAAGCTAAAAGTGGCAAGGGTCTGCTGATGCATATATGTGCAGGGCACAAAGAGCTTGCTTCAAGCCATAAAAAGCTACTCTAAAAAAATTCCTAAAAATCTAGAAAAAATGGTATTGGAAAGATAAGCCACCAAAGATCATTGGTGCAAAAAATCAGCTTAAAACAACTTAACATGATGGAATTAAATATCATCAAAAGGGGCTGGAAAATGGAAAAAAAATCAAAAACTCAGTCTGCTATGGAAGTGGACTGATATGGCATAAACTGATCAAGGCTTAAAGGAACTTAAAAATGCTACTAACTATGACTAATAAAGACCTATCAATACCAAAAAAAAAAAAAGTGCTGCAAAAGCTTAAGCTCCTAAATTGCTTATATGAACAGTAAATTTGACTTTGGTTGACCAAGATAATAAAAACAAGAAACTTAAATTTGCATTAACTGAAATTAAATTACATTACTGGAAATTAAATGAAAGATAAATAACAATAAACTAAAAAGAAAATTACCTAAGTTAAGCTAAAATAAACCTGCCGACTACTGTAGCACTACAAAACTATTTATACTAAAAAAAATAACTAGGGTTTCTTCTGGGTTGTGCTTCTTGTGTGAGACGAATCCCATAGTGCTTCTTGGCTAACTTCTTGACCCTTGGATATTTGCTTGATGCCCACAACTTAAAATCTTGGCCGTTAGATGCTTTTTAGTCCTCGAATTGATGAGGTGGAGGGGGAAAGACAACAACATTTGGGTTTTTGGCTGGTAGTGGTGAGGTGGAAATGGTGAAAGTGACAGAGATGGGTTTAGTGTGGATTAGGCGGGGAAGATGCTTAAATAAGATGATCAATAGTATTTAATGGGGGTTTGACTGATCTTTTTTTGTTGTAATGTTTGACCCCGGTTTAGGTTTAATTAAAAAGAGGTTGGATGTTGGGCTTTTTGGCTTTTTATTTTGGGCTAAGGGGTTTAATGGGTTAGGATTGTGTTGGATCCGGTTATAAATAGTTTTGGATAAATGGGATTTAACACAAGGACCACTATTGTAATTTAGGAAACTTCAAGGACCAAACTTGCCATATTTTCAATGTTCTTCTAGGGTCCAATTTTGCCAAGTAAGAATAATCCAAGGGTCGTTTTGGGATTTTCCGAGCTTGAATTTAATTCATATGAAAATTGTCTTTTCCGGCTTCGGTTTTTGGCTCTTTTCCATATCACGCTCGGTTTTGTCCATATTTGCCTCGTTTTCAATCCTTTTGTACCTGAAACACATAAAACACAATCCAAGGATATATGTAACAATATAGGGTCTATTTGGGTTTTTTGGTAATTTTTGTGGGGTTTTTCGGGTATAAAATGATGAGTAAAAGGCCACTCATCACTGGGTGGAAGCTATGCAAGAGGAGCTTCTTCAGTTTAAGATTCAGAAGGTTTGGGTGCTAGTTGATTTACCTAAAGATGAAAAGGTAATTGGCACTAGATGAGTTTTCAAGAATAAAAGGGATAAAAGGGGCATAGTGATTTGGAATAAGGCTAGATTAGTAGCCCAAGGGTACACACAAGAAGAAGGTATAGACTATGATGAGGTTTTTGCTCCAGTAGCAAGACTTGAGGCAATTAGGCTTTTCTTAGCTTATGCTTCATTTATAGGCTTCACAGTTTATCAAATGGATGTCAAGAGTGCATTTTTATATGGTACTATTGAAGAAGAGGTGTATGTCTCACAACCTCCAGGGTTCATTGATCCTGACCATCCAGAAAAAGTGTACAGAGTAGTTAAGGCTCTTTATGGCCTTCATCAGGCACCTAGAGCATGGTATGAAACACTGGATTCCTACTTAATTGAAAATGGATTTCAAAGAGGCAAGATTGATCAGACATTATTCATCAAGAAGCAGAAGAGTGATCTTTTGTTAGTTCAGGTGTATGTGGATGATATCATCTTTGGATCTACAAGGAAGGAGATGTGTTTGGAGTTTGAGAAACTTATGAATGATAAGTTTCAGATGAGTTCTATGGGAGAACTTACATTCTTTTTGGGTTTGCAAGTTAAACAATCATGTGAAGGCATATTTATTAGTCAAGATAAATATGTTGCTGAGATACTAAGGAAGTTCAACTTTGCTGATTCAAAAATGGCAAGCACACCAATGGACTCTGAGAAGCCACTTCTTAAAGATTTAGATGGAGACAATGTAGATGTACACACTTATAGATTTATGATAGGTTCTTTGATGTATCTCACATCATCAAGACATGACATCATGTTCTCTGTTTGTGTTTGTGCAAGATTTCAAGTAACTCCAAAGGTTTCTCATTTAACAGCTGTCAATAGGATTTTTAGATATCTCAAGGGTCAACCAAGGTTGGGTCTATGGTATGTTGATATAAATAATGCCTAAAAACATTATTAATACTTCTTGATATCTCTATGTTTTGATGATCACAAAATGTAAACTCATTAAACATAAACTTATTATGTAAACAAGTATTTAGTTGGAAATATTCATTTCTACAACTTAATCACTTAAGGTATGAATAAACAAATGCCTAATGCATTGTATGATCAAAGGAACTTTTTCTTAAATCACTAAACTTTTTATAAAATGTCACAAACATTTTATATCTTTTAGAAAAACATTTTTGGTATTAAATAAATATGTTTAATCTAGTATAAACTTATGAATTCAAATTTTCAACCAAAAATGGCAAAAATGTTCCAGAAAAACCTTCCTCACAAAAAGACAAATCTGAGCACCTATTTATGGGGACCGCCCCACTCCTCTAGGCTGTCAGATTTTGCCTATAAATACTGGACTTTCCCTGGACTTTTTCCTCACCTCTTGCACCCTAAACTTTCTGTTCTATTTCTCTCCTTATATCTTCCTAAATCCTTTGATCATATAATCTTAAGCTTTTGTTTCCAAGTTATTCAAGCTTCAATCATCCAAGTGCAAAGAGAAGAATACTTCTATCAATCAAGACTAGAAGTATTACAACTTAAGTATCATCTTGGTACCTAAGTTGCTTGTTTAGTAAACCTTGTAAATCATTCATTCATTTGTGTATAAGGTGTGAATATTAGGTGTGTACATAAGTGATTAGATTTGTGTAGTAAGTAGAGAAGAAGTTGTATAAGTAGTGGTGTTGTAAAGTAGTAGTGTAGAAGTGTTATAAAGTGGTGAAGAAGTTGTGGTGTGAAGAAGTGGTGAAGCCATCATAAAGAAGCCGTAAGATAGTGAAGAAATAGAAGTAGCTAAGGAGTGAAGAAATACAAGGTGTGTAAGAAGCTTAGCAAAGGTGTGAAGAAGTAGAGACGCGAAGGAGAAGTACTAGGAAGTGAAGAAGTAGTGTATAGTTGTAAATTAGATTGTAGTTGTGAAGTAGTTGTGGTGTGTAGTATTTGTGAGTAGTTGTGAAGAAGTTGAGAAACCGTCGTGAAGAAGTTGTGAAGCCGTCGTGAAGAAGTCGTGAAGCCGTTGTGAAGAAGTCGTGAAGCCGTCGTGAAAAAGTCGTGAAGCCATCGTGAAGAAGTTGTGAGTAAGTCGTGAAGAAGTTGTGATTGAAGTCGTGAGATTGGTTCTAGCTACTATTAGAACTCGACATTTAGCTTTGTGTCGTTAAACCGGTGTAAGCAAAAGTTGTGTAAGGTTTTCTCCGCCATAAGGGAGCTTGTTGAAGTAGTGAATAAAACTCTCGAGCTAGGTGCTCGGAGAGTGGAGTAGGGCAAGGAAGGTGTCCTTGTAGCCGAACCACTATAAATCCCTCGTGTCTCGGTTTGATCTTTCCATCTCTTACTTATTTCCTTATTTATATCGTAATTACTTTCATACACATAGGCATATATAATTGTTAGTATTACTTAGAAGTTGATTTCACATAAAGATCAATTTAGAACTCCATTCATAAAAACAAAACCTTTATAACTAATCTAAAAAGGATACACATATAATTAATAATTTTGTTCAAGTATTTGTTTTCACAAACAACTTGAAGTTAAGTTTTTAAAGTAAATAAAGTTTTCAAAGTAAATAAAGTTTTCAAAATAAAAGAAACACGACGTAAAACTATTCAACCCCCCCCCCCAATTCTAGTTTTCCACATGGTATTCAAGGGAATCACCTTTTGACTTGGTAGCATTTTTGAATAGTGATTATGCTGGTGCTAGCTTGGACAGAAAGTCAACAACTGGAGGATGTCAATTCCTTGGGTGTAGACTTATCTCATGGCAGTGTAAGAAGCAAACAATTGTGGCTACTTCAACAACTGAAGCTAAATATGTAGCTGCTGCAAGTTGCTGTGGTCAAGTCCTATGGCTTCAAAACCAACTTCTTGACTATGGGTACAATTTTATGAACACTGTCATTCATATTGATAATAGTAGTACTATTTGCATAATTAAAAACCCAGTGCAACATTCTAAAACAAAACACATTGAAATAAGACATCATTTTATTTGAGATTGCAATGAGAAAAAGTTGATTTAAGTTTTCAAAATTGATTCTGAACACAACTTTGCAGATCTTCTCACTAAAGCTTTTGATGTTGGAAGGTTTCAATACTTGGTAGCAAGTATTGGAATGCTTAATCCTTAAACTTTTTAATCTGTGTGGTTTTTGTATATAAATTTTTGATTGTGCTGCTGGATTTATAAGATACTACTGTTAGTAAAAAGTTTGTGCTGCTGGTACAAATTTTTGGTTTGTTAAGTTCATATTTGTTAGTCATATCTATGATACTGCTATAAGACATATGCTTTGCATTTTGTTTCTTGATTTTTGACTAACATTTTCAGGTATGAACATTGAACAAAAAGGAAGTTTCAAGTGAAATGGAAGCAGCAGAATGATGATATCAGTTGCTGACATAATAGGTTTATGATGGACTGAGTTTGGGAATTTATTAACAAAGGTTTACTCCTAAGTTAATAAAATCTTTAGAACTTATTTCTTGAAATCTGATTATGATATTTCACATTGAATTGATGGTTCAGTTGGTCAGATAGTTACTGACTCAACTCACTTTCTATCATTTTATACTTTTAAAGTATAATGAGCAAGTCTAAGGACATCTGATAGAAAGAACAGCTAGTAAAAGTGAATCTAACACTTGTGTTAGAGGCAACAATTGCTATGAGCCGGAAACCCTGTCAAGAAAGCCTTTTGAATAGGTTTATCTTTACACAGGCAGTTATTTATAACTGAAAAAACATTGGTTCTCACACAACCAGAAGTTGCTTTAAACCGAATTCTTGATTGAGTCTCTGTTACATACTTAATCCCTTCAAAATGGTTGAAAGCAGTATGATTTTTCTATAATAAAATCATGAACATACTGCTAAGTCAAAAGTTTCTTAAAAAGGATTTTCAAAGGGACTCAGTAAAACCATCCATTGATGGATAATGAGTCAATGCCCCATGAATCACCTCTTATAGGAGTTAACACACCTAGAAGTGATGAGGGCAGCACATAAACTCTTAAGGAATTGATGGCTACATGTACAACATTGTCTGAAAACAAGTTCACATTGGTAGATCAGATAATGATGGGATGATGGTGAGAGATCTTCCAAACAGGGGAGGATAAAATGTTATTTGCATCTCAGGGGAGGAAATAAAGCCCAAGAAAGATTAACCAAATGTAAGGAAGGAAAAGACAAGAGCATACAAGATGATGACATGAAGATTGAAAATGAGAAGAACAGATTTGATTCTAGAGTATTATATATATTCAGAAGGGATGAAGCATTCCAAAGGAGAAAGTTCTATCTAGGTCAATTGCAGTTCACTACGTTTGTTCATCACTTGCAAAGGCATGCTGAAAGATGATTTCACTTGTTGAAACAAGCATCCAAGATACACAGCATCATTGCCTCTTATAATTCCTCCATCCAAGGAAATTGCACCATCTTTTAGGCTTTGTTTAAAGCTTGAAGATAGGTTCTAATATTGTCGAAGTCAAAAGAAAATGGCAGATGAGTTACTGAGAAAGATATTTAATCTTGAAGAACAGAAGATAGCTCAGATCAAGAATCTGACTACAGAAGTGTTTGAAGGATTCTCACAATCATAATTTAATTCAGAAAACATGTTGAAAAGGATTCACATGTTTAGGGGAGGATTGTTGGGAATTAAATATTTTGAAGATTAGTATCAAGAATTAAAGGATTACAAGATCAGTTCTACTCAAAGAAATACTCTAAGTATCATTCTACTACTAGTGCATTTGATTCTACTGCTAGCGTTAAACATTCTACTGCTGAATGATGCTGCTGCTAGTAAAGATGATTCTACTGCTGAGTGGATAACTATTGAAGTATTTTACTGCTGAGTGGATAAGAATACACAAATATTATGTGTATAATAGTCAAAAATATACGATAGATAATATCTTTAGACAAAGTGTTCAGTAAAAAGTTGTAAACACAGATACATGTTGTATCTTAATTACTGACACTCTCAAGCATGTGTTCGATTAGACTTGACAATATTGTAAAGATCTCTCTTGGACTATAAAAGAGAAATCTTAGACTAGATATTGTGTGTGCTTAATTTAGATCATAACTGTTAAGAACATAGAACAAACACAACAATATCATAAGTGATAGAAACATAAGATTCAAGGTTTTGTAACCCTAGTGATAGTGAAGATCACTCGTATTATTGTGAATAATATTGAATCATTTAGTGATAAACTTTCTTTGTTCATTGTTCTATAACAAACATAATTGTTCTATTTCCATATCCAAATAACCTTCTAAGTGTGGTTAAGTAGATTCCGCATACTTAATCATATTAACTCAATATATCATATACACAAAGCAACAAAGGACTAACACCCTTATAGTGTATCGTGCATCCCCTCAAAGCTTGTAGATGCCATTAACAATTGTGGTTCTAAATCTTCTTCCACAAGGTTCGATGCTTCTTGTCTTTGTTGTCTTTGAGGTCTTCGTCGAAAATTTGATGCATAGTGTCCAAGCTTGTTGCAATTATAACATCTTACTTCATTTATATTCCTTGTAAATCCTTCTTGATCTTGAGGGAATTTCTTTTCTTCATTAAATGTATCTTTCGAGTGATTCTCGTTTCTTCCATGTTGTCTAGCATTGTCATAACCTCGGTTATGTGGTGGAACATATCTTCCTCTTCCTTGAATATCATAGTGATGTCTTCGACCATTATAGTTGTCATGTCTTGTAAATAATAGTTGATCTTGATC